>QODF01000028.1:91250-107608 GCA_024372805.1 Oostethus manadensis | reverse complement strand
TACTGTCGTCACGTTTTTCATTTTTATTGGCGTGACAGTATGCTGAGTGTATAGTATTTTGACTGGGTGATTGTTTGCTATTTTTCAAATGTTTTTTTCCTACCTTTCCTGATTGGTCTTATAATTACGCGCACCTGCTTCTCTTTCTTGCTCCGGTTATTTAGGTTCTGGTGTGCGCACCCTTAGTTGTGGGATCATTGTCGTTACGATGTCTCGACACTCGTTTGTTGCTTCGTTTCTGCCGCTGCATTGCTGTAACAGTTGTTCCTGACCTGTTTGGCGTCCAAGAGCACCCTCTACACCATGGCGAGACGAGGACGTGACAATGATCTGATCCAACCAGAAATCGACCACGCGGAGCGCGACTTTTGGAACCTCCAGATTTTCAAAGCAATGGAGGAGGAGACCACCATGTTCAGACCAGAGGAGCAAGGACATGGTATGGGTCGCCTAGTCCAGTGGTACCTCCCCGGGCATCGTCTGCTCCAGTGGCACCTCCCCGGGCGTCGCCTGCTCCTGTCGCGCCTCCCAGCCGGCTACATTTGGGTCTCCGTCCCGGCCGTCCCCTGGAGGGAACTGTCTCTGCATTTTTACTGGCGTGACAGTATGTTTAGTTGATAATATTTTGCCTGTGTTCTTGTTTTCCTATTTTTTGTATGTTTTTTCCCTTCCTTTCCTGATTGGTCTTTTCTTATAATTACGCTCACCTTCTCGTTCTAGCTCTGGTTATTTAAGTTTAGGTGTGCGCACCCTTATTTGTGGGATGATTGTCAATTTTGTTACGTTGTCTTGACACGCTTCGTTTCTGCCGCTGCATTGCTGCAACAAAGTTGTTCTTGACCTGCTTGGCGTCCAAGAGCACCCTCTACACCATGGCGTGACGCGGATGTGACAGAATGATCCCACCAGAATTCCACCATGCGGAGAGCGACTTTTGGACCCTCCAGATTTTCAAAGCAATGGAGGAGTCCACCAGGTTCACACCAGAGGAGCTTGAGGACATGGTATGTGTCGCCTGCTCCAGTGGTGCCTCCCCGGGCATAGGCTGCTGCCCCCCCTTGCGTCACCTGTTCCAGTGGCGTTTCTTAGGGCGTCGGCTGCTCCAGTTGCGCCCCCCAGGGCTGCTCCAGTGGCGCCTCCCCGGGCATCGCCTGCTCCAGTGGTGCTTCCCAGGCCGTCGCCTGCTCCAGTCCGGTGGGGGGGGCGGGGGGTACTGTCACTTTCTGCATTTTCATTGGCGTAATTGTATGTTTAGTTGATAGTATTTTGCCTGTGTTCTTGTTGTTTCCCTATTTTTTGTATGTTTTTTCCCTTCCTTTCTTGATTGGTCTTATAATTACGCGTGCCTGCCTTTCGTTCTAGCTCTGGTTATTTAAGTTCAGGTGTGCGCACTCTAGGTTGTGGGATCATCGTCGTTTACGCTACTATGTCTCGACACTCGAGCAGGCTTCATCAGTTCATGTTCAAAGACTAAGTGGGTGTATTATAACAGTTAATCAAGAAACTGCGCCAAAATAAACAATGAGGTTATGGCACAGCTACCTAGTCCAGCTGAACAAATATCAAGTCCATTGCAGCTTTGTCAAAGGAAAGGCAAGAGTTACTCTACTCTTGGAATTGACATCAGCAATATTGGCAGGGCGCATTAAAAGTAACAAAATGAGGAACGCTTCACGAATTTGCGTGTCATCCTTGCGCAGGGGCCATGCTAATCTTCTCTGTATCGTTCCAATTTTAGTATATGCGTTACCGAAGTAGCGCAACTGGTTTAGGAGACGTGTCGGTATAAGTAGGCTGCCGTTGGCCAAGACTTGTACCGTCATGGTAGCAGCAGCCAGGCCATTTGCTGGATTAAAAGGCTGCAATTACCAATGTATACAGCTGTATTATTGCTGGACTCTTTTTATGAGAACCACGATAGTACAGCTTAAAAGGAATGTAAAAGACAGCCTGTGCTAAACTGATCAGGGATGATGGGTAGTATATGCAAATATATGTGACATCAGCTTGCTGCACAGCCAATGACAGCGGTCGGACATCAATGATATTTGCATGTACCTCCCCCTAAAGCGTGTCAGTTGCATGCCTGGTGCCGTTGCCAGCATGGGAAGATGAGACGTTGCTTTGAAATTCAAATTTCTGAAAGTCTCATTTCCGGACAAGAACGTCTTTTTAGTCTTTGCTTGTTTAGAGTGAAGGACACATCCAACTGTGTGCATTCATGACTAATAAGGAAGCTTTCATGTGTGCTTCTTTCTGCAGTAGAAAGCACATACTTATTTTCCCACCAATGCATTCCCAATTTTGGTTTTGTTAAAGCTACTCTTGACGTGCTGGTCACATGCCCATACCTTGGTAATGTAATTACTTAGTTGCTGCTAGAGGGCTTCAGAAACCACACAATCTGTTTGAAGATATCAGCAAAACCACTGGTGGATTATAATATGGTTTTCCACTGTTTGGTGCTACTTCATCACCAAGTTGTGCCAGCTATGCCCTCAGATGTGCTGAAGACATCAGGAACCTCTTTGATGCTTCAGTAGTCAAGACACAACTGCAATTTTTATGTGAATGACTGCCTCAAGTCAGTCAACTCTATGGACAAAGCTGTGTTGCTATGCCATTGTTACACTCGTTAAGATGACACACCAAGGTTTTTCCCATACATGTTTTATTGTCGTGCTGAAACATCAAAACAACGGGCACACTGTCAGCATCGGCATCTGTAGCGTGTAACAGGTATAATTGCATCATATGCGCTCTTCTACTACCATAGAACGAGCGTCGTCTCCATTACCTACTCTTACCGCGGCTGCCATCCGGTGGCGAAAACAAGTATTGCAGATGGGTCTGTCTGCTCAGAATGAATACATTAATAATGTATAAAAATAAAAAACGAATGAAATGAAAAATGAAAAAAATGAAATGAAAAAAACAACGCGGGGGGGCTAGGAGTACGGCCCAGTTACAACCATTTCTCGTACACTTGGTCCAATATTGTCCAGAGTGCCACACCATGATCTTAAAAACATCTGTCAAGAAGGCTTCTATTTAACAAAATGGATTAGCAACAGAGTTGTGCTGGCATCTATACCTAAAAAGGAAAGGGCACGTGAAGTGAAAGACCTTGACCTGGATCATGATTTACTTCCTATTGAGAGAGCTTTGGGTAATACAATGATGTGTTGAATCTGATCAATTCAAATTCAGAGTTCTCATCCCACACAGACCTCCCACCAGAAGAAACATTCTCTCCATGGTGACCTCCATTTACGATCCATTGGGGATCTTGGCTCCAGGGGTGGTGTCAGCAAAAGATCTTGCAAGAGCAATGCAGGATGAAGCTCGTCCAAATCACCTTGCACAGCAGTGGCTAGCCTGATAAGAGCTGCAGTTTGGAGTCGACCGATGCTACAAGACCGCAAACTTTGGAGAGTCTACAAAATCAGCTGCATCATTTTTGTGATGCTAGCGAGTATGGTGATGGCACAACTACTTAGTCCAGCAGAACAACAAAAAAGGAAGTCCATTGCAGCTTTGTCAAGGGAAAGGCAAGTAGTAGGGCGCATAGACAAAATGTTGAAAGAACTTGAGCCAAAATGAGGAACGCTTCACGAATTTGCGCGTCATCCTTGCGCCCCCGGCCTCTCCTACTTCTCTGATAGCCGTCCTACTCTTTAGGATGGGTGATTGGCACTTCCTACTTTCCTAATGCCCCTCCTACTTTTGCCCTCTTGATCAATAAGAAAGCGCAATCCCAACATTGTCCCGCCTACTGACCAATCCGCAGAGTGTTTGGCTGTGTACCGTGGTGAAAGCAAAACGGACGCCGTTGGCGGCCGATTTAATATCAGCTTCGGATTAATTTAGCGACGAAAGCCATTTGAAATGGAGCGAAGTTGTGTTTAAATATTAGCCAAAGAGGATAATGCTAATGAAGAACTTGGCTAGTTAACTGGAATATACTGCAATATTGTCAATTCATTACTTTTTAACAATGTGTCGAGTGTGTAAAATGGACAGATAAGAAACTTTTGAGCTTTCCAACTATGTTAATACAAGGAACACTAACAACGGGTAAACAGTTTTATTGTGTGTACTGGTTGAATATCCGCAATCATTTGCAAATTCTTTTGTGCAAGTGTTTAGTCAATTCCTTATAAATCAATGCTGAACACTTGATACCTCCTTACTGGTTTAGATGACCATTGCGTACAGTACTGCACTTTTAGCCATGACAATGTTGCAATTAACACACATAGTATAGTAATATGCTACATATATTTTACACCACATACGTTAATACCTACAAAAACAATAATACTGTGATGGTTAATGCTGTATGTTTGTGATCTTTTATTTCCTGTTGTAGTTGACAAAAGATTTTCATCCACGATTCGTGTTCCGTGGCGCAACCGCCGAGCTGACTCTAAAGTCTTCGTCGGAAGCGTTGCGGGTGGCTAAAGCCTATAGGTCAGGGTCAGCCTCGACTTTTCAGATGATGACGGACGAGAAGGTGAAGGAGGACGCCAGGGCACGAATTCTTCAGGCTGGAGTCGACCCCAAGTGCTGGCAGCTGGTGCTTAGTGATAATAAGCTCCAGTTTGGTCAGTACCGGGGTCAAACATTCAAGTGGCTCCTCGGTAACGACGTGGGGTACGCCTGCTGCATTTTGGCACATCATCGGAAGGAGTGGGAGGGCGGTGATGTGTCTCAGTCGCCCCTTGCAGCCAACAAAGATTCCCTGGCATCCTACGCACAGCTCTTTCCTGAGATGGTGGCAGCTCTCCGTGAGAGAACTGTGCTAATGGGCCTCTCGGGCGTCAGGGCGATGGACTGCAAAACGGTGGGGTTCGGTGTGCACGCCAATGAGACCTTCGGCAGTCTTTATGAGTCCCCCAATAAAGAACATCAGACGTAAGTTTGCATGTGAGGGCGGGAGAAATGTATTCCATGTATCTATATATAACTGAAGTGATATTTATTTTCATTGCTGTAATGTGTTCAGTTACTTGCAGTGGGGGAGGAGGACGAAGGTGGCTAAGGGGTCCATCATGCATGCACTCCAGGAGTACACCATTGGCCGGGACAACGAGGCTAAGGAGCAAAGCAAAGTTCAACCTCACGCCTCAAGTAAATGCTAAGGATGACCCCACATTCAACAAGCAGTTCACACGCCTAAGGGCTTTTTATGACTTTGTTTACAGGCCAAGAGGAGCCATCTGATGAGATGCTCCTTGAAGCACTCGAGGAGGTGGAGTCTCAGCGTGAGTGTGCTTCATTGATTAGTGCTACAAAAACGAAATCGAGTCAAAGTAACGTAACTACATCATATTTAAACGTGTCGGCAGCCTTTACCTCGCGGATGAAGGCACAGACACCCCCGCCGCCACCACCATCCCAGGCAGAGGTCGGGCCTTCTCACTCTGCAGCCGGCGACAGCGCGGCGTCCCACCCGGCCTCCGGAGCTGAGGTATGAGAGCGTTGCCAATGTGTGCGGCTGTTCCAGCCGGCGTGTTTGCTGAGTGTCTTTTCTTTCACAGCTACTTCCAAAATCATGGAGGCAAACGCTGCCGGAGGACCATCACGACTGGGTGGGCCGTGCGCTTTTTGTCAGAGGTTCAAAAGGGAAGGTGGCGCTAACCTCCAAGTTGCAGCTCTGGTGGGAGCCACCCACCAGACCACTGTTTTACACACAGCCCCCTGCATCACCAAGCGCATTTTTTAATATGCGCTTGTTTTTGTGGTGCCCGTACAAGATGTGGGGCTACAAACTGTTGTGCCCGACATGTAAGCGTCAGCTTACCAGGGGGGGGGGTTGTATAAAACAGTGAGGAAGGTGCTGGATATCAACGGCTGGTACCTCCTGGCAACGGAATATCTAGAGTGGCACCTCTGCAAAAAAAAGTTTGCGTCGTGGGCACCAGCCCTCATCGACCAGATGGACAGGGTGTCCCAAGATCAATTCCCGGCCATCCTCACTTACAAGTAAATCACGAAAGAGCCGAATGTACATGACACCAGAATGTGTATGACTGTGTGTTTCTCCTTGTTTTCCAGACTGTCCTGCGACAAAAAGGTCATTGTGCTTATGAAGCAGCGCACACTGGGCAACAGTGCCACTTGGCTGCGTTCTGTGCTGCTTGAATTGCACACCCATGAATGGATGTCGAGGGCGAGCTCCTATTTGTCTGTGATGAGGATGTTCCGCCGCGCCGGCACCTTGCCGCTTCCCAAGGCGTCCATCCCACCCATGCGCCCGCTGCCCAGTGTGTCCTGGGTGCTTTCGGTGTTTGTCAGGGAGGTGCTCCTTCGCCTGGAGGACACCAAGGCCAGGATCACGTCGACATTTGGACAAATATTAAAACTGGATTCCACCAAGAAGGCAAGCTACTCCCAAAATGTGTAATTTTTAACCGCTTGCGGTCGGGTGACGCTGTGTTTTGGCCTTTGCAGATGACCAAGAAGCTGGCTGGTGAAGCGGCTGGAACAGCGGCGTGGGTCACCAACGTGGGCAATGAGTACGGCCAGGTGCTCATTTCGGTGCTCACTGCCGCTGAGGGGGATGGACTGCGTGCCTTGGCCAACGGTCTCGTACGGCGCTACAGGGAGGCAAGACAAGAGCCTCCGAAAGTGCTGTATGTTGGCCGCGACTGCTGCTCCTCCACCGGACGGTGCAAGGTGAGATTTTATTGGTTCCGCCTTTTGCGTCGTCATTGCAACCAGTGTGGCCTGCCCACAAAGGAACGTGTGCTGCTATCGTTAGGTGGCGGAGATGTTTGGCGAATGGAAGCAGCTGGTGGTGCGGTTGGACGTGTGGCACCTCATGCGCCGCTTCGCCCGGGGCGTCACCACTGACGCTCACATGCTGTACAGCGTGTTCATGGGGAGGCTCTCTTTTGCCATCTTCGAGTGGGACGAGGGGGACGTGCGGCGCCTCACGGAGGCCAAGCAGGCGGAGGAGGGGCCGAACGCCTTCGTCCAACTGTCGGGCAAGGAGCTGGGCCGTCACTGCCGTCGCCGCACCAGAGGGGCGGAGGAGACTGCGCGGCTAATCCGAGAGGTGCTGGACCAATTTTGGGACGCCAAAGACACGCTGGGTGTCAGCCTCTTCGCCAAGTAGAGGATGACTGAGATCTGGGAGACACAGCGACGCCGCCTGCGCTGCATCCAGGACCCGCCAGGTGTGGCTCTCTACACTCGGACCGGCAGTGTGACCAGAGGCGGGGTAACTCTGCCTGTGTTGGGTTGCGCGCGAGGGTCCACGTCACTGGAGTCGTTCCATCTCCACTTGTGTCGATTCATTCCAGGTGAGGTTAAAATTGACGGGGTGATGGGGCGGGATTTGGGAGGGAGGGTTTACGTCTGCCGTCTAACAAACGTTCTCCGCCTGCGTGCGCCTCTACAGGCACGTCAGCCAACGCCCTGCACTTCCAGGTTTACCTCCTGGAGGGCCTGTTAAGGTGGAACAAAGACAGGGGCAGAGCAGCGGTTAAAGAGCCACCCAGCAGCCAGACGGCGCGTTGCTACGACGGCTGTCTGCAGAATGCCTTCCAGGAATTGACGCAGGAGGTCCTGGGTCTGACGTTGGTGGACAATTTCACCCCAGCGGGCAAATACACAGGTAATGTAGTTGGTGGGAAGACATTAGTGTGGGGGCGGGACATTCCCCGAGTCTCGGCGTGTATCTAATGCAAATTGCGTTCAGGGGAGGCCATCGGAGTAGAGTACTTGTACTCCCAAACGGGCATGGTGTTGCAGTGTAACGTCAGCGCCGATCCCGACTGCCCCGGAGTGGCCGACAGCATGGTGGCGGAAGAGGAGGAGGGGGTGGGATTCCACAAACGTGGACGAGGGGGACGAAGGCTTTGAGGAAGCGGAGCTGGGAGACTTGGAATACGCTGCCCAGTTCTGCGGCGGTCAGCCCCTCACCGCGCCCGAAGCGGAAGAAGTATGTCTCAGATTAGTCTGTCCCTTAGGCAGGAATTGTGTGTGTGTGTGTTTAATGGAAAGCCTTTTGCCCGAAACGGGATGTGATTGGTCCAGACGGGCACGGCGGGTACCAGCACATCTGCCGTCTGGCAGCTGCGCTCCTCCCGCTTCGGACTGCCATGCTCGTTCCACCTCGGCTGGAGCGGCACATAGTGAAGCTTTGGCAGAAGATGTCGGACAGAGACAAGGCACTTGTCGACTTTCCACCGCTACACCGGCAGAAGCTGGTGAAGGGCCGATTTAAAACGGCCAGACAGCACCTTTTACCGGGGGTGGACAGTGTCAATCGGTGTGTGCGTGTTCACATGTGTATGGGAAATAGAAATTGAATTGTTTTTTAAAAGAGTATTTGTATAGTATTATTGTGACTCGAGTGTTTCTCTCTTTCCAGCTTGGTGATAGGGAAGGGCACCGACGTGGCACATTGTCCAAGCTCCACCAGGCTGATGGAGGCCATTTTGAAAGAGCTATGCTACCTGAACACTCAGGGGCACCGCATAGCTGGATTCCGGGTACAATGCTGGGGATTAGTGATGCGAGATTACAATCGGATAAAAAGCAACGTCCTCAGTAATAGAAACCTCACAGCGGCTTGTTCCATCCAGCTATTAAACGTGAACCACCGCACACTCACCAACTGGTAAGGCTTGTGTCATAAAATGCAGGGAGAGAAGATAACAATTGTGATGACGACAAACGGTGCTGATGTTAATTACATACAGGTACAACAACCAGAGCAAAGCGGAGCATTTGAAAAATGAAACAGTGCCACCTGCAAGTGCAGCACAGACAGTGGGAGACCAGCTGCTGGCAGCAAAAGAGAGGATGATGGAGGCTCCGCAACCAAGCGAGCCGCGTGATTATGAACACCCGGCCAACTCCGCTGGCATGGCTGCGACACGGAGAGGGCCTGTCGTGCCAGAACTGTATGTGTGTACGAAAACGCTTTCACCCCTGCTGTGCCCTCCACGGCCACCACCTCTGCTGTAGACCCCACCTCTTCTGCGCCCTCCACTTCTGCTGCGCCCTACACCTCTGCTGTGGCTGCAGCCCCCACCTCTGCTGCGCCCTCCACCTCTGCTGTGGCTGCAGCCCCCACCTCTGCTGCGCCGTCGACTTCTGCTGCAGGCCCCACCTCTGCTGCGCCCTCGACTTCTGCTGCAGCCCCCACCTCTGCTGCGCCGTCGACTTCTGCTGCAGCCCCCACCTCTGCTGCGCCCTTGACTTCTGCTACAGCCTCGTCTTCGGCTGTGGCCTCAACATCGGCTGGAGCATCCGCTTCTTCTTACTCTGCCAGGGTGCCCTCTTCCACAGCCTGGTCTAGGAAGATCAAGGAGTTGGAGCTCCAGCGCTCCCACAGTTTGGGTCTGTTGCTTCACAAGAAGTCCCCTCGGAAAATGGAACATTTTCGTTGTAAGCGTTGTGGCTTACCAAAAACCAAGGAGTACGGCCACAGTCGTTACCGAAATGAGCATTTTTGCTCCCATTCCGAGGGACGCTCTGTAGAGGATTGGCTCGCGGAGAAAAGGAGTCAGGACACCCAAAGAACAGTAAATGATGAACGACTTTCATGTGTGTTTGCTCGGGTGATTGACCTGTGCTACACCCACAGACGGGAACCAAGCAAAGTGAAAACACTGGGCACCTGCGTCCCCTGAAGCCCAAGCCGCCTCCCCCTCCACCTGCGAGATAGGGCTGTCTTTAATGATTGATGTTTTTTGCTCTTGTGATAGACTTGTTTTCTTTCAAAGCTTTGTCTGTCTTTTTTTTTTTTTCCAGCTCTGACTTTAACCCGACAGCCGGACTGCAATTTCTCAGAGCTCACGACACTCATGATGGCGGAACAGAAAAAGCTGCAAGGTACACAAGAAGAGTGAATGTTGGAAAGCCCAATTTTTCTGATCTGACCTTTTCTTAGTAGGGTTACAGAATCCATCCAGGACAAAGTTAGGCTCGACAATCGACGCCCCCTCAACATCTTCACAGCATGAAGACGCCAGAGCCTCGTCTTCATCCACAGCCTCCGGCAAAAGACCATCGAGGATGACCGTTTACAGGCATAAAAAGCAAATGGAGGCCGACAGGCAGGTGATTGAAAGGCACAAAGGCTGTCCACAGTTCGCACCCGGTCACCCTTGCATTGTGTGCGGCTATCCCCGAACCCTGAGCAGTGGCCACGCATTTTATAAAGGTGAATACTTTTGCAGCTTTGAACACACTGGCCGCGAGGTTGAAGACTGGCTGCAAGAAAAAATTAATGCCGACGGGCCAGGAGTTCCCCGGACAACACTCTGGAGAGCAAAGACGATGGACGATGAGGGCTCTCCTTCCAAGAGAGCACGAAAAACATACGTTTGTCAAAAACGCGGCCTTCCTGCACAAATAGCATTTGGCCACAGTACCTTCATCACCCGCCGGGGCACTAAATTCAACTTTTGCGCTCTTCACGAGGTCAAACCAGTGGAACTGTGACTGGCTGAAAGAAGAGAAGAGGAGAGAACTCGGGCCGCCGAGGAGGAGGCTCCTGCACCTGCCGTAAAAGAAAAGACTGACGGTGGAGAACAGGAGTGACATAGGCGTGCCGTGCTGTGATTAACAATGTTTGATTAAAATAAATAACAATGCAGCTGCCTCATGGACTTACTTGTGTTTATTTTGTGTTTATTAGGGTAGGGTAGGTACTATTATTTGCATGGCGCTGGCTGCTCACATGGCTAATTTACATGCCGAGCGTGGCTAAGCGGGGCGTCGGTGTGCGCTTGTAACGTTCCGAGAGACGGGCGGACTTGCCGGGCCCGAGCTGGTGTCGGGCGCGGAGACGGCGCAGAAAGGCCGAATCGGCTCGGGGGCCGGTCGCCGGCAGACGGGGCGCCATGGCGCCCGCTGGCACCGGCCCAAAATACCGTCGGGTTCTTACTGGTGGATTATAAGATGGTTGTCCACTGTTTGGTGCTACTTCATCACCAAGTTGTGCCAGCTATGCCCTCAGATGTGCGGAAGACATCAGGAACCTCTTTGATGCTTCAGTAGTCAAGACAGAACTGCAATTTTCATGTGAATGACTGCCTCAAGTCAGTCAACTCCCCGGACGTGGCCTGCTCCAGTGGCGCCTTCACAGGCGTGGCCTGCTACAGTGGCGCCTCCTCGTGTGGCGTTTCCCCGGGGGTCGCCTGCTCCAGTGGCGCCTACCCGGGTGTCGCCTACTCCAGCGGCTCCTACCCGGGCGTTGCCTGCTCCTGTGGCGCCTCTCAGGGCGGAGCCGGCCCCTGTCGTCGCCAGTTCCTGTCGCGCCTCCCAGACATTTGGGTCTCCGTCCCGGCCGTCCCACAAGGGGTACTGTCTCTGCATTTTTACTGACGTCCTGACGTACTGACGTTGATAGTATTTTGCCTGTGTTCTTGTTTTCCTATTTTTTGTATGTTTTTTCCCTTCCTTTCCTGATTGGTGTTTTCTTATAATTACGCTCACCTTCTCGTTCTAGCTCTGGTTATTTAAGTTCAGGTGTGCGCACCCTTAGTTGTGGGATCAATGTCATTTTTGCAACGTTGTCTCGACACTCGCGTGTTGCTTCGTTCCTCCGCTGCATTGCTGCAACAAAGTTGTTCATGACCTGCTTGGCGTCCAAGAGCACCCTCTACACCATGGCGAGACGAGGACGTGACAATGATCCCACCAGTATTCCACCACGCGGAGAGCGACTTTTGGACCCTCCAGATTTTCAAAGCAATGGAGGAGGAGACCGCCAGGTTCACACCTGAGGAGCTTGACGACATAGTATGGGTCGCCTGCTCCAGTGGCGGCTCCCTGTGCGTCACAAGTGGCGTTTCTTAGGGCGTCGGCTGTTTCAGTTACGCCTCCCAGGGAGTCGCCTGCTACATTCGCGCCTCCCAGGGCATCGCCAGCTCCAGTCCCGCCTCCCAGTCGGCTACTTTTGGGTCTCCGTCCCGACCGTCGCCCAGAAGGGGTCCTGCCGGCCACTTTTGGACCCTCCATATTTGCAAAGCAATGGAGGAGGAGACCGCCAGGTTCACACCAGAGGAGCTTGACGACATGGTATGGGTCGCCTGCTCCAGTGGCGGCTCCCTGTGCGTCACAAGTGGCGTTTCTTAGGGCGTCAGCTGTTTCAGTTGCGCCTCCCAGGGCTGCTCCAGTGACGCCTCCCAGAACGTCGCCTGCTCCAGTCCCGCCTCCCAGGGCGTCGCCAGCTCCAGTCCCGCCTCCCAGGGCGTCGCCAGCTCCAGTCCCGGCTCCCAGTCGGCTACTTTTGGGTCTCCGTCGCGACCGTCCCCCAGAAGGGGTCCTGCCGGCGACCACCTTTCCTCCCTTCTTTCCCTTCCTTTACTGATTGGTCTTATAATTACGCGCACCTTCTTCTCTTTCTTGCTCTGGTTATTTAGGTTCTGGTGTGCGCACCCTTAGTTGTGGGATCATTGTCGTTACGTTGTCTCGACACTCGCTTGTTGCTTCGTTCCTGCCCCTGCATTGCTGCAATAGTTGTTCCTGTCCTGTTTGGCGTCCAAGAGCACCCTCTACACCATGGCGAGACGAGGACGTGACAATGATCTGATCCCACCAGAATTCGACCACGCGGAGTGCGACTTTTGGAACCTCCAGATTTTCAAAGCAATGGAGGAGGAGACCACCATGTTCAGACCAGAGGAGCAAGGACATGGTATGGGTCGCCTGCTCCAGTGGTACCTCCCCGGGCATCGTCTGCTCCAGTGGCACCTCCCCGGGCGTCGCCTGCTCCAGCGTCGCATTCCCGGGTGTCGCCTGCTCCTGTGGCGCCTCTCAGGGCGGCGCCGGCCCCTATCGTCGCCAGCTCCTGTTGCGCCTCCCAGCCGGCTACATTTGGGTCTCCGTCCCGGCCGTCCCACGGAGGGAACTGTCTCTGCATTTTTACTGACGTGACAGTATGTTTAGTTGATAATATTTTGCCTGTGTTCTTGTCCCCTTAGTTGTGGGATCAATGTCATTTTTGTAACGTTGTCTCGACACTCGCGTATTGCTTCGTTCTTGCCGCTGCATTGCTGCAACAAAGTTGTTCATGACCTGCTTGGCGTCCAAGAGCACTCTCTACACCATGGCGAGACGAGGACGTGACAATGATCTGATCCCACCAGAATTCGACCACGCGGAGTGCGACTTTTGGAACCTCCAGATTTTCAAAGCAATGGAGGAGGAGACCACCATGTTCAGACCAGAGGAGCAAGGACATGGTATGGGTCGCCTGCTCCAGTGGTACCTCCCCGGGCATCGTCTGCTCCAGTGGCACCTCCCCGGGCGTCGCCTGCTCCAGCGTCGCATTCCCGGGTGTCGCCTGCTCCTGTGGCGCCTCTCAGGGCGGCGCCGGCCCCTGTCGTCGCCAGCTCCTGTCGCGCCTCGCAGCCGGCTACATTTGGGTCTCCGTCCCGGCCGTCCCACGGAGGGAACTGTCTCTGCATTTTTACTGGCGTGACAGTATGTTTAGTTGATAATATTTTGCCTGTGTTCTTGTCCCCTTAGTTGTGGGATCAATGTCATTTTTGTAACGTTGTCTCGACACTCGCGTATTGCTTCGTTCTTGCCGCTGCATTGCTGCAACAAAGTTGTTCATGACCTGCTTGGCGTCCAAGAGCACTCTCTACACCATGGCGAGACGAGGACGTGACAATGATCCTACCAGTATTCCACCACGCGGAGAGCGACTTTTGGACCCTCCAGATTTTCAAAGCAATGGTGGAGGAGACCGCCAGGTTCACACCAGAGGAGTTTGACGACATGGTATGGGTCGCCTACTCCAGTGGCGGCTCCCTGTGCGTCACAAGTGGCGTTTCTTAGGGCGTCGGCTGTTTCAGTTGCGCCTCCCAGGGCTGCTCTAGTGGCGCCTCCCAGGACGTCGCCTGCTCCAGTTGCGCCTCCCAGGGAGTCGCCTGCTCCAGTCCCGCCTCCCAGGGCGTAGCCAGCTCCAGTCCCGCCTCCCAGTCGGCTACTTTTGGGTCTCCGTCCCGACCGTCCCCCAGAAGGGGTCCTACCGGCGACCCACCACCTTTCCTCCCTCCACCCTTCCCTTTTTTGGGAATCAGGACTTTGGGACGTGGAGGGGGGTGGTATTGCTCTGGTTATTTAGGTTCTGGTGTGCGCACCCTTAATTGTGGGATCATTGTCGTTACGTCGTCTCGACACTCGCTTGTTGCTTTGTTCCTGCCGCTGCATTGCTGCAACAGTTGTTCCTGTCCTGTTTGGCGTCCAAGAGCACCCTCTACACCATGGCGAGACGAGGACGTGACAATGATCTGATCCCATCAGAATTCGACCACGCGGTTGGCGACTTTTGGAACCTCCAGATTTTCCAAGCAATCGAGGAAGAGACCACCATGTTCAGACCAGAAGAGCAAGGACATGGTATGGGTCACCTGCTCCAGTGGTACCTCCCCGGGCATTGTCTGCTCCAGTGGCACCTCCCCGGGCGTCGCCTGCTGAAGCGGCGCCTTCCCGGGTGTCGCCTGCTCCTGTGGCGCCTCTCAGGGCGGCGCCGGACCCTGTCGTCGCCAGCTCCTGTCGCGACCCCAAGCCGGCTACATTTGGCTCTCCGTTCCGACAGTCCTTCGGAGGGTACTGTCTCTGCATTTTTACTGCCGTGACAGTATGTTTAGTTGATAGTATTTTGCCTGTGTTCTTGTTTTCCTATTTTTTGTATGTTTTTTCCCTTTAGCCTCTCTGCAAACCTGACATCCTCTGGTTCGTCTCACAGCGGCTGATGGTCTGTTGTCGACATTCGTATTTGATTTTGTACCTTCCATTGCTTGGTGAAACATCCTCTTCATTTCTAGAACATCTGCTTTCAGGCCTTCAACAAGTTTAGCCATCTCCTGGTCTGTGCCCTTACTCTGTCCCTGTTTTCCTCTTGTGCAGGTCCTTTCATCCTCCTTTGTCTGTCTCTCACTGTTAATGTCACTATTTCGGCTCAACTGACTTTGGTGAGATTGTTCTTCTTTGTGGATCTCATTTACCTTTATAGGCTTGACTGAAGTGTTCCTCTTGAGCTTGTACTGTCGTTCTGACTCCAGACTGGCGGCCTCATTGATCTTGTCTATCAGGACTTCGTCAGGATCTTTGATGCTGCTTAGGTGTGGTTTTATTTGAAACTTGACTGCCTCGCTCAGCAGACCAGTTTCCACCGAGCGCAGAAACTTCCGTTGGACTAGGTCCGGGCTATACTTTTCACCTTTGTCCATTTCACCAGACTTCCAGAGCAGTTTCTCCCTGAGCTCGATTGCTCTGAACAGGAAGGCTTGAGCAGATTCTTTTGGGTCTTGAGATATGCTCATGAGTCTGTGCAGCAAATCGGATGATGAGTCCACTTTATAGTGTCCCTTCAAAATTGTTTTTAATGTTGAGAGTGTGAGGTCTCGCTTTACTTCCAGCAAGTCTCTGAGATGGAGGGCAGGACTTACTGCTTTAATCACAGCCTCAATTATTTCTGCTTCTGAATAGCCTTTTTTTACTCCTGACTCAATCTGGTTGGTTAGACTGGTGAATGATAATTTGTCCTTCTGTCCGATCTCACCGATTTGACCCCAGATACGAAAATCCTTCCTTAGCGTCACTTCTGGTGTGGTGGAGGGTATCATTGGAGTGCTTTTCTTTTCCCTGACCGCAGCGCTGGTGCACTGTGCTCCCAAAGCAGCAATCTTTTCCTCTAGGACACGACATGCTTCCACTTGGGCCTGCTGAAGTTCAGAGTACTCCTGTTTCAGTTTCTCTATTTCACTATCTGCCTTTAGTGATGCATCTACTTCATCATTAATATGATCGGTTAGTGACTTGATGAGCATTTTAGATCAGCAATGCACTGTTGGAATACCAGGTGGTCCTCTCCATCTTGAATCTCATCCAAAATGTTTTCAACTAACCTAATCAAGGCCCGGCGGGACTGTCCTCTGAATCCCTCTCCGGCTGGTTCACTGCACTTTAGATGATGACATACTTTGATGAGTTCTGGATCCTCCAACGTCCATAGAATGGTGCTGATCTCGTCCCGCAGTGTCTCCATCTTTAGTTTTGTTTTTGTTTTTTTCGCTGGAGAGGTCTTCTGTCTGGACGTCTCCTGGCTGGCTCGCCAGAATTATGTTACACTCGTTAAGATGACACGCCAAGGTTTTTCCCATACATGTTTTATTGTCGTGCTGAAACATCAAAACAACGGGCACACTGTCAGCATCGGCATCTGTAGCGTGTAACAGGTCTAATTGCATCATATGCGCTCTTCTACTACCATAGAACGAGCGTCGTCTCCAGTACCAACTCTTACCGCGGCTGCCATCCGGTGGCGAAAACAAGTATTGCAGATGGGTCTGTCTGCTCAGAATGAATACATTAATAAT
>QODF01000028.1:42383-85994 GCA_024372805.1 Oostethus manadensis | reverse complement strand
AGATTTATTCTGATTACTTTATGCACATGTGAAGGGGTGTAGAAGTCGTCCAACCAGATGTCTTTGCCAAGCATCATGTCATCGTTGAGATATATAAACTTCTGTGAGATTCCTGGAATGCGGTGGATGTGGCTCTCTATAGCGTTTGAGCTGAAGGTGGGGAGGTGGCTGTGGTTTAGAAAGATCTCCTGCAATTCAGAAGAGATACCAATTCCACAAATCAATTGTTTCACCTCTGTGCAAGATGCTTAGATTTTACCTCATGTGTGACAACTGAAAGTCTGGGATTCCTCAGATCGAGCCAGAAAGGAATCTGTCCGTTAGTGACAACAAAGATGTGTCGCACCCAGGGAACGAATTTCTCCACAGAGCGCAGAGAATGGCGGAGTGCATCGTTGTCCTCGAAGCGGTTGGCTGTAAGAATATCTCTGTCGTCTTTTTTTGTAGGGACGGGCTGCATTTCCACATACTAAGAACAAAATGAAAGTAACCTACATTATAATATGCACAGCTTAATTTTAAAACTGAACACACACATTCAGAGGACACTTCATTATGGGAAATTTCACTTGTACATAGACACTGTCAGACATGTACAATAATCATCTAACAGTATGTTGATTACTGTGGTTGTAGTTTGTAGCGGTGTAGAACCTTGATGATGGCACTCAGGTCCCAAAATAAGTACACAGGGCTGATGACCAGCACCCTTCCATTCAGATTCAGTTTTTTTCTGCTGTATTTTGCCTCCTGGAGGAGATCAGTCAGGTCCCGTGAAGTTTTGAAGTAGAGCAGAGCGATGTTGGCCTCACCGTACAACTCAAACTGAGGAACACATACAGCATACAAATATAAGTTAAACAGTGATTTTAATTTTCACAGGAAAATGATTACCCAACGATAACAAATATTGCTGTCTTGGCCCAAATATAATGGCCCTTTTCTTTTTTAAATATTTTTTAAGACAAAGAATACAAAATATCAGTCAAATAACAACTAGTAGTTAAAAAGTATCCTGTATCTTACTGTAGTTGGTCAACAGTTGTTTGATTACAATTATCCTAAAATTGTCATATCGTTCCCAAACTGTTGAACCCCTTTTTTTGGTGTGTGCCATTGTGATCTCCCTGTGAGTGGCAGGATGAAAACTTCTGACTCGCTTAGAGGAATGTCGTTTGATACCACCTGTTGTGGCTAAATCTTTACTCTTATTCAGACTTTTCTACATAAAACATGCAGTCTTATGTTTGGGTCATTTTAGTGATGATATTTTGAATACTGCCGCACGGTGGTTGAGTGGTTAGCATGTGGGCCTCACAGTCAGGAGATCAGGGTTCGATTTTCCGTTGGGCATCTCTGTGGAATTTGCGTGTTCCCCCTGTGCGTGGGTTTCGTCCCACATTCCAAAAACATGCATGTTCGGTTAATTGGCGACTCTAAATTGTCCATAGGTATGAATGTGAGTATAAATGGTTATTTGTTTTCCCTGCGATTGACTCCAACCAGTCCAGGTTGTACCCCACCTCTCGCTCGATGTCAGCTGGGATAGGCTCCAGCATACCCCCGCGACCCTAATGAGGATAACCTGTATAGAAAATGGATGGATGGATTTTGAATACACAGAAATACTGACCATGTTTGGGATGCTCTGAATACAATATTGTGAAGTGGATGAATTACTGACAAAGACATCATAGTCATATTTTTGAACAATATTTGAGCGAGCTAAGGTATTTTGTGTACATAGAAAACGTCTTAGATGTTTGAGTTCAGGTCACAATGAAAGTTTTTCTATTTTTTAGTATAAGTTCTAATATCCTGGCATTATCCGGACACGGCAAACTAACAGGACAAGCAGCTTTACCCTAATGATCCTGGTGGTGATGGCAGCAGGTAATTGGGCTCGCAACACCGCTGATGTTGTGAAGGAGCTCAAGAAGCCACTCAGATAAGCCACTGTCTGCATTTGGATGACACCCGGAGCATCTTTGTCTGTGGTCTGGAAAACACAATTAAAAGATTTGAGACAATTATTGAGGGGGTAAGAAAACAAAACATAAAACATAACTCACCAGGTAACACTTGGTAATTGAGAATTTCTTGTTTTTATTGAGCGTATCTGTTAATGCATTTTCAGCTGAAAGACAGGCAACAACTCATCACTTCGATTGCTGGATGGAATGAACCATATTATTTTTTGCAAGCCAAAGACAAAAATAGTTGTAGGTAAATAAAAAAATGAACTATTATTGTTTTGACAATAATAATATTGATGCTGGCACTGATTATTGTGATACTTTTAGTACAATGGTGACAATGGCTACAATTATGTGTATGACTACTTTTAAACCTAATATACGCCGTTGCAATTTCATGCATGCACTTTAGAGCTTCACCATCAATTTGTGAATGGAAGACAACCACAGAGACGGCTGCAGATGTTTGGAATGGGTTGTTGAGCTTGAGCAGCATCTTTGCGGCTGATAAAGATGGCGAGATTGAGGACAACTCGCTAATGTTGAAACTGTCCGGCAGGGCGGGATCAAGCGCCAGCATGGGTGCTGAAATGCATTTAGACAGCGGGCATTGTGGCATCTTTCTGGAAACAAATGAAGAAGACATACAAAGTTGGTACTGCTGCTATTCCTTGAAAAACATCTAATTCTTTTTTTCGTCTTATCAAAACACACTGTTTATCCTGGTCAGCATCATGGGTGGGCTGGACCCTATGCCAGCTGACTTTAAGAGAGAAGGTGGAGTACACTCTGGACTGGTCGCCAGGCAATACGGTGCGCGTCTTGTCATGTTGTGAATACAATTTGTGAGTCCAACAGTGTTCTTAATGGGGTTTTTTAAATCAAAAAATGTCCACTGATGTCATCAGCAGTTGACTCTCAAAACTGTTAACCCAAACCAAATTTTTATACTTTGACAACTATAATTTTACATGCATGAAACAATTCTGAATGCATAGAAATGATGAAGGAAAGGGATAAATTAATGTTACTATTCTGATATTACTACCGTAATTTCCGGTGTATAAGCTGCACCGGTGTTTAAGTTGCAACAACTCAATTTAGACATAAAAACAGACTTGTACATATACAGTATAAGCCGCACTGTACTGTAAGCCATACATGTCCATAAAATGGCATACTGTTGCACACACGAGTCTATGAGAACATCTCTTGATTGGACAGAAGCCAATCATGAGCTATGAGAAAACACACAACAAGCTCAGTGAGCTCATGAGCTCTTACTCAGTGACTCGGGAGTGCACAGTATTTAAACGTTTTGTAGATGTCACAAGATATGAACATTGTAATAAAACCGCTATATGAGCCGCAGGGTTCAAAGTTTAAGAAAAAAGTTGCAGTTTATACACCGAAAATTAGGGTAGGTTAATTTTACCTTTATTTAAGACGTGACTGTTCAAGACACAATGTAGCAGCGAGATTAACCACCACCACTTTTCTGTTTTCAAGCATGTCAAGAATCATATCTTTAATGAAAGTAAAAGTCAACTTAATTGTTCATTTATTCCTTTCAGTCACCATTTATATATTTACAGTATATGCTTATTAATTTGTTCAGTGGATGTTAAACTATAAAAAACATGTATTGTGGTAAAATGTGTGGCTTTCTGGAACAGATGAATAGAATTGACATTATTTGTAATTGGAAAAATTGATTTGGCTAATGTCTGTTTTGGTTAGGGTCGGACATTCTAAAATTAAAGCCACTAACCAAGGTTTTAAAGTAACCTTGCTGTTACCGTCTGAAGTTAGTAATTAAATGACTTAACACCAGTATTTGTTGTGTTTCATTCTAAGCATGCAGGCAATGGGTGAATGCCCTGCATCCACCTCATAGCTCTGTCTTCCTCCGCCAGTTGCTGTTTGGCCACCAAAAGTTTCCTCAGCAGGGTCTCATCTGTACCGTTCACCCATGTGTACACCAGATCGATCGGCATGGGTGTACAGTTTCTGCAAGAGAAAATACGAAATTTTCTGTATGTTTTTATCGCATAGTGACGCCTTAATTATAGGTAAAGGTATAGACATGTTTGATAATATAACGATGGACATGCAAAGCAATGAAGGGACCGACTACAGGACTGTACCAGACATTATATTGAGCTTGGTTCATTACAAACAGCAATGGACGACAGACAATGACAAGCAATGATAGACCTTTTTTTTTACTTACAAAGTGCATTTACAGTATATACCTTTCACAGAACCGGCGGATGTCAGAACTGACTAACAACCAACTATTTGTAGCAAGCAGGGAGTAAACAGATACATGTGTAAGATTTTAACCACGAATGGCAAGGCATGTATGCGTTCCATTGAGAGCAGTCTTTCACGCAAATGTCACAATGCAGAGTGCATTTTATGTGCATTCTATGTACAGAGAAATACCAATGAATTTCTCTGAATAAAACAAAAGGTTTCAGTAACTGAGCCTTACTCACCTGCTGTGGAATGAGTCACAGTTCTTAGAGTTGCTGAGCATGTGAAATACCATGTGACGAGACTGAGCCAGACTCTGCTTTTCCACTCTCTGTATGCATCAGAGTAATTAATGCAATATTATTACAAGTTTAAGACTCCTATATTCTGATGACTTTACATTGTTTATGTGACAACAATACAAATTAACCTTTTCTGTGAAATCATCACAGTAGCTTTCTAGCTGTCCATGCAGGTTTAGAGTTTATATACAGTACATACAGTGTATATGTCTATGTGACAACAATACAATACTACTTGTGCAACATCTGTTGCGTCCAGGTACCGCACCAGTGGCCACACAAACTACTGACAATCACTTAGAGTTGCTACAATGTCATTTTGGCAAAATGTACCAGTCTGCTGCATCATTTTTTCACTTTCATTTTTGGGGTGTCTTTGATTTCCCCCCTCTATAGGGTGATCATTTTCATTTCTATCACATTATGTGGCATCATTTTGTTAGTAATACATCACCTACTTATTATCAGGAAGGATATTCATAGGATTTCCCCCCCATTTAGGTCTGATGTGTTTTCAAAGTGTTCCTCTATATCCTCTACAGTGTATACAGTATACACACAATGTGGGTACACATACATTATTTTTGCATGTCTATGTTGTGATGTTGGGCCGATATTATGGGACATTACTATTATGTATCAATCTAATTATCCTAATTGTTGTCTTTTTGTTGGTAAGTCCGAGCCTTGCACACTCCACTAGTGTAGCTTGACAACCACGGTTTGATCCCCCGTTTTTAGCATCCTTGGTAACGTTAACAAAGATATGCGAGAAGACTCATTTGGATTATGAAGTCTCCCCTTATGAAGTCAGACTAGATAAAACAGCTCTGGTCTGAGAGCCTCATGCAAGATCCAGTCTAATGTTCCTCTAAAGTAAGAGGCAGGTCCAGGTAGGTATGGTTGCTTCTTTTGTGGTGTGAAATGACAATCGTTAGGCTACAATTGACTAAGGCCTCTGCCCACCAACAATGGTTGTTTGGGTGGTATCACCTTCGTTAGCATCCAATTCAGAAGTAACGATGTTCGTCTGGGTGCTACCAAATTCATTCGCATCCGATTCCGATGTAATGATGGTCATGGACTCCACCAATGAAGGTCGTTTGGATGGTATCACCTTCATTAGCATCCCATTCAGATGTAATAATGGTCATGGACCCCGGCAACGATGGTCTGTCGGGTTGTATAACCTTCATTAGCATCCCCACCAACCATGGTCATTTGGGTGGTATCACCTTCATTAGCACATATACATATATATGCACACTTCACACATATATATGTATATATACAATATATGTACTGTATACATGTATTTATATATGTAGACTATATATATGTATATAAGTATATATGCGGTATAGGGTATATACTGTATGTATACTACATATATATCGTATATATACTTATACTGTGTATACCAACACATATATCTTTATACACTACCAAAAGTCAATAATGTAAAAATTACAACCCTGAAGCTTCTATTTCATCTATGACTAAAAATTAGATTCTTGTAAAGAAAACATGTCACATGTCATTGGGACTTTCATTTGGCAAATGTCTCTTTAAATGTGACTGTGATTAAATGTGTCTGTTGTTACTTTTATCTCTCAAAACACTGTCACTAGCTATGTGACTATGAGAGGAGTGTAATATTAGGAAGTTTTTAGCAGTAAACTCACCTCTCCTATTTGGTGGATGGACACTATGCAAAGGACGAGGGCCCCACAGTAGATGGAAGTTCTGTGTCGGAAAGAAAAACAAGTGCAAGTCCCCTTCAAAAGCTGCTTGAGCACCAAATTCATGACCCCCATGGCTCCGTCCTTTCCATGTATTCTTTTCACTGAGCTTACACAGTCAAAGGAAGACCGTGATAGGAAAAGTGCAGCTGTAATAGTGGGAGTGACAAATGACATCCACAGTATATGAGTTATAGAAACATAACTGGTTTTGCTTGTAAGCTCACCTAACCTGAATGGTCACCTGTCAATTACAGAACACATATTTACTAATAACTATATCCAATCCAATCCGATTCAATTTTATTTATATAGCACGATTTAAATAAACACAAAGTTTCCAAAGTGCTGCGCAGCAGATAAAAATACAACAAATAACACAGTAGATGCACAATAAAAACAACTGACTTAATAGAATAAATTAAACAAACAAGGTAAAACAAAAATAAAATCGATACAAGATACAGTACAAGATACAGATATAAGAACAGTATTTCAACAACCCATTGATGTTACTTGTAAGCAACTAGTGGATCATTTGAATGCTATGACAGTCAAACTTGTTTTTGTGTACCCTTTTTTGTTTAAGAACTGCTGAATTTAAGAGGATTACTGCTGTCAGTTTGCTGTCGAAGTTCTTCTCGATGCTGGATGCTCACTCTTCAAACCTGTTGAAGGTGTTTGGCAAGAAAGGTGGCATGCAAGGAAAAAAAGAGATGCCTATAACTCAGGTATGATGATGAAGAAAAATTAGAAACTGTTTCAAACTTGGTTTCATTCAACAAATTTCAATGATTAAATGTCTTGCCACCTATTGCTGTGCTATTAACCAATATTATGCAATGTTTCTTTAGTTGAGATTTAAAGGTTACATAATATCCATAATATATTCATAATATGCATTAGATAATATAATAACTACCTAATTTTTTTGTTTTGTTTTAGTCTGGCTTACATACTTAGACTGTTGCTGTTGATGTCAGAAGAGAGTGTATCATCAAAGCCTTGCATGTGTACCTGAATGGAGAGCATAAAACCTCGTGAAAGAGTACATGGTATGTTTGAAATATTCTGTCATTTGTAAACTAACCAGCTATGTACTTACAAAAGACAATGTAATTGTATAATCTTTCACAACATAAATGTAATGATGGCTGTTTTACAAATGTTCATATGTGAGTTCAAATGGGACTGTATTTTATTTATTATTTATTCTCTATTTCCCTCCTTTTTTCTGTGACGTACACTGATGAGGCTACGGACGCTGCAGTGACGGAGACGATGTTTGGAATCTATGTCATTCGCAAAGAAGGTGCAGAGATAGATGATGATCCAGAAGATGTAGGTATCATTCTGGAGGGAGTGCAAGTTCCGGATGTGTTGGGAAATGTACAACTTGCTGTGGTAATGGTTGTATACGCTCTTAACCTAAGCTACCCTCAAGAGCTAAGATACACCTTTGAAGCTTTGCAGAAGATCATCATGGAGCTTAATGGAAACAGACTAAACAAAAATCAAGCCCTGAAAACTCTACTTGCACGTTAGTCATCATCAGTAGTGACTTACAACTCCTACAGGAAGGCATTTGAAGCCATTTGCTTAAAAAAAAATTGGTAAGAAGTTTATGTGTTCTAATGCCTTCTGTTGCCATTTTGGGGTGAAAATAAGGAAGCAAGTGTTCTTTTCTTGTCAGCTTAGTCAACCAAGCTATTGGCCTTAGTTTCTGTATTTGTTTTACTGACATAAATACACTTTATGTTGAGGTTGAATATGAGCAGTGGGCTCCAATTTCAGTTTGTTTTTGCCTGTCCTTTATACTGACATAATGCATAATCTGTTTAACCGAATTGTAGGCTGTATTTTCACAATATGTTTTCAAGCCAGTGTTACCTTTTCTGGTAAAGTTTTATTCCAAACAAATCCTCTTTCTTTTGTGTCTTTTTCCAAACTTGACACCCGCTAGGGGTAAACTAGATGGTGTTTAAATTGCTCAATATATATGTACTATATATGAATGTTAGTATTCTGCTTATTTTCATATGATGAAAAGGTAATCTCATATCCTAAAACATTTATTCAGAATCAACTTGACTATGTGTTGTTGGAAGGCACAATTATTTCATGTAGTGGTAGTTGTAGCTACTCTATTAAATGAAGTAGTGTCTAATCAAATCATACTAGTTTAAACAGCCCAAGAAAATTAAGTCAGATATTACAATGGTGCATATGTTACATTTACACTTACAAATCTGGTTGGACTGAACAATAATAATTAGGTAACAGTAACACCGTGATATCATCTTGGATGAACATATTTATATCTGCTGTTATAAACCAAGTCTGACTGTTTACCAGTCAGACTTGCTGTGGCAATGGTGTTCACCATTGTACATTGTATGCTGCAGCTGCGCTCTCAGAAAAACCTACTGATGGTTGTTTCCAGAACCAGAACAGCATTCCAATATGCCGCACCCTTTGCATGGAATGGCATGCAAAACAACTTAGACGAATCTTCTTATGAATTTAAGGCTTGTTTAAAGGAATGTGAAATGAATGGGCTTGGCCAATGTCACTGTTTTTAAATAGTTGAAACTGTTGATTGTTCAGGCTGAATGTTGAATTGTATGTTGGGAATGTCTTGTCTGAACCTTTGTGTTATGTTGCCATCTTGGACAGCTCTTGGTTGTTGGGGTTAGTGGATTGGGGAGGCTAAAAATAATTTAATCTCCAATAGGGGGGGGGGTGGCAAAATCGTCACGGGGGTATGCAGGGGCCTATCCCAGCTGACTTTGGGCAACACCCTGGACTGCCAGACAATCAATCACTTACACTTACATTCATACCTATGGACAATTTAGAGTCGTCAATTAACCTAACATGCATGTTTTTGGAATGTGGGTGGAAACCGGAGTACCCGGAGAAAACCCACGCACGCACGGGGAGAACATGCAAACTCCACACAGAGATGCCGAACGGAGATTTGAACCCAGATGTCCTGACTGTGTGGCCAACATGCTAACTACTCAGCCACCGTGCTGCTCTACTTGAGTAATATAAATCAAATAACTAAGTCAGAAATTCACCAACATGAAAGAAAATTCACAACAAATTGAATAATCATCACAGCAAAACCAGCAATAATATCGAACACAAGAATATGCAAAACAAATGCCAGGTTTTATAGTACTTTTACAGATAGCAAATGAACATTGAGACAATGTAAAATCATCAGTGTTTTGTTAAAGTTAGATAACTGAATTAATGTCAGTTTGTACCGTCTGCCAACCAAATGTAGAGTCAACACAATTTCATGTTTTATTTTATTTTCACTGCTAAACACTCCAGTTCAGGTTGGTGCAGCGCTTTAGCATAAACCATGTTTGCAGTGCCAAGATGTTGGGTGAAGGCATCTGAAACAAAACACACGTTAAAGTCAAGGTCAAATTTATTTATATCGGACATAAACTGTCCAAAGTGCAGTACAGCAGCCAATAAAACACAAGACTACAAAAAATATTTAAAATTCCCCAGTGTTTGTGCTGATCTAATGCTCAAGGGCAGACTATTCCAAAGTCTTTGGACTGCAACGAAAAAGGCTCTATTACTCCGAGATTTAAGATTAAATCTTGGAGCAGTTATAAGCAACTGTGAGCTGGACCTCATTGTTATAGCAGGAACAGAAAACAGATAAATATGGACCCAGACCATTCAGTGATTAAAAAACAAAAAGGAGAATTTTGAACAGGATCTTGAAAGTAACAGGTAACCAGTGTAAGGAGGAAAGGACTGGGGTTATACAGTATGTTCCTGTCTCTTGGTGCCAGGCGGGCAGCTGCATTTTGAAACAGCTGGAGACCATTTATAGAGGACTGGTGAGGATAAGCGGTATAGAAAATGAATGAATGAATGAATGAATGGTCAAGACCACAAATCAAGGAGTTGCTGTAGTCCAAGTCTTGTTTAGGGGTTTCAAACTCGTGCCATGGAAGGCGGAGAGACACTGCTGGTTTTCGGTCACTAAAGCAGGTGAGTTTAATGATCAAAACAAAAATTATGGAGTGGTGAAAAATGACAAAGGTTCAGCCAATGATCAGCTCCAGGATGCTCAAAGACAGTCTGGAGTTACCTGTAAGTATTGTGACAGGTAGAAGACGTCTGTGTGAAGCTAATCTATTTACAAGAATCACCCGCAAAGTCCCTGTGCCATGTGCAGAAGAGGATACAATTTGCCAAATAACAAATCAACTGGCCTACAAAGAAATAGAGGAACATTTTTTGGACTGATGAGAGTAAAATTGTTATTTTTGGGTCCAAGGGCCCCAGACAGTTTGTGAGACGACCCCCAGACTCTGAATTTAAGCCACAGTACACAGTGAAGCATGGTGGTGGAAGCATCATGATGTGGGCATAATTCTCCTACTACGGTGTTGGGCCTATTTACCAGGGATCGTGGATCAGTTTGCAAGTCAAAATACTTAAAGAGGTCATGTCTTTGAAATGGGTGTTTCAACAAGACAATGACCCCAAACACACTAGTCAACCAGCAAAATCTTGGTTCCAAACTAACAAAATTAATTTTATGGAGTGGCCAGCCCAATCCTCAGACCTTAATCAAATTGAGAACTTGTGGCGTTACATCAAAAATGGTGTTTTTGAAACAAAACCAATAAATGTTAATGAATTGTTGAATGTTGTTAAATAATCTTGAAGTGGAATAACATCTGAAAGGTGCCCTAAGTTGCCACAGAGATGTGAAGGAGTTATAAAAAGCTGTGGTCACAGTAAATCCTCCTGCATATACATTTTTTTTGTTAGGGAGTTGCGGGAGTTCTGCTCATGGTGCATTTAAAGAAATTGTACATTTTGTGCGTAAGGTTTTTCTATCGCCTTGATGCTTTTTTTGAATGTTTGCTCAAATCTTTCCACCAATCCATCGGTGGCTGGTTTGGTAGGGAGCAGATGTGAAATGCTTAATTCAGTTGTTTTTTTTACAAACCTTTGGAATTCTTCTAAGACAGACTGTCTTCCATTGTTATGTTATGGTAACCCATTCCTGGCAAACATGGTCCTTAGAACTGTGGTCTTAAAATGGTTTGTTCCGATGTGGTTGTTTTAATTCCAATTACTTCTGGCCATTTGAAATGAGCATCAACTACTTTCAGAAACATTGAGTCCATTAATGGCCAAACCCGTGTGCAATTGTTGCCATGGTTGCGATGACCACTCCCATGGATGCAGATTTGGTTGTGGTGGTGCATTCTGGATGCATTCACATCGACAATGTTTGGTCAAATCATCAATCTCCTTGTCAAAGTCTGTCCGCCACACATAGGCACAAGCTACCACTTTCATCGTGATCGTGCCCAGAGGACCCTCATGTAGCTTTTCCAGACTCGCTTGCTTCGTTATAAGGATTACATTTTGAATATATATTATATTAATATATATATAATATATGTATTTTGATTATATTTTGAGTATACGAACAATTTACACAGTCTTTAAAGCTAAAATTACATTTACATGCTATACATACAGCAAAAGCAAAAATTTTAAAAAGTTACGTTTTTTATTAAAAAATAATTACAATTGGGGAAAAAAAGACTTATCTCATCAGAACGTGATATGGCGAGGGATTACTGTATAGGCTTAGCTCTTTTGATTTTTCTTTGTACTCACTGCCACCTTAATTTTTCCTCTAGGATGCACTTTCTCTCCAGTGTATGGTGGGGGAAGTATTGTACAGTGGAACCCCGGGATAAAAGGGGGAAAATGAACATTTGGCATATGATCAGGGTCACATACGCACACACAGGTTTTTTTAAACTGAGTGGACAGAGAAATGAGTAAAATGCAGATTTTATTTAAATGTAGTCCAGTTCCACTGCTAATAAAAATATTCCGTTTATCAATAAAAAAACTCATTTCAAAACCCATTCATACTCTCACATGGAAGGGTTAATAACCCTGGCCGCTTTTTCTATGTCTTAATTTGTATTCCGCTTCTGCTGGACCAAACTCATGGTTTACTCACATTGCAGGAGCCTATCCTTGTCGATGGCCAGCAGTCCATCGACAGTTTTAACCAAAACTGAGGCGTTTAGGACATTTTGGAGACCTTGGGCCATGGAAGTATGTTGACTTTGCGTGACAGAAATGTCAGGAGACACTTACGTTTGTAGGTGAGAGTGTGGCACATTGAAAAATAGTTGTCCCCCAAGTTAATTTTTTGGTATAAGCAATCACTAAAATATTATTGTAATTATCTTTTCAGTCTGCGGTCAGCAGGTGGCGCACTTTCACTGCATTACACATGTGACTGAGGTGCTGTGACAGAACCACAGAAGAAGAGTGGTTAACAGAACAGTGAATGAGATGTAACGCAACAGTGGCCCTGACCTGTGTTGTATTTTTTTTCCTGCGCGAACAGGTCAAATGCAGTTAACATGAAAAATTTGTGTCGCTGACCCGGAAGACCCCTCATACAATGGAAAAAACACTGTTCTGCACATTTAATACTGTATAAATAAAGAGTATTGTAATACAAATGTAATGTAAAAATGAAATAGAATGTATATTGAGGTAAAAATCGAAAGGGGTCTTACCTTTAATACCCTGCGAAGTGCAGTACAGTACAGTGCGTAAAATGGCAGCGATGAACCAATCAGAGAACATCCCGTCATACGTACCGTACGTACACTTCCGCCACGCCTCCAGTAGGTATCCTACCCTTGTGCTGCAAAACAATATTTTTGCCGAGCGCCGGGAGAGTTACGCCACCATCTGCTTTAACTCTTGTCCGAGCTTTCACGAAAGCCGGCATCATTGCTGAACAGCCGACTGACAACGAGACAATGACGACAGCAGACCCGGCATGTTTCACGGCGAAATTGCCCAGATGTTCAAGTCAGATGCAGAAGATTTGTGGGAAAAAAGTGACTAAAAATACAGTGAGTGTATTGTTAAATAGTAGAATAAAGTTAAACTAAACTCACTCTTTTGCTTCCGTTGCCTTTTTTTCGCAGACCGTATGTTTTAGCATGCGCCTTAAAATACGGTAAATCAGGAAAACTCAGGAAAAACACGTTTTGGTGAGATCGACTAACTTTCGTAAAGCGAATTAATTTTTGTAAGCCGAAGCAAAAAAAATCAGAAAGGTATTTTTGTATACTGGATGTTTCTTGTTCCGGGGCCTTTTTTTAAAAAGGGCGGCGTTGTTGGCAACTTTAAGGTTAAAAGCTCACTTCTATCTGCTCATATTAAAAGCATCCGCCTCGACACATAGACAAACTTTTAGAAATACTGAACATAATTAATTGGGCAATTAATTAATAAGTAATTCTAGGTTAAAATGTGTATTTTACATGGTCACATAAGTTATCATCCTACATCCATCCATTCATCCATCCATCTTATATACCGCTTATCTTCATTAGGGTCGTGGGTATGCTGGAGCCTATCCCAGCTGACTTTAGGCAGGAGGCGGGGTACACCCTGGACTGGTCGCCAGTCAATCGCAGGGCAGACATACAACCATTCACACTCTAATTGACAATTTAGAGTTGCCAATGAACTTAACACGCATGTCTTTTGTTAATATACAATATTGAAGATAATGAATTGGTCAACTAATTTTATAGTAAGTATGTAGCAACTGGTGCTTAATGAGCATAGTTTATCATTTCACTGATTGTATTAGTCCATATTTTCATATGTTGCACTTTTTATACGGATTTTAAAAATATACTGTACAGGTAATCCATGTGATCGCTAGCAGTATTGGTAGATTTCACTCTCTCATAGCATTAAACCCTGATCTGAGCTTTATTTAATTTAATTCTTATTTCCAAATTCATTAAAACAATCCTGTCTTAACCAGTCCAGGGTGTTCCCCGCCCCTCTCAGCTAGGATAGGCTCCAGCACACACCCCAGACCCTAGTGAGGATAAGCATCATAGAGATTGAAAGGATGGGTGAATACATGGATCCTGTCTTGTTTATAGAAGAACATGTTATTTTAGTAAATGACTTCGGTTGAGACAAAAGATTTGCAATAAATATGCCACTATTTCTAATACTTAAATTGAATATTGCAGTAGCCATGTTTTGCACAAACATCATGGTTTATTTGTAAACTGGAAATGGAAACTAGGAAGCATAATGTATTCATTACCCAACATTAGTCTGAGGGAAGCGCTACAGCCAATATCAAATACCGGTAAGACAGCCAATATTAGGAATGTCAGTTTTTGCTCCAATACATTAGTTACATGTTGCAAGTATTAATTCAAACAATAATCAACATTGTTTATGAATGAATATGTAAATAATACGGTCAAATTTATCTATATTGGATCTTTCAAAACAAAATTTATTAGGTGTTTTCAGTATAAAATCGCACACTAAAATTAGGTACTATTGATCAAAACTCATTTGGGATTTGTACATGTTAGGAATGTCAAGGTCTAACTACAGTATACTTGTTAGCTTTATGTTAGCGCTCTCTTGTGGTTGATTTGGGTATTACTTTTAGTCCACTCATTCAGGCAAATAGAGCCGTTTCGACACCTGTTCACATTATTCTAAGCTTTTTTAAGGACCAAATGCCATGTAGCTGTGTTTATAAGGAGGAAATCTGACACACAACAGAGGAGAGAGCTGACAATAGTTGGCTCAACTTGGACTGGACAGAGGTACGGAATTGTTTGAAACGAATAAAAAAAAAGCGCAAGGTGAAAGCTTCAAGCAGCTCGGTTCAAAAGACCCCGGAAATACTACCCAAGAGAAGGTCACCACCAGAAGAGCTGCTAGAAACACCAAGGACGAGGGACGCTGTGACAGGGACGCGTGGCACCGCCGCCACAGCCATGGAAGGAAATAGAAGGAACTGCGATGGAAACCGTGATTGCAATGCAAAGAAAAAACCTGCAAGATCTTGGGGAAAAAAAAGGAAATTCTGAACGAAATGATGAAAGGGAATCCACAAAGAAATTGGAAAAAAAAAAGGATAAATTAACAGGTGCCATGAAAAAAATCAGAACATTTTTGAGCAATTGAAGACCACAACTGATGATATGGATCAGAACACACGAATGAACAATGTGATTGTGACGGGGCTCAAGATCAAACGCAGGCCGTATGCCAGAGCAGTGGGGAATAAGGAGGAATTAGACGAAGATGCCGCTTCCACTGAGCAACAAGTTGTTAATTTTCCACATTCAAAGGAAGTGGAAGCAGACATCGACACCACCGACACCTGCATTCCACTGTACGGCAGGAATAGCACCACTCCCGTCATCATCGTTAAATTCATTAACAGGAAATTCAAAGTCACACTGCTGAAGCAGGGAAGGAACTGAAAGGAACCAATGTCTACATGAGGATCTGACAAAAAGTAACGCTGAAATTGTGAAGAAAGCAAGCGTCCTGAGGAAGCAGGGGAAGATCCAAGGCACTTGGAGCGCCAACTGTAAAATATTTATTAAGCTAAAAGGAGGACTAGAAGCTGGAGTGCTTGTTGTCATAGATATAAAGGACTGGGAAAAAAATACAAAAGTCCGCATCAAAACACCAACATTGAAAAGGAAAACAAAAAGGAAGCATTACATTCACCATTAATTGGAATGTAACACCCAACTCACTCAAGGAACTGACCAACCAGATGCACTAGAACTACGAACCCATCAAACTACATTTAACGACACTCATAACGCAACACTACACCTCGCTGGACAAGAAGATCTTCAACTGGACACTTTTAGTCTTACAGACCACAAACATCTGGATCTGGAAAAAGACCGCGCCCCGGATACAAACTTCTTTTTTTTCATCAAAAATGGCTGCCACTACTACATGGAGGACAACAATCATCTAAACACAGGTAACAAATTGTCTATTATCCACATAAAGAGCAGAAGCACGTTTGGAAATCACAACAACATCAGGCAATATTTGGAACAATTCAAAGAGCCCTTCAAAGAAATTGCAATCTCAGAAACGTGGATGAATGCTGACAAGGATATGGACCTTCAACTGGAAGGTTATGAATTGAACTGCATCAACGGGAACAACAAAAGTGGATGAGGAGTGGCTGCGTACGTGGACAAACATCTGAACTACAAAATTAGTAAAAAACATGTCATTTGCTGTTGACAACATTTTAGAATGCATAACAATTGAAATCTGCTCAGAAAAATACATTCAAATAAAATGTCTGTATAGAACAATTGTTACAATTGTGTTTACTCAACTCATTACTATTATTATTTGTTATGATTTCATCCATCAAGACTGCAATATAAGTTATTTGTGATGGTAAAGACATTGACTACTTCAACACACTGTCGCATTATCTCATTTATGCATTTTAAACTTATTTACTGCAGGAAGTGTACAATTGTATTGAAATAGGGGAAATCCTATTGGTATAGGATTGAATAAGCTTTGCTTCTTCCTACTGTGCACATGTGGAACTGTCAGTTGTATTACGTGATGTATTCTAATGTCATCTATATGCATGTTCAAATAAAATTAAACCATTACCATTACCAAATCAATACATTTTACGTCACCGCAATATCTGCATAAGTGACCACTACTTGTGACAAACAGGCGAGGAAGTTATCGGTTTTTCACATATTGGTAGTAGTCCAAATGACATATATTTCAATATAAATAATCTATTTAGTGACAATGCAGTGGCTGTATCAAAGACTGTTTCGACAATAATAATAAAGACAATAATGCTCAGTGTTCACTAACACGATCAAAAAGGTATTCATTCGACAATATATTTGTATTATTTTGGGTTTAGTTTGCAAGGTTGTACAATGAGAGTCTAATATTTTGAAAAAGACACAAGAAAGAAAATGTCTCCTTGCACACTCCAATGGTATGCAATGTTTTAAATATCCATCCATTTTCTATGCCGCTTATCCTCATTAGGGTCGCGGGTATGCTGGATGGTCGTCCTGGAGTTTTCAGCCTTCTACGCTCACCCAACTAGTGATTTCTTCATGTAGCTCTTGTGATTTGCTTTGTCCTAAACTTGCCACAGTTTACCTCATGTCCTCCTAGCGCCTCGTGGCACCGTCCTGGTTCCCAGGTACCGGTTATTTTTTGTAATTTTATATGTTTTGTCAAATCCTAATCCTAGGTTTGCCAGTTAGTGTTTTTTCCATGGTGCCTTTTTTGGTTCGTTTCTTTTCCCTTTTTGATACCCTGTTTTGCACCGTCTCCCACAGTTGAGCTGTTACCTGCTCTTTTGTGTGAATTAAAAGACTTACTGCTCTACCGCGTGGTGTGACTCTGTGTCTGGGATCCTTACCTGCCCAATCCATAACAATATGTGTGTGTTTATTTGCTCATTTTATCCCCCAACAAATTTACTTGAATGATCATGTTATCATTTTACAGTGCACATTTGCCACCTTCTGTAGAAACATATTAACTTTATTTGTATAGGCTTATTTATTAAAGCAGTAATTAATTTTCATTGCAGACACCAAAGCCTCTGTTGAAACATATAGTTTTGTTTGTTCACTGTTGTAATCCAAATGTTAATTACATTAACCTGGCCTCAAGGAGTGAATATAGACTTTTATTAAAGGCATGCTGTGTCTATGTCATGGGTTGTCAGGGTTAACAGCCTGCAGTTTGGTACACACTCTGCCATCCCCAAGGAACAGTATAGGATCATAAATGCGGTAGCACAGTAAAGGAGAGGAACTGTTCACGTGTGATCATGCATCTTTTGTGATTTTAGGTAACAGCGCCGGGCTAAAACACTTACACCTGCACTATGCTTGCAATTTGGCCTCTTTGATTCAGAGAGCATGCTGGGAATCTTTTAGGGATGGGAGTTTAGATAGATGGATACTTAGCAGGAAAACCAAGAGAAGCATTAAATAGGTTGTAAGGTCAAATGGCAAAACATTGAGAAGTTGCTGTAGAACCGTTTGACATCAGCTTTGCAGCTTCATTTCACTTCATTTCTTCCTCTGGTAGGATGTACGTGTGTGTGTGCGTGTGTGCGCGCCCATTTAACATCTTTTGTTAACACATTAGACGGCTACTTTTTATATGTCTATTTAGGATGTGTTCCACATGTGCTTGGGTTCTCAAACAACCATCACTTCACGGTGTCTGTTCTCATTACGTCATGGCTACAGATGGTTTGATGCATATGAGCTGTGACAAGAAGAATAAGAGCTGAGGTTTACGGGGAAAAACAGCTGTTAGTAGAAAATGTTGATAAATGAAAACAGGAAGGATGAACAGTAAGATGGGGAGCAAGACTGGAAAATAAACATGTAAATATTGGGCCAGTAGGTTGTCACAACAGCTCTTTGTTTTGTCTAATCTCTGAAAGCATTTGAGTGTAGCACACACCTTATCCTAAACATTTTATATGCATTATATGGTATTTGTACTGTACACAATACACCATAATGTGTTGATTTCTATGGAAGGTCCAAAAGTACATTTATTAACTGCAGGCAACAATGTTTTTGTTTTTTGTTTTTTTATATTTATGTGGTAGTAACAATAGTAATATCACTGTTTTTTTGTAATACATATAGATAGCATTAAGGCTGCAACTAACGACTATTTTCATAATCGATGAATCGATTGATTATTTTTTTGATTATTCGGATTGTTAAGTTTTCCTTTCTTTGCAGTAATCCCTTTAAGAATGCATGACTGGACGATTTCCCGAAAATCATAGTAAAGAGGAAGATTTCAGTCACTGAAATTGAAGTAGCGAGTATAAACCATCAGTTGAGAAACGTCAGAAACACTGTACTGCAGTTTCACTGTTCAACCAGTGGGTTTTGTGTTTACGCATGCTAAGAGATAATATGTCTGCTTTGGTGGATCACTGAGGAAATTCAAAAAATGTTACATAGTGTGGCTAAAATCAGGATTTTTATAGTACATTTTTAAATTAAACGATTAATCAATTACCAAAATAGTTGTCGATTATTTGGATAATCGATGCAATCGTTGCAGCTCTAGATAGCATAGTGTATTATTATTATTTGTAGTAGTAGTAGTATAGATAGATAGAGACACAGTGAGAGTTTGTGCTATATTAATACAATCCAAACGTCCATCACTAGGCAGTTGTTGACCGCTGGATATGAGGAAATATGGTACACTCCAGATGGAAGCCACAGGTGGTGTGAGACACTTGTAATAATCTTTAACTGCAGCAGGGACATGTAAAGAATCCGAGGATAAACATAGATACAATTGATCAGTGTAATGAGACAATAAGAATTCCCGTGATTGTACTATACATAGTACTACTACATAATACTATACATGAATGAGCTGCATGTTGACATCAGATTTCTTTGGCATTTTAGAATCACTGCTTGTACCATGGAGAAGTCGTGGGAATAGAAGGTTCCAGTGTCGCTGTCAGCACATGCACAGGACTCAGGTGAGAAACACCTGCTTTTTAAAATTGCTGGAAACAAAGGAGCTCAAGATGCAGTCATGTATGACCATCAGAAACTGTGTGATTGTGATATATTGGAAATAAAATCAGTGCATAATGATGGTCATCTGCATCATCAAAAAACACCATTTTAGATGTGCAATTTAATTTGAAATCCTACATTAAAAGGATGCAGTACTGTGGAGTCTCACGTCAATTTCCCGCCACTTCTGGCTCCAACATACACTCACACGTCCTCGCAACAGGCATTGCAGCAAGTTCTCCAAAAGTCCTAACCTCTTCTTTGTTAATTTTTTACGTGGAATCATTTCGTTAAGAAAATGTTGACTCCCCCATCCCGTTGCACAAAACTGGGCATAAACTAGGGCATGAATGTAGCCTGTACTGTATGCGCCCTGTGATTGACTGGTGACAGTTCAAGTATCTGAAGGAGGACAAGCATTATATTTAAGAATGCATCTTAAAAGGATATAAATACCAAATATCAATGTTGTTACAAGACTTTTTTTCACCAGTCTGACAATGACAAAACAATTACAGAACAGACAAGCAAGATGGCTCCACATTCATGTGCTATCTTGAGTGAGACCATTGAGCAATGCCTTGTTTTTTTTTTCCTCAGGGGAATTATATCTCTGAACACAAGCGTCAGCTACCTCATTGAGCCCGTTTCCACGGCTGCGCCTCAGCACGCTGTTTTCCGAGCCGAGAGTGTAACTCTACCTCCAAGTAACTGCCTGCAGCACCAAAACAAGGAGCTGCAAAACTTCCTCCATGGAATGACATCACAACAGAGGATAAGGGTGATTGTTGCACATAAAGTATACTAACTAGGAGGAAATATATAACACCAGAGGTACTGCACATGACTGCATACTTGAGTATATTACAGTTAACGAAAACTAAACACTTGGTACTTATGGACTCAAGTCTTTTTCCTTAGTGATTGTCAACATTGAGCATTTATAGGTGGGATGAAAATAATCATTTTTGTACCCACCTGTAATTTGTAGATCTAAAAATACTTGTCTGACAGAAAGTTTTAACAAACAAAGTAATAATGTTTTATGAATCAAGGTGGGACTTCCAAAAGTGTTGAATTTTCAAATAAAATACAGTAAATACAGTAATCACTCATTTATTGTGGTTAATTGGTTCCAGAACTGAAACATGAAACACCCCATAGTCACCTTCACCCTCGCATTACCCATAGTAGATATAGTAGATATACCATAATTTCTGGTGTATAAGGCTCTAATTTTGTCTTAAACTTTGAACCCTGCAGCTTATACAGTGGTGCGACTAATTTATGGCCATGTTCTAATCTCATGATGTCTCCTTTACTTCAGAGCTACTACTAATCGTTTAAATAATGTGCTGCTTGCAAGTCAATGAGAAAACTGCAACCGAAACCAATCACAAGCTACTGTATCTATGCATTCACGACAAGCTTGTCAACACATCGAAAACCGCACGGGTCTTTCCTCAGTATAACAGTCTGACTCACCTTGTCGTCCAAGATTGCTAAAATCATCACACAGCAACTTAACATGCAAAAGGTAAGTATGAAATATACAAATATCAAAACAAGTTGTAATTTAAAAAAACGTGCTTAACTGCTTCCCATCATAAATTGCTTCCAGGAAAAAAGTTCATTTGGTTGCAATAATTGCTTATGTCCACCAGAAGGAGCCCCGGTTTTAAATTTTACACTTGTATTATTGTATCATAAATTACTTGTGTACTTCATTCATTCATTCATTTTCTATACCGCTTATCCTCATTAGGGTCGCGGGGATGCTGGATGCTTACCTAGTTTTTGTGTGTTAAGTTGCTGTGTGATGATTTTAGCGTTATTTCTAAGATTTTTAAGACAGCGTGAGTTAGACTGTTATACTGACTAATGACCTCTGGTGATTTCACATGGGTTGACAAACATCTTGTGAGTTCACTTGTAGCTCTTGTCTTCCTGAGCTACAAGTCTTCCTGTTACTCATGGACTCGTACGTACCACAGTATGCCATTTTATGATGTGAACATGTGCGGCTTACATTCCGGGGGAATTTTAATGTGCAAATTTCTTTCTTTCTAAATTTAGTGGATGCGGCTTAAGCACCAGTACTGCGTCCTATTTATCGGAAATGACGGGAAATGATAAATTTAGGCCAAAAAAAAGTATAAATTACCTTAAATATGCATATTATTAGTTTCTAACTGATAATAGATGGCATTCAACTACAAAACATGGTTTATTCATTTATATATTTTTGAAAATAAGACGAGAGTGAAATTCAAATTACAAAGAGACGACTGTAATGGAAACGGAAATTATTTGCCACAAGAAAAAGCAAAGCATGTTTGTGGAGATGATTCTTTAACTGCCTCTAACTGAGCTGATGTCCCACAGGGTTTACTGACATCTAGGGTGAGATCACCCATGATTTGATTGACTGTTTGACTAGAGAGGCATTGGATTTTGGAGGTTCCACAGTACGTTGTCTTAAGGTTAAGGTAAAGGTTAAGGCATACTCTAATGCCATTAAATACAGAAAATGTTTTTAATATTTTTTAATGTGAAGTATGCATTTGTGGGTGTGTCTGTTGCTGTTAATCATACGTGTTTATTGTGGCTTGCAGTTTGACAAACATGGGAGTAGTCTCGAGAAGACAAAACTGAAATTACTGGAAGCTGCCAATTTAGTTGACAAGGTAACATTTTATATTGTCTAAAATGTGAACACTATAAGTACCACTGGTTATTGTATCCCACCCAGGGCACGTTATGTTTTCATAGTCCAAACCTGTAAACAGCTGCATTTGAAAATGAGGGGATTTCTATAGAAAAAGACACAAAATAATGTAAAGTCTTGTCTTTTCACCGGGCTGTGTAATATTACTGGCTTGCAGTGTACTTGTATTTTGAAGGGCTGACTTTAGCTGCTACAGGATTTTGTTCTGCAGAGTGTTACAGAGCAGACAGGAAGCTTTGATGCTCTGGCAGTATGAAGATGATTTTTTTTCATAACAATTAAAATATGGGGAAGTATTACGACAAAGTGGTGCCAGGAAAGAAGGGCAAAAAATGGGTGTTTCCCGGTGAAAGAAAGGGTTGACAGGTATGTCATTGTCTTACCTACCTGAATGTTGTGTGTTCTATTGTGTTAAACCTCAATAAACTCTTCGTTTCAAGTGAGGCATCTGCATGGAAAAAGGTGGCACTGTGGGGGATTATCTTTAAATGTAAACTTCTGGACTTCTGACCTTTCTGAAGAGGAACTTGAGAATCAGAATGACGAAGGCCCCTATGGCACAGTATGTGTACAACCTCAACCTGTCTTGGTAGGCTTCCCTGTGAAATGTGTAGGGTGTTTGTTTAGGTCACAGGCTCCCAAAATACATGGTGCACCGGTCCCTAACTATTACAGAGATATGCCTTAGGAAGGCTACTAAAGCCATGAATTCATTTGGGTTAACTCTAGTTACAATTGAGGTAGGAACTGAAACCAACTTACTAAAATACCGCAGTAAATCAACATTTTAAAACATGGTGGGATTTGCATTTGGTACCTAGACCTTTAGTGAGGATGTAACCAACTCAATCCACTTGTTAGTAACACCTCTATGTCACAATTATACAAGTCATTCATGATAAAGAGACATGCTATAAAATGAATAAAATACTGTTGGGCAAAGGCCAAACAAGGAGCTCATGATGACTTGTATGCTCGGTTGGACAGCAAGGAGGGAGAGAAAGATCTATACAGGTTGGCAGGGCAAAGAGACAGTGATCGGAAGGACGTGCAGCAGGTTAGGGTGATGAAGGATAAGGATGGAAGGGTATTGACAGGTGCCAGTAGTGTCATGGGAAGATGGAAAGAGTACTTTGAAGAGTTGATGAATGAGGAAAATGAGAGAGAACAAAGCTTAGAAGAGGTGACTGTTGTGGACCAGGAAGTAGCAAAGATTAGTAAGGAAGAAATGAGGAGGGCAATGACGAGGATGAAGAATAAAAAGGCACTCTGTCCTGATGATATACCTGTGAATGTATGGAAGTGTCTAGGAGAGGTGGCAGTATAGTTCCTGACCGTTGATAAAACAAGATCTTAGATAGTGAGAAGATGCCTGAGGAATGGAGGAGAAGTGTGCTGGTGCCCATTTTTAAGAACAAGGGAGATGTGCAGAATTGTGGCAACTACAGGGTAATAAAGCTGATTAGCCATACAATGAAGTTATGGAAAAGAGTAGTTGAAGCTAGACTAAGGGCAAACGTGAGCATTTGTGTGCAGCAGTACAGTTTTATGCCAAAAAAAGAGTACAACAGATGCAGTATTTGCTTTGAGCATGTTGAGGGTTGATGATGATTGAGAAGTACAGGGAAGGTCAGAGAGAGCTGCATTGTGTTTTTGTAGATATGGAGAAAGCTTATGACAGGGTGCCCAGAGAGGAACTGTGGTATTGTATGAGGGAGTCTGGAGTGGCAGAGAAGTATGTTAGAGCGGTGCAGGACATGTACGAGGACTGTAGGACAGTAGTGAGGTGTCCTGCAGGTGTGACAGAGGAGTTCCGAGTGAAGGACTTCATCAGGGATCAGCTCTGAGCCCCTTCTTGTTTGCTACAGTGATGGACAGGGTGACGGACGAGGTTAGACAGGAATCTCCATGGACTATGATGATTGCAGATGACATTGTGATATGTGGTGAGAGCAAGGAACAGGTGGAGGAGAAGCCTGAGGGGTGGAGGTTTGCCCTGGAAAGGAGAGGAATGAAGGTCAGCCGCAGCAAGACGGAGTACATGTGTGTAAATGAGAGGGACTCAAGTGGTTACAGGGAGAAGAGATGAAGAAGGTGGAGGATTTTAAGTTCTTAGGGTCCAGAGTCCAGAGCAATGGAGAGTGTGGAAAAGAGGTGAAAAAGCGTGTGCAGGCAGGCTGGAATGGGTGGAGAAAAGTGTCGGGTGTGATGTGTGATAGAAGAGTTTCAGCTAAAATGAAAGGAAAGGTGTACAAAACTGTGGTGAGACCAGCGATGTTGTTTGGTTTAGAGACAGTGCCACTGAGGAAAAGACAGGAGGCAGAGCTGGAGGTAGCAGAGATGAAGATGCTGAGATTCTCTTTGGGTTTGACCAGGATGGACAGGATCAGGGATGAGCACATCAGAGGGGCAGCACATGTTAGAGGTTTTGGAGATAAAGTCGGAGAGGCCAGACTGAGATGGTTCGGACACATCTGTCAGAGTGGAGACAGAGAATATATTGGTAGAAGGATGCTGAGCTTTGAACTGCCATGCAGTAGGCCTAGAGGAAGACTTAAGAGGAGGTTTATGGATGTAGTGAGAGAGGACATGAAGGTAGTTGGCGCAAGAGAAGAAGATGCAGAAGATAGGGTTAGATGGCCACAATTGATTCGCTGTGGCGACCCCTAAAGGGATAAGCCGAAAGGAAAAGAAGAAGAAGTAGAAGAAATGGTGACCTTATGAAATTACGTCATGAAGCCTGTAAAGAAGCTTTCTCGCTCTGTTCTTAACTAATGTTATGTCTGTATATAATATATACGCTGCCTGGCCAAAAAAAGGTCGTCACCAAAATAAAAAGGTCATACACTCTAATATTTCATTGGAGCGCCTTTAGCTTTGATTACGGCGCGCATTCGCTGTGGCATTGTTTTGATAAGCTTCTACAAGGTCACACAATTTATTAATTCAGAATAGTAACATTGGTGATTATAGTGATACATTTAGTACAATGGTGACAATGGCTATGATTATGTGTTGACTACTTTTAATAATTAATTGAATTAGTAAAATATGCCGTTTATATGCAGTTTCAAACATGCACTTTAGAGCTTCACCATCAGTTTGTGAATGGAAGACAACCACAGAGACGGCTGCAGATGTTTGGAATGGGTTGTTGAGTTTCAGCAGCATCTTTGCGGCTGAGAGCGAGGGCGAGATTGAGGACAACTCGTTAATGTTGAAACAGTCCAGCAGGGCGGGATCAAGCACTATTGTGGCGTCTTTCTGGAAACAAATGAAGACATACAGTACAAAGTTGATACTGCTGCTATTCATTGAAAAGCATCTAATTCCTTTTTCGTTTACACCCTGGACTGGTCGCCAGTAAATCAAGCTGTATAAAAATGGACGGATAGACTGTCTCATTTACTTGCTTACTCACACTACAGTGGAACCTCGGTTACCGTCTGCCTGATATGGTGGCCGTCTTGTCGTGTTGTGAACACTCAGGTTAAGTCCAACTGTGTTCTAAATGTTTTTTTTGTTTTTTTTTTAAATCACAAAACGTTCACTGATGTTATCAGCAGTGGACTCTCAAAAATGACAACACAAAACATTAGTTTTATATTTTTATAATTATAGTTTTAAATGCATGTAAAAAATCGGAATGCAAAGAAATGACGGATAAATTAACATAAACATTAGTATTGCAATTTCCGGTGCATACGATGCACCATCTAAATTTAGAGAGAAAAACAGATTTGTAAATATACATATAAGCTGCACCTGATATGTACATACTGAGGGTTTTGGTCGGATTGAGGTTGGTATTAGAGGTAAGGTAAGCATTTTCCCCACTAATAAAGACACTTGTATTTAGTAACCTATATTTGTAATATGAATATAATCCATCCATCCATTTTCTATACCGCTTATCCTCATTAGGGTTGCAGGTATGCTGGAGCCTATCCCAGCTGACTTTGGCGGGAGGCGGGGTACACCCTGGACTGGTCGCCAGTCAATGGCAGAGCAGACATACAACCAATCACACTCTAATGGACAATTTAGAGTCGCCAATTAACCTAACATGTTTTTGGAATGTGGGAGGAAACCGGAGTACCAGCAGAAAACCCACACACGCATGGGAAGAACATGCAAACTCCACACAGAGATGCCCAACGGAGATTCGAACCCTGATCTCCTGACTGTGAGGCCAACTTGCTACCACTCATCCACTGTGGAGGCGCTACAGATCTTAAGACTTCCAATTCCCAAGGGGAAATCATGCTGCCCATAGAAAGGGCTGGTTATCCAGCCATAGAAAAGAGCTGGATAACCAGCCCTTTTCTATGGTGCAAGACACTGTATTCACCAACTTGTGGAGTACCTTGAGCCACGCGTTGCCATGCCCAATTGCAAGTATTTCTCAGATGTTTTGCAATGTTGTTTACAAACACGTGGAAGCGAATTGCTGATGCAGTATCCATTAGCTTCACAACAAATATGTGTTAACTCCACACCCTCAACTGGTTGCCAGTCAATCACAGGGCAGACCACACCAAGCTAATGCACACGAAATACACAAACAAGGCTTAGACCTGATGGATGTCATCCAGAGCAGGAGATGTCTCATGGTGTTGCTCAGATGTCTTCATGCACACTCCTCATGCAATAAATGTAAATGTAAATCCTCAATTGCCTTCACCCCATATGTGGTGATGTCATCTGATACGATGAGAGAATGCGACCCACTGACCCTAATACATTACCCCACATCCCCCTCGCTTTCCTTCTCCCTGCTTCACCATCTCCTCAATACATTAGCATGAGTAATCCCCGCGCCCAACAGGAGCTGAACTAAGTCTTTGTTTCGCTGATTCAGGCAACAATGCGCTCCTCAATCACAGCATCTATCCTCTGCCCGGACCACATCCAACCTCTGCATAGACCCCTAAGGCCAGAACATTCATTTATATATTTTAATATAGTCTTCATTGAAAGGCTGGAAGATACCATGCAAAGGCTCAATGTTAGCAGAACCAGCTGAGAATCAATTTAAGTTTGCAAATTATGGGTAAATGTTGAAAAAAATGTTTGGTAACATCTGAAGCGTTCCTCATCAGTGTCCAACTTGTACAGTTAAGCCCAAAACTATTCATACAGTAACCAAATCGTGTGGACTTTTATGTGTTAAATGGGTATCTTTAGAAATCACCCAGATAATGTCAAAAGATTGTAAGACATGCACATTTCCAAGAGCATTTGCACCATTCCAAAAAATCCTGGTAACTTCATGCAAAATCTAGAGCATTCCGGGATTTGGGTAACAAGTTGTTATTGTAAACAATTGTAAGCCATTTTTATTGCAAAATAACAATTATACAGATTTTTTAAAAAGTCCTGAGCTGGGATCAAGTAAGCAGGAAACAGGTCTACCAAATACACTACCGGGAATAGATGAGCAGGTCAATCAAGTGGCAACAAGTACTCCATCCATCCATCCATCCCTCTCCCCGGCCACTTTGTCTAGCTCTTCCCAGCGGATGCCAAGGCGTTCCCAGGCCAGCTGAGAGACATAGTCTCTCCAACGTGTCCTGGGTCTTCCCTGAGGCCTCCTACCGGTTGGACGTGCCCTGAACACCTCCCCAGGAAGGCGTTAAGGAGGCATCCTAACCAGATGCCCGAGCCACCTCATCTGGCTCCTCTCAATGCGGAGGAGCAGCGGTTCTACTCCGAGTCTCTCCCGGATGACAGTGCTTCTCACCCTATCTCTAAGGGAGAGCCCAGCCACCCTGCGGAGAAAACTCATTTCGGCCGCTTGTACCCGCGATCTTGTCCTTTCGGTCACTACCCAAAGCTCATGACCATAGGTGAGGGTAGGAACGTAGATCGACCGGTAAATCGAGAGCTTTGCCTTTTGGCTCAGCTCTCTTTTCACCACGACAGATCGGTGCAGAGTCCGCATCACTGCAGACGCTGCACCAATCCGCCTGTCCATCTCGCGTTCCATCCTTCCATCACTCGTGAACAAGACCCCGAGGTACTTAAACTCCTCCACTTGAGGCAGGACCTCATCCCCGACCCGGAGATGGCACTCCACCCTTTCCCGGGCGAGAACCATGGACTCGGACTTGGAGGTGCTGATTCTCATTCCAGCCGCTTCACACTCAGCTGCGAACCGATCCAGTGAGAATTGAAGGTCACTGCTCGATGAAGCCAACAGGACCACATCATCTGCAAAAAGCAGAGATCGAATCCTGCGGCCACCAAACTGAAACCACTCAACGCCCTGGCTGCGCCTAGAAATTCTGTCCATGAAAGTAGTGAACGGAATCGGTGACAGCTCCGATTGGCCGCATCGACAATGGAGGCACGAAACATCGCCCACTCTGATTCAATGTCCGCTGCCTCCCTCGGAACATGGTCAAAGCTCTCCCGCAGGTGGGAGTTGTAACTTCTTCTGACAGGGGATTCTGCCAGGGGTTCCCAGCAGACCCTCACAATGCGTTTGGGTCTGCCAGGTCTGACCGGCATCTTCCCCACCATCGGAACCAACTCACCACCAGGTGGTGATCAGTTGACAGCTCCGCCCCTCTCCTCACCCAAGTGTCCAAAACATGTGGTCGCAAGTCCGACGACACAACCACAAAGTCAATCATCGAACTGTGGCCCAGGGTGTCCTGGTGCCAAGTGCACATGTGGACACCCTTATGCTTGAACATGGTGTTCTTTATAGACAATCCGTGACGAGCACAGAAGTCCAATAACAAGACACCGCTCGGGTTAAGATCAGGGGGGCCGTTCCTCCCAATCACACTTCTCCAGGTCTCACTCTCGCTGCCAACATGAGCGTTGAAGTCACCCAACAGAACAAGGGAATCCCCTGAGGGAGCACTCACTAGTATTTCCTCTAGGGACTCCAAAAAGGGCGGGTATTCTGAACTGCCGTTTGGCGCATAAGCGCAAACAACAGTCAGGACCCGTCCACCCACCCGAAGGCGTAGGGAAACTACTCTCTCATTTACCGGGTTAAACTCCAACGTGCAGGCTTGGAGCCTGGGAGCAACAAGAATTGCCACCCCTGCTCGTCGCCTCTCATTGCTGGCAAAACCAGAGTGGAATGAAGTCCAGCCTCTCTCGAGAGGACTGGTTCGAGAGCCCTTGCCGTGCGTTGAGGTGAGTCCAACTATATCTAGCCGGAATTTACCCACCTCACGCACCAGCTCAGGCTCCTTCCCTGCCAGAGAGGTGACATTCCACGTACCGACAACTAGCTTCTGTAGCCGAGGATCGGACCGCCAAGGCCTCTGCCTCCGGCCGCCACCCAGCTCTCTTTGCACCCGACCCCTTTGGCCCCTCCCACGAGTGGTGAGCTAATGGGAGGGGGGACCCACCTTACCTTTTCGGGCTGTGCCCGACCCGGCCCCATGGGTGCAGGCCTGGCCACCAGAAGCTCGCCATCGTGCACCGCCTCCGGGCCTGGCTCCAGAGGGGGGCCCCAGGTGACCCGCGTCCGGGCGAGGGAAAACAAAGTCCAATTGTATCATTCATCCTTAGGGTCTTTTGAGCCACTTTTTCTCTGGTCCCTCCCCTAGGACCTTTTTGTCATGGGTGACCCTACCAGGGGCATGACAGCCCCCGACAACTTAGCTCCTAGGATCATTGGGACACGCAAACTCCTTCACCACGATAAGGTGGTGACTCAGGGAGGAGGCAACAAGTACTGTGTCAGATTAGTCATCTCTTTTTTTCAACCTCAATAGCCTCAACCTGACTTGGGGCAGTATGCCCTTATGCCTGTTCTGCATGAAGGGAGGGGTGGCTCTGCTAATTAGCGAAACATTTAGACATCACTGGATTTAATGAGTAAGAATCATTAAAAAATATTTTAAAATTCTTAAATATTTATATAATTTCCATGTTTTTGTGTCCAGCCAGGATACACACTCAACACTTTACAGTTACAAAAAATTACTGTAGTTAATGAGGAAGAAACCTCAGTTCATTATTAGTTTTTCATTAGTTCTTTATTAACTACTCTGAACGAAAGTGCCTCAGTTTCTAAGTAACTACTCTACTGATTAGTTCCTCATTTTTCTTCATTAGTTGCTTAGTAACTACTTTAATATTATGTGTTTTAGGTCCACAGTAACTACTCATTAGTTCTTACGTTCGTCAGTCACTACTCTAACTCTATGTTCCTTTGTCATTAGTTCTTTATTAGTTCCTCAATAACTGTATTTTTGTGTACCTTATCATCTGACCTAATTTTAATTTAAAATGTGCCCATGGTGTGAATCAATATGAATATATTCTAGAAATAAAGCTTATACTGACCTAAAAATGAGGGGGAGAACTAATAATCTAGCATTTGTGGGGGTTTTTATCTGAGGATTTTATTGCCTAACATCATATTTACAGTGAACTTCTGGCTCCTTCTGTAGTACTTTAGATGTACAGGCTGAGTTATTACAGCAGTAATTAATTTTCATTGCAGAGCCCAAAGTCTCTGTTGAAACATATAGTTATGTTAACTGTGGGAAATACACTCGCTGTTTTAATTCAAATGTTAATTACATTAACCTGGCCTCAAGTAGTGATTATAGAATTTTATTAGAGGCATGCTGTGTCTATGTCATGGGTTGTCAGGTTTAACAATTAGCAGTTTGGTACACACTCTGACATCCCCAATGAGCAGTATAGGATCATAAAAGCGGTAGCAGACTAGAGGAGAAGAACTGTTCATGTGTGATCATCCATCTTTTGTGATTTTAGTGAACAGCGCCAGGTTAAAACACACTTATCTGCACTTTGCCTGGGATTTTGCCTCTTTGATTCAGAGAGCATGCTAGGAATCTTTTAGGGATGGGAGTAAAGCAGGGAAAACAAAAGAAGTGTTAATTGGGTTGTAAGGTTAAATGGCAACACATTGAGAAGTTGCTGTAGGACGGGGTGTTATCAGCTGTGCATCTTAATTCCACTTCATTTCTTCCTCTTGCAGGATGCTCGTGCGACTGTGTGTGCACATTATTTGCTGACGCATGACCTGGCTGCTTTTTGTCTATTGAGTTAGAGATGACATTAACAGGCAGCCATTGTTTCAAGTTGCGTTCTCCTTTATTGCATTTACTGAAAGAAAAGAAAGACAATAATCTCCCTTTCCTTTTGTCTTGAAGTAATTAACAAGCATCTAGAGCAACTAGTTTGGCTGAAAGCAAACTTAGGTTCTCAATAAAGACTCAAAACAAGTCATTTATAACTTAACATACCATTTAGTGCAGTTCAGAACACCTAAAAATATGACAATTAAATAGACAATTTAGATGATTGGCCAAAGAAACATTCATGCTATGTACTTATTATTTGGGTGCAGTTTATTAGTCCACAGTCTTCACTTTGCTGCAGCGTTCTGCCCTTAGTGTTCTCTTGAATATGTTATAGTAATAGAGCCTGGTTCCCCTCCATTGTTCTTTATTATCATGTCTTGTTCCCACTGATGCATTCAGTGCAGTGTGGTTTTCTCAGTTTCTCATTGTAATGAGTATAACTGAGCAAAGAAAGACTATATGAGTGCACACAACACACATTCTTGTTCACATCTTAGTCATATCAAACTGAGGAGCCATGACTCAATTGTACCTTTTGGTTATGTTACAGGAAGGTTTACATAAATTTCCTCTTTCCCAACACTGCTGCTTAAAAACAGAGTGTCTGCAAAACCTCAGCGATTATCAGTCAGTCAGCGCTAGACATAAAAGATCAAATGTGAAGCATCTTGAAACATACATACATGTATGAGTGCTGCAATGCCTGAACCGATCATTTCCCTCAACCCAAATTGTCTGTTATTCAGCAGGCAGGGGAAGAACTGAAGGGGAACCTTGTTGTTCGTACACCCCGGTTTTTAATGAAAACTATAGACAAAAAAATATATTGTTTTTGTACACTTTCTCTTTTACTATACCGCCTAACAGTGCGCTTGATTACCTTGACTGTAAAATCTAATGTGACCAATATTGATAACCACAGTGAGGAATGGATGGCAGGTGGAATAATAGGTGGTGGTTCTTTTACAGTTTGGACAGATACCGACCAGGGAATCCCGGGATGTACAGTATTTAGAACATAAAAATGCATGCACCATATTGTACGCTAACTGGAAAATGTATGCAAACTAAGACAAAATTTGCGGTATATTTTCAACGATAACCGGAAAACATAACATGGAGAAGCAGCACAAAGGATGTGGTCCACATGAGCTGGAGCCCTCAAACAAGCATCACTTCAGTGTCTGTTCTCATTACGTCCTGTCTACACATGGTTTGATGGATATGAGCTGTGACAAAAAGAATAAGAGCTGGGGTTTATGGGGAAAAACAGCTGTTGAGTAGGACATCTTTGTGGACGAAATTTGTTTGTTTAATTTTTTTAAAAATTAAATTATTTGGTTTAAAATTTTTTATATTTTATTTTATTATTTTTTTCTTTTTATTATTTTTTGATTATTTGTTTAATTTTTTTTATTTTTTTTCTTCTTTTTTTTTTTTTTTTAAGGTTTTAAGTAGAGCTATAATGTGCAAAAGAAAGAAGTGTGACAAAAAACACTTTGAAAAGGTAATTTATTGAAAACAACAATGAAACTGAAATAGGCTGTTTATCAGCTGATCAAATAACCATCGCTCAAAAAATGACAAAAAACACTCCAAACCATTCATTCATTCATTCATTTTCATTGCCGCTTATCCTCATTAGGATCGCGGGTATGCTGGAGCCTATCCCAGCTGACTAGAACAATAAAATTTTCAGTAGGACTCAGTAATGAGTAGCTCCACCGTTTTTGTTAATTACTTGAAAAAATTGGTTTGAGTGTTTCCAGGAAGCTAGTGGCAACATTGCTCCTAGTGGTAAAGATGGCTTCACGAAAGGCATCAACTGTCTGGAACTGATGGCCATTTTTAAAAAACTTCCCTTGCCATCCATCCTCAAATGTTCTCTATGGGATTTAAATCAGGGGAACATGCAGGATGGTCCAAAAAAGTCATTTTATTCTTCCTGAAGAAGTCCTTCGTCAAGCGAGCATTGTGATCTGCAGCGTTGTCCTGTTGAAAAACCCAACTGTTCCCACACAGACAAGGGCCCTAGGTCATGAAGGATGCCCGCTGCATCATCTGCATGTAGCCAGCTTGTTTTAATGACGTGTCCGACCGCCGAAGTTTGGAACATTTTGCATTAATTTCATGAAGGGAAGGAGACTTGATCAGCCATACCAACAGACAAGAGTATGTTAACCTGTCTGCTTTGGCACACGCTGAGTGAGCCAGGGTTTGAACGCCGAAGTCTGGAACGCCTTTGGAATAACTTCAAAAGGATGTGAAGCTTCACCAGCCAGACCAGTAGGGTAACTTTTCTGCTTTGCACTTGATTACTTTGAAATGTTGCATCTGAAGTGTTAACACTATTCATGGGATACATAAACGTTACAAATCCAAATTTAAGAGGTGTAAAAATATAGATATAAAATATAGACTGTAAAAAACTTTTGTCTGTGTTGAAACAATAAATACATTGACGGTATTCTGTTGACTTTATTTTGCCAGGTCTTTACAGCATGCTTGTGTGTATGATGTGCTGTGAGATACTGTAAAAATGCCACTTTAATATAATTGGCATCTGTATTTTATAAGATCAGTATCTACGTCAGTACCTGTAGAATGGTATCGCATGCAATCAAATGATATCGCTTGTGCACTGCATTGAATCGTTGTTTTTCAAATCTACATCGTTTTGAATCCCATCTTAACCTGTTTATCTAGACTCAAATGAACTGGTGTATCACAAAGAGATTTACTGTCACGATCCGTGTTGTAGCCCGTGGGACAGTTTTCCTTTTGTTTTCATTCCATCCTTGTTTACTGTTTTGTACTTGTTTTGATAGTACTTCCTGTTCGGTTCCATTCCCCAGCTACTTTACCTTCTCTTTCTTTTGCACCTGCTCCTAATTTCTGTTTGATTATTTACTTCAGCTGGGTGGCTGTCTGTTTTGTTGGAGCGTTGTCATTCATTGCCGGTTGCCTCTGAGAGCGTGTTTTTGTTTCTGCTGTCGCTGTCTGGCAGCAAATATCATTAGAAGCAAGTCTTAAACGGATGTTAAAAAAAACAAAAACAAAATGTTGATAAAAAAACAGATGAGACAGATAATGTATTTTTTTGCCAGTATGACACATTTTTACACATTTTGCGTTGAAGAACAGACAAGCAAGACAGATCCACACTGATGTGCTACGTTGAATGAGACCATTGAGCAGTGTCTTGTTTTTTTTCCTCAGAGGAATATCTCTTTAGTATGGAAGCCTGCTTTATACATATATACATTATCATTATACACACATTATATATACATTGTCCTAAAGTTAAGGTGAAGGTTAAGCCATTCTCTATTGAGATTCAAAACAGGAGCTGTTACACAGTATATTTATTATTCATTATTATTATTTATATTTACAGCTGCGGTGCATTAAAGTCAGACTTGTTCTCTTATACCCTTCTTATTCTAAATGGTAAAAAATGTGATGCGCAGTTGTAAATGACAGCAAACTACAACCAATATATTAAACATAACACTAAAAATGCACCGAACATGCCATAGTCTTACCTGTCAAACTCTTTCATATCCTATATAAATACTCATTCAACATAAAATAGTACAAAGATAGCATGTTAACATGTTCGACTTCAAACGTTCTCCTCCTTTTGTGTATGCAGCAGCTTTCATTTCATGTGAAGCATCTGCAGGAAAAAAGGCGTTGTGAAGGATTACCCTGAAATGTGTCACTTCTGAAAATCTGACCTTTCCGAGAGGAACTTCAGAATCAAGATGATGAGGCCACCAATGGCACAGTATCCGTAGAAACGCAACTTCTCTTGGTAGGCTTCCCTGTGAAATGTGCAGGGTGTTTGTTTAGGTCACAGGCTCCCAAAATACGTGTTGCACTTGGACTATTACAGAGATGTGCTGTATGAAGGCTACTAAAGCCATGAATTAATTTGGGGATTTTAGGAATTGAAATTAAATTAAAATAGAAACTGAAACCAAGTTACTAAGTGTGAATTGTGCGAATAAACGGTGACTGCTCGCTCTGTGCTTGGCTAACGGTATGTCTCTTCTCTTCCTTTCGGCTTATCCCTTTAGGGGTCGCCACAGCGAATCAATTGCCTCCATCTAACTCTGTCTTCTGTATCCTCTTCTCTTGCGCCAACTACCTTCATATCCTCTTTCACCACATCCATAAACCTCTTTGGTCTTCCTCTAGGCCTCCTTCCTGGCAATTCAAAACTCAGCATCCTACTACCAAAAAATTCACTCTCTCTCTCTCTTCTGGACATGTCCAAACCATCTCAGTCTGGCCTCTCCGACTTTATCTCCAAAACCTCTAACATGTGCTGTCCCTCTGATGTGCTCTTTCCTGAACCTGTCCATCCTGGTCACACCCAAAGAGAACCTCAGCATCTTCATTTCTGCTACCTCCAGCTCTGCCTCCTGTCTTAGCGGCACTGTCGCTAAACCAAACAACATCGCTGGTCTCACCACAGTTTTGTACTCCTTTCCTTTCATTTTAGCTGAAACTCTTCTATCACACATCACACCAGACACTTTTCTCCACCCATTCCAGCCTGCCTGCACACGCTTCTTCACCTCTTTTCCACACTTTCCATTGCTCTGGACTGTTGACCCTAAGTATTTAAAATCCTCCACCTTCTTTATCTCTCCTCCCTGTAACCTCACTCTTCCACTTGGGTCCCTCTCATTTACACACATGTACTCCGTCTTGCTGCGGCTAACCTTCATTCCTCTCCTTTCCAGGGCAAACCTCCACCCCTCAAGTTTCTCCTCTACCTGTTCCCTGCTCTCACAACATATCACAATCTCATCTGCAGACATCATAGTCCATGGAGATTCCTGCCTAACCTCGTCTGTCAGCCCGTCCATCACCATAGCAAACAAGAAGAGGCTCAGCGCTGATCCCTGATGGAGTCCTACCTTCACTCGGAACTCCTCTGTCACACCTGCAGCACACCTGACTACTGTCTTACAGTCCTCGTACATGTCCTGCACAGCTCTAACAAACTTCTCTGCCACTCCAGACTTCCTCATACAATACCACAGTTCCTGTCTGGGCACCCTGTCATAAGCTTTCTCCAGATCTACAAAAACACAATGCAGCTCCCTCTGACCTTCCCTGTACTTCTCAATCAACATCCTCAAAGCAAATACTGCATCTGTTGTACTCTTTTTTGGCATAAAACCGTACTGCTGCTCACAAATGCTCACGTTTGCCCTTAGTCTAGCTTCAACTACTCTTTCCCATAACTTCATTGTATGGCTCATCAGCTTTATTCCTCTGTAGTTGCCACAATTCTGCACATCTCCCTTGTTCTTTAAAAATGGGCACCAGCACACTTGTCCTCCATTCCTCGGGCATCTTCTCATTATCTAAGACTTTGTTAAACAACGCGGTCAGGAACTGTACTGCCACCTCTCCTAGACACTTCCATACCTCCACAGGTATATCATCAGGACCGTGTGCCTTCCCATTCTTCATCTTTTTCAATGCCCTCCTCACTTCTTCTTTACTAATTTTTGCCACTTCCTGGTCCACAACAGTCACCTCTTCTACTCTTTGTTCTTTCATTTTCCTCATTCATCAACTCTTCAAAGTACTCTTTCCATCTTCCCCTGATACTACTGGCACCTGTCAATACCCTTAAATTCCTATCCTTTATCACCATAACCTGCTGCACGTCCTTCCCATCTCTGTCCCTCTGCCTTGCCAACCTGTACAGGTCTTTCTCTCCCTCCTTGCTGTCCAACCTAGATAAAAGTTATGTTTGTGGTTTGGAATTATTTCCAAGTGTTTCCTTTGGATATTAAGGGGTTTGCAATGGCTGCAAAGTTATCCAGGCCAAAACCAAGACTTCTTCACTCAACACTTCCAGTTCCCAGGGTAAAAGCCATTGATTGGTAAATCACAGAGTGTATCGCACTGGATAACCAGCCCTTTTCTATCCTGCACGACGCCGGATTCACTAAACTTGTGGAGTTCCTTGAGCCACACTGCCCAATCAAAAGTATTTCTCAGATGTTTGCTTACCTGAGTTGTACAATGTTGTTTACAGCCACCTCGAGAAGCTTATTGCTGATTATGTATCCATTAGCTTCACAACAAGTTAATTCCACCACAAGAGATATGTGACGTTACACATACTGATATCTGTATCGGTTGATATCGGAAATTGAGTTATACAATATCTGGATGTCTGATATTGGCAAAAAGTCAATATCAGACATCCCTACTTTCTTACCATTCCCAAAGCTCATCTCTGTACAAAATCCTGTTGTATTTGTTCTTGGGCAGCTCAAATGTAGAAGGCTGTGGGAACAAAGAGTGGTAAAGTTTTGCCAGGTTTGTCTTCACTTCCTTAGATGAGTTTTTAGTGTGATCCATCCCATCATTGATGCAGATGAACTTTCTGTTGAAGCAAGTACAGAATATATCTCAACACTGCTCAATTAAATTGCTTTTTAGACTTGGAAGGGCTTTTCTTACTTGGGATTTGTAAGAACATCTTTGAAATGACGACTGGCACTTTCTACGTTGTTAGTGATAAACTTGTAATGTGTGTCCTGCTGCCCCATAACCTCATATCTGCAAGACAGTTGAATTATTAGCAGCAGCATGGAGGTTTGCTTCAACATATTGTTATTGAAGGTCTCACTCGTACTTGTACTTCAGGTCTTTGGAAATGCGGTCAGTGACAGGTTTGCAGTTCAGGACTAGGTCTTTTGTGATCGGAAGCTGTAGATGAGAAAACCACAGAGCTGTCATCTAAAACAATCATTTTAAAAATCCTGTTAAAATAAATCTATTTTGTTTAGAGAAGTGTACACAACTCACCATGTTTTGGTCATTGTCAATCACCTGATTTTGGCTCACCTGAGTATTACTGGAGACACTTGATGGCGTTTTAGTACAGCAGGTAATCAACTGCTTCTTCAAATTTTCCAAGGCCTGAAAGAAACTAATTGATCTTACAATAAAATTAAATGATCCTTGATCCAAATTAGTAAGCCACAATCACCTCAGGTTTAATCGGCTGCTTTTGGATTCTTGTGCAGAGATCTTCAATCTCACTGTCAGACAAAATACCAGAGTGATCTTTGTCAGCCATGTCAAACACCTCTGAGATGTTGATCTTGTGCTTGACGTTCATCAGGAAGTAATAGTAGGAAAAGGGAATCTGCATGTCATTCGAATGACGCAAATGATGGCTTGAGGTCCTGACAAATTCGTTTGGGAATCTGCAAGAAGAAGAGTAAGGCAGCATCAATAGTCAGCCCTTTGTCGGCCTTACATCACAACTTGTTAGCACTCACGTGTCTTGCAGCTCTTGCATGATATACTTGTCAAACAAATGGGGTGTGTGTGCAGGAGAATTTCGGGTCTTGATACCAAACACGCGGTTGTACAGCCTGTTTACATAGCGTAGCGATTCGCTGAAACTGGTTAGCAGCTTTCGGCCAGTGGCGGCACCATTGGTGTCAAACAATAGCGCTTTCTGTAGATGCTCATCTTCCTGATAATACAAAGTGCTTACATTACGTTATGATACAGTAGAGATGTAGGATGTACTTACCTGAAGTAGATCTTGGAAGTGCTTAATCTTCTCCCAGGGCAGGAAGCCTTTGTGAGAAGGGACAAATTGTTAAAACCTCCTCCACAGGGGAGCTCCATCAGTAGCGGATACTTTCACTTTGGGATCACCTGTGTCCTGATTCTCATTCAAGAACAAGATTGGTGGTTTTGGTGACAGCGTTTGGTTTTGGTCAGTGGCCTCGGAATTGCTCTCTTGAGGAAGCTCGCCACCAATTGTAGTCGAGCTCACCCAACGACCAACGCTGCGTATAGACCTCTGATTTTTTGCTATACCAGTCAAATAAAAAATAAAACATATTTAAAAGTAAATTACACAAAAGTGCAATGTCATTGTGTTTCTCCTTACACTTGCAGTCTCCCCCATCCCAATCACAGGCAGCGTTGTTACACTGGGGATTACATTGCCCGTTCTCAATCAGGGTTCCTTGGCAGTTCCGTGCACAAGGGAGAACAGGCGAGGTGACATAAATCTGCAGAGAAGTAGTAGGACAGTTTTTTGGTGATCAGTCACATGTACTTTTGGAAGTATTGTAATTTGTGAGTTAATTTCTGTTCATCCAGATAAAGTGTAATCTACGTGAATGTACCCTGGAGGAAATTGCTTTGGGGATGTATGGTATGTTCCCAAGCTGTGTCATTGATACAAAAGCTAAATCTTTCATGACAAAGCATTTATAAACGAGGTTGTCTGAGGATTGAGATTTATTCTGATTACTTTATGCACATGTGAAGGGGTGTAGAAGTCGTCCAACCAGATGTCTTTGCCAAGCATCATGTCATCGTTGAGATATATAAACTTCTGTGAGATTCCTGGAATGCGGTGGATGTGGCTCTCTATAGCGTTTGAGCTGAAGGTGGGGAGGTGGCTGTGGTTTAGAAAGATCTCCTGCAATTCAGACCAGTTTCCGAAATTCATCCAGACCTTTTTGAGTTCCAATGCCCGTGTATGGGCTGCCCACAAAGATTGTTCCACCTCTGTACAGGATGCTCCGATTTTACCTCATGTGTGACAACTGAAAGTCTGGGATTCCTCAGATCGAGCCAGAAAGGAATCTGTCCGTTAGTGACGACAAAGATGTGTCGCACCCAGGGAGCAAATTTCTCAACAGAGCGCAGAGAATGGCGGAGTGCATCGTTGTCCTCGAAGCGGTTGGCTGTAAAAATATCTCTGTCGTCTTTTTTTGTAGGGACGGGCTGCATCTGCACAAACTAAGAACAAAATGGGGAAAAACCTACATTATAATATGCACAGCAATATTTAAAAACTGAAAACACACATTCAAAGAACACTTCATCATGGAAAATTTTACTATTAGACTATAAAATACTGTTGAAGATGCACAATAACTAGGGGTGTCACAATTCTTTCACTAGATCCATTATTGATTCAAATTCCTATGATCCAACTACATCAATCTGTGTTCGGCAAATTGGCATTCCAGATGACATGTATTGATCTAACATCCTTTAAAAAGTAATCAATGAATTGAATTGATACTAGAAAATAACGCATTGGATTTAACCCTGGCATCCTTATTCGGATGTGTGTTTTTTTTTAGCTTTTTTAATTATAAAGACGTTAAATGTTACTCCTTATTCAATTTGGTATGGTATTTATACTGTGTGTTGATCCACATCCAAAGTTAAGTTTAAATTTATTTTAAGCCTTTCAAACTCATGGACACCCTGGGCAACAGTTCGATGATTGACTTTGTGGTTGTGTCGTCGGACTTGCGGCCACATGTTTTGGACACTCGGGTGAAGAGAGGGGTGGAGCTGTCAACCGATCACCTGGTGGTGACTAAGTTCCGATGGTGGCGGAGGATGCCGGTCAGACCTGGCAGGCCCAAACGCATTGAGATGGTTTGCTGGGAACATCTGGCAGAGTCCCCTGTCATAAGAAGTTTCAACTCCCACTTCCGGGAGAGCTTGGCACATGTTCCAAGGGAGGCTGTGGACACTGAGTCAGAGTGGGCGATGTTTCGTGCCTCCATTGTCGATGCGGCTGATGGGAGCTGTGGCCGTAAGGTGGTCGGTGCCTGTCGTGGCGGTAATGCCAGAATCCATTGGTGGACACCAGCGGTGAGGGATGCCGTTAAGCTGAACAAAGAGTCCTATCATGCCTTTCTTGCCCATGGGACTCTAGAGGCAGCGGTCTGCGGCTCTGGCAGTCACTGAGGCATAAACTCGGACATGGGAGGAGTTCGGAGAGGACATGGAAAACGACTTTCGGATGGCTTCAAAGAGATTCTGGATCACCATCTGCCGTCTCAGGAAGGGGAAGCAGTGCACAGTCAACACCGTGTGTGGTGGGGACGGTGTGCTGCTGACCTCGACTTGAGATGTTGTGGACCGGTGGAGGGTTAAGTACCTTAAGGCCCTGGATCCTGTGGGCGTGTCTTGGTTGACACGACTCTGCAGCATTGCGTGGACATTGGGTCGGTGCCCCTGGACTGGCAGACCGGGGTGGTAGTTCCACTTTTCAAGAAGGGGGACCGGAGGATGTGTTCTAACTCTCGTGGGATCACACTCCTCAGCCTTCCCGGTAAGGTTTATTCAGGGGTTCTAGAGAGGAGAATCCGCCGGATAGTCGAATCTTGGATTCAGGAGGAGCAGTGTTGTTTTCTTCCTGGTCGTGGATCTGTGGGCCAACTCTTTACTCTGGGCAGGGTCCTTGAGGGTGCATGGGAGTTTGCCCAACCAGTTTACATGGGTTTTGTGGACTTGGAGAAGGCATTCTACCGTGTTCCTCTGGTAATACTTTGGTGAGTGCTCCGGGAATATGGGGTATCGGACCACCTAATTCTGACGGTTCATTCCCTGTATGACTGGTGTCAGAGTTTGGTTCGCATTGCCGGCAATAAATCGGACCCATTTCCAGTGAGGGTTGGACTCCCCCAGGGCTGCCCTTTGTCACCGATTCTGTTCATTACTTTCATAGACAGAATTTCTAGGGGCAGACAGCTAGGGTGTTGAGGGGTTTCAGTTAGGTGACCACAGGATTCGGTGTCTTTTTTTTTTTTTTTTACAGATGATGTGGTTCTGCTGGCTTCATCGAGCAGTGACCTTCAACTCTCACTGGATCGGTTCGCAGCTGAGTGTGAAGCGGCTGGGATGAGAATCAGCATCTCCAAATCTGAGTCTATGGTTCTTGTTCGGAAAAAGGTGGAGTGCCATCTACGGGTCGGGGATTAGGTCCTGCCTCAAGTGGAGGAGTTCAAGTACCTCGGTGTCTTGTTCACGAGTGAAGGAAGGATGGAACGTTAGATGCACAGTCGGATTGGTGCGGCGTCCGCAGTGATGCCAACTCCGCACCGGTCTGTCATGGTGAAGAGAGAGCTGAGCCGAGAGGCAAAGCTCTTAAATTAACCGGTCGATCTACGTTCCTACCCTCACCTATGGTCATGAGCTTTGGGTAGTGACCGAAAGGACAAGATCACGGGTGCAAGCGGCCAAAATGAGTTTTCTCTGCAGGGTGGCTGGGCTCCCTCTTAGAGATAGGGTGAGAAGCACTGTCATCCGGCAGAGACTCGGAGTACAACCGCTGCTCCTCCGCATTGAAGGGGCCAGATGAGGTGGCTCGGGCATCTGGTTACGATGCCTCCCGGACGCCTTCCTGGGGAGGTGTTCAGGGCACGTCCAACCGGTAGGAGCCCACGGGAAATACCCAGGACACACTGGAGAGACTTTCAGCTGGACAAAGTGGTGGGGGAGAGGGACGTCTGGGCTTCCCTGCTTAGGCTGCTGCCCCCGCAACCCGACCTCGGATAAGCGGAAGGAAATCGATGGATGGATGGCAACTCATGGATGGGAGCGTCAGGACAACATAAATGGTACGCAGTGACCGCAAAGTTATCCATATGTGCAAGTTGAACAGACCAGGAATGCGAGTCAGAAATTTCATTCAAACCTGATATTGTGAAATAACTTCTTTAATACTTTGGTTAGAGAAGTTAATGAGGTATCAAATTAAAGTTAGTCATGTTTTATTAGATAGAATTAATCATTCGACCTGTTAATTCATTCATTATTATTCCAACATGAAGTGTTGATTGCACTTTATTCAAATAAAACGTGAATGATTTGCCATGAATTGTTGTTTAATGAACTGTTTAAATCCATAATTCACCTGATACCTGATTCTCTTACAAGAAACAAAAGGAATTTAGGGATTTAGGACACCTGTAATGTTCAGTATCCAAGTATTTATTTCACAGTCAGACTGCTTGAATTTTTGACTAAAATGTTTATTATTTAAAGTTACTGAATTGTTTTGGATCATATCATTTTAAATGAATCATTATCATCCTTGAATCGAATTGGAACCCAAGAATCGTGTTAAAAATCGAATCGTATCGACGAATCGTTACACCCCTAACAATAACCATCCAACAGTATATTGAATATCGTGGTTGTAGTTTGTAGT
>QODF01000028.1:0-40392 GCA_024372805.1 Oostethus manadensis | reverse complement strand
GGCACTGATTATTGTGATACTTTTAGTACAATGGAGACAATTATGTGTATGACTACTTTTAAACCTAATACACGCCGTTGCAATTTCAAGCATGCACTTTAGAGCTTCACCATCAATTTGTGAATGGAAGACAACCACAGAGACGGCTGCAGATGTTTGGAATGGGTTGTTGAGTTTCAGCAGCATCTTTGCGGCTGACAGCGAGGGCGAGATTGAGGACAACTTGCTAATGTTGAAAATGTCTGGCAGGGCGGGATCAAGCACCAGCATGGGTGCTGAAATGCAGTTAGACAGCGGGCATTGTGGCATCTTTCTGGAAACAAATGAACAAGACATACAAAGTTGACACTGCTGCTATTCCTTGAAGAGCATTTAATTCCTTTTATTCTTTTTTTTTTTGTCTTGTCCAGCATCATAATAGCTGAATGGGAGTCAAGCTGCCTTTAACTGCTGAGCAAAAGTGCTTTGCCAAGAGAAACTTAATCATCCAAATAAGTCTCCCTTGAAATTTGACTGCGTTTATTATGAATTTTGTTGAACCACATTTCGATGTCAGACCCGACTTGAGAAGGGATGGGTGGGGGGATATTAGAAAGGGTGCAGAAGAACCTCAAACATATTTACACCATATTATAAACCATTATAATCACATTTTCAGCAACAACCAGAACAGTCACAGCAAAAATACAGGAAAATAAATACATACGTGTACACACACATACAGTGTGCATATACAGTATATGTATACACATACATACGTACTACTAATAATAAACAAAAGAAAAACAAGAAAAACAGAACCTCTTGAACAATGACCATCCAAGATCATACGTGCAACAGATCTACATTACATCTACATAACTCTACAGTGACAGAATAACTGCATCAGAGTGGAACAGAGAATGAGGAGATGTTTGTGGTGAACACAGCAATGCATCCTAAACCACACTCCCTTTAAAAGCGAGGGTCTGACTAGGAAGACGCCGGAGCCCGGCCCCCCAGCAGGCTCCCACAGAGGGAATGGCCCGACCCCCCCCTTCCAAGAGGCAACTGCGAGTCCACTTTGAAGAGGTGCAAGGAAGACCCGGCCGGACGCCACTCAGCAGCCGAGCAAGGGCCACAGGGGGGCACAGAAGCCAACCGCCTGAACACCTGCCGGGCCCGGCCAGCTACGGGCAAGCAGGGCATCCATCCCCGAGCCCAGAAGCTACCCACCCTCAAAACAGGGGCCACATTCAACACCCTGGGAGCTCCAAGCCGCCCCAGTCACAACTGCCACAGTCCATTGTTTACCCCGACACCAGAGGCAGGCGCCCGTAGAGGGCCCATAGCCCCCCCCCAACAGAACCCCATCCACCCCACCCCCAGTGCTCACACAACCCAGCCCCAGTACACACACCAAACCCTGTTCCCCCACTCACACATGCCAACACGCATACACCCACACACCTACATTTTCACATATGCACCTGGATATACACTCAAACACATGACGACCCTCCTCCCAGCACTGCAGCCGACTGAGATCCGGTGCCGAACCGACCCGCTCCCCCGAGCGCCCCCCACCCCAGGCAGCGTCCAAGAAAACAGGGGTGTAAAAGGACCATCTAATCCCCGCCCCCCCACCCAAACGAAGAGTGTTGTGAGATGTATGTGTGTGTGTGTAGGCAGTTAAAATTGACGAGCCAAAATTGCGTAGACACCATGGGCAGAACTACATCGCCAGCTGAGCACGAGAGAGTAGTTTTGCCCACCGAGTGACACGAATCCTGCAACCCCAAAAATGAATGTGAGGTGTCTGTGACTCTATGTATAGTGGGTAAGTGTAATTAAAATTGGGGAGTTTGCGGTCCACAGAAGGAGGTCATGTTTGTGACCCCCCCCCGCCACACCCCTATGGAACACGCGCACTCCCCAAAATCATATGTGCTTGTTTGCAGTTAGTGGGGGAGTGAGGGCCCGGAGGATAAAAAAAATCCTTCCCAGAGAAAGAGCCAATAGGCAGTAAGCACCCCTGTTCCCCGGGACCCCACCAAGGGCTGGCACAAGGCGAGGTCATTCATAGGCCCCGGACGCTGAGCGACCGCAGTCCAGGAGCAGCCTCTCCCAGATGTCACACTCAAAACCCACAGGCATGCCGCTGTAGAAGATCCCGGCGGCACGCATCCCCGAACACCACAGCCATCCCCTCCCCGTATCTGAGAGGAACCCGGGCAACACACCTCACCCCTCGGAGAGGCAACAACCCTCCAGGCACAGTCACACACACCTCACCCCCAAATACTGCCCCCAGGGCCCACACCACTGTTAAATCCCCTGCACCCAACGTAGACAGAAACACACACTGACATAACATGTAAATGTAATCGTTTAAAGAGCTAGACGTTGTCTCACAAGAGATATGATCTAATAAAAGATTCCTAAATTGGTTCATACTTAGATTAGCTTTTGTTTTTCAATTCATGAGAATAGTTTCTTTGCGATGCATAACGCAGTAAGGACCATACGTGAGGTGTTATTGATATGGATGCCACCCAAATGGCCAAGTAAACCAATGTGGGGTGTGCTGGAATTATACATCTTTTTTCTGAAGAACTTGGTTGAGGCACACGATAATGACATAGTTCCTGTGAGACGGTAGAACACAACTTGGTGCGCTTTTCAAAAATGTCATGCGTTAAACTATTTTACTACCTAGTTTGGCCAAATACAACATAAATAGAATAAAAGTAGCCCCTGCAAATTGATTCTTTAGCCAAAGCATCCGCAACTTAATTTCCCTTAACTCCAGCATGCCTTGGGATCCAAACAAATCTCACACCAGACCGCCCACTTTCAATTCTTTTGAGACAATATAGTGTAAAAAGCACTAAGTCTGGACAGGCCTCAGTAGTCCTGTGGTGGATAGCCAGCAAGGCTGCTGCAGAGTCAGAGTAAATGATGGAAAAAGCAAGTTTATTTTGCTCTATCCATTTCAGTGCATACCAAATAGCAAGCAACTCTACTGAAAACACAGACCTGACGCACGCACACTCCTCATAACTTGACGGTCAGCGACATACAGCCAAAATCCTGCTTTGCATCCTTCTTTAGAGCCATCCAAGATATGAACTGAGTCCCTCTGATCCTTAAAAGTGTAGTAAAAAACAAAATGAATGAAATAATAATAATAAAAGTAAAAGACAAAAGTGTGGCCTGATCCTCCGTACAGGCCACACTTTTGTCCATGCCCAGTAAACCAGTATCAACTTCCGGCTCAGGAAGCCTCCATAATGGCACAGAAGGCCACACCAACCCCACCACCTCCTCCCTCTGAAATCTCAAGACGTAATCCTTAAAATGTAAGCAACAAAACATTCCTTATCTGGCTTTTTAGCAAATTCCCAACATTCCTCCAAAATACCCTTAGCTGCCAAAGACCCTCTATGCCCAGCTACCCGAACCCAATAAGGAATTCCCAATTTGTTGCGTCTCACATTTAACGGAAATTCATTCATTTCAACCGACAGAGCTGGTATGGCAGCTGATCTAAAGGCTCCGCAACAGATCCTTAGGGCTTTACCCTGCACACAATCCAATCTACTCAATACAGATTTCGATGCAGACCCATACACCACACATCCAAAATCCACAATGGACGTAATCATGGCTATATAAATAGGCTGCAAGGTATACCTCTCAGCTCCCCAGTCACTTCCTGCAAGGCTCCTCATAATATTTATCACTTTCTCACTTTTATCCAAAATGTAAACCTGTACATACAAGCATGTTAAGGCCACGTTAAGGTACTGAACTAAGAATACTGCCCACTGTAAACTGACATGTTAGTTCCCTGTCGGTCGCTACGTGCAAAATGATGTTATTTGTTTCTGTCTTTTTACTGTTTATCTCCTTTTCTTTTGCACCCTCATTTTTCCCTTTTTCACCTTCCTTCCCTCACATCTTCGAGGGTACTGAACACCTCACATTATTTGTATGTATTAACCAGAACGCAGATAGAACTGAAGCACAGCAGCATGTCCACACTATCCACACAACAGGCGTATTTAAAACAAATCTGCATGAGTCTGTAGTACTAACACCAGTCAGGTCATGGGTACACTGAGGTTTATCTCGTTGAATGTGCACGGAGCTGGTACCGCGGTCAAAAAACTGCAGGATTTAAAGGCGGACATTGTCTTACTACAAGAAAAACATCTATAGATGCACTTTACACACCACACTTTCTACAATTGTACTCAGCCTGTTTCAACTCATGGCAGAGAGGGATAGCAATTCTCATCAACAAAAAATTTAACTTTGACATTGATAACATACACAGACAGATTTATCATAATTACATTTTATATACAAAATATGAAGTTATGCATTGCAAGCGTATATGGACCAAATGTTGACAACCCTTTTTTTTTCCACTCTTTTCAAATCACTCTATGATCACTCAGACTGTACACTCATTATTGGAGGGGACTTCAACATGGTTCTTGATCCGAGAGTGGACAGGCTGAGTCGCAATGGAAATAATAGACAGGACAAATCCTCAGAGGTTGTTAAACAATATATGAAGAATTTTGGACTTTGCGATGCTTGGCCCTCTCACCATCCCACTGTTGAGTACACCTTCTCATCAATCCACCACTCATACTCTAGATTAGATTATTTTCTAACCAGCAGCACACTGATGAGTGATATATCTGAAACCAAAATTCATCCCATCATTATCAGCGACCATGCACCAGTGTCACTTACACTGGTAAGTAATAAGAACAGTAAACCACCAACACGAAACTGGAGATTGAATACATCATTACTTGAAGACTCTGAATTTTATTAAATTTAATTAATGTCCTGAATAGGAATTTCCAGTTTACCCTGTCAAATGCTTTTTCTGCATCTATAGAAAGGATAATAGTTTCCAAATTCTGTATGTTAGAATAATCTATGAGGTTAATTAATCTTCGTGTGTTAGTTGAGGAGTGTCTACCTTTAATAAAATCTGTTTGGTCTGGATGGATTATGAAAGGAGTAATTTTCTCTAACCTTCTAGCCAAAGTTTTACTGATTATTTTGAAATCTACATTAATTAAGGAAATTGGGCGGTAGCTAGATGGGAGTGTGGAGTCTTTTCCTGGTTTTAATAAGAGAGTAATATTAGCTAAGTTCATAGTTGGAGGCATTTTATTTTTCTCCTTTATTTCTAATAACATTTTGTAAAAAGTTGGCGCCAGTGTAGTCCAGAATTCTTTGTAGAATTCAGCAGGAAAACCATCTGGGCCTGGGGCTTTATTATTAGGCATGAGCTGGAGAGCTTCCTGGAGTTCGCCAACAGATAGAGGTGAGTCCAGAGATGTTTTCTGGTTCTGTTGTAATATCGGTAGATTTAAATTACTAAGAAACTGATCTATATCATCATCTGATGGGTCTAATTGTGGTGTGTATAATGCTTTATAAAAATCCCTAAAATTCTTGTTTATTTTATCAGGGTCATGGCTGATATTTCCTGCTGAGTCTTTAACGCCGTAGATAGTTGTTTTCTCTTTAATTGTTTTTAATTGATTAGCCAAAAATTTCCCAGATTTGTTACTATGTTCAAAGTTCTCCAAACGAAGCTTTTGTACTAAGAATTGTGTTTTCATATTTAATATTTCCTCAAGTTCAAGTTTCATTTTTCTTATATCGTTTAGAGTGTGTTCATTTTGAGAGACAGAGTAGGCCTCCTCTAACGATTTCATTTTACCTTCCAAAACTGATATTTTGGAAGTCTTTCTTTTTCTTGTGCGAGGAAAATGAAATTATTTTCCCGCACATTACTGCTTTCCCTGCCTCCCAGAGAACACACGCTGATGTTCCTGGTAAATCGTTGTTTTCTATGTATAGAGACCATTGTCTCTTGAAGTAACTGATAAATTCCGAGTCTTCAAGCAATGATGTATTCAATCTCCAGTTTCGTGTTGGTGGTTTACTGTTCTTATTACTTACCAGTGTAAGTGACACTGGTGCATGGTTGCTGATAATGATGGGATGAATTTTGGTTTCAAATATATCACTCAGTGTGCTGCTGGTTAGAAAATAATCTAGACTATGAGTGGTGGATTGATGAAAAGAAGGTGTACTCCTTAACAGTGGGATGGTGAGAGCGCCAAGGATCGCAAAGTCTAAAATCCTTCATATATTGTTTAACAACTGAGGATTGGTCATGTCTATTATTTCCATTGCGACTCAGCCTGTCCACTCTCGGATCAATAACCATGTTACAGTCCCCTCCAATAATGTGTACAGTCTAAGTTATCAGAATCAGAAAAACTTTGCCATTATAAGTGAACAATTCACAAACTAGAAACTTTCTTGGCAACTCGGTGCAACGTAGAATTCTACGTAAACAGTATTAAACATAGAACTAACTAAACATAGAACCTGAGTAATAAGTTAAAATCACTGAGAAGTAAAGGCATGAGAGTGTTTTTAGTGCCGGTAATATAAGGTGCCAAAAATACTGTTTATAAAGTGAGCATAGTGCAAATGTTATAAAGTGTTCATGAGTTCAACAGCAGCAGGAAAGAAACTGTTCTTGTGGCGAGAGGTTCTGGTCCGAATGGACCGTTAACTTCTGCCAGAGGGGAGTGGCTCAAATAGTCCATGTCCAGGGTAGGAAGGGTCACCAAGTATCCGGCCTGCTCACCCCCGAGTTCTGGAGACGTACAGGTCCTGGAGAGATGGAAGGCTGCAGCCAATCACTTTCTCGGCAGAGTGCACGATGCGCTGCAGTCTTTGTTTGTCCCTGGCAGTGGCCCCAGCAAACCACACTGTGATGGAGGAGGTGAGGATGGACTCAATAATGGCCGTGTAGAATTGCACCATCGTCTGGACAGGCAGCTTGGCTTTCCTCAGCTGCCTCAGGAAGTACATCCTCTGCTGAGCCTTCTTGATGATGGAGCTGATGGTCTGCTCCCACTTGAGGTCGTGGGTGATGTTAGTGCCCAGGAAGCGGAAGGAGTCCACAGTTGTGATGGGAGAGTCTGTCAAGACGAGGGGGGGTAGGGGGGCTTTGACTTTCCTGAAGTCCACGATCATCTCCACTGTCTTCTGAGCATTGAGCTCCAGGTTGTTGCAGCTGCACCACGACACCAACCGGTCCACCTCCTTCCTGTAAGCAGACTCATCACCGTCTGAGATGAGCCCGATGAGGGTGGTGTCATCCGCAAACTTAATCAGTTTCACCGAGTCGTGGCCGGAGGTGCAGCTGTTGGTGTACAGGGAGAAGAGCAGGGGGGAAAGTACACAGCCCTGTGGGGATCCTGTGCTGATAGTCCGAGTGTCCGAGACATTCTTCCCCAGCCGCACGCGCTGCTTCCGGTCCGTCAGGAAGTCAGTGATCCACCTGCAGGTGGAGTCAGGCACGTTGAGCTGGGCGAGCTTGTCCTGGAGCAGAGCTGGGAGGATGGTGTTGAATGCAGAGCTGAAGTCCACAAACAGGATCCTGGCGTAGGTTCCTGGGGAGTCCAGATGCTGCAGGATGTAGTGGAGGGCCAGGTTGATGGCGTCATCTACAGACCGGTTGGCTCTGTAGGCGAACTGCAGAGGGTCCAGGAGCGGGGAGGTAAAGGACTTGAGATGAGGCAGAACCAGGCGCTCAAATGACTTCATGACCACAGATGTCAGTGCCACAGGTCTGTAGTCGTTGAGTCCAGTGATCCTGGCCTTCTTGGGGACGGGAACAATGGTGGACAGCTTGAAGCAGGCTGGGACATGGCATGACTCCAAAGAGATGTTGAAGATGTCCGTGAAGACAGGCGCCAGTTCTACCGCACAGTGTCTCAGGGTGGAAGGAGAGACACCATCCGGACCTGGAGCTTTCCGAGGGTTTTGCTTTTTAAATATCTTGGCCACATTCTGCTCCGAGAGTGTGAGGGCAGTGGGGGAGAGGGGGGGCTCTAGGGCTGATATGCCTGCAATGACCATTGTAGTCAGTGGGGTGGGGGAGGGGTGTGATTCTTCGAACCTGGAGTAGTGGGTGTTAAGTCTTTCTGCTAGGTGACGGTTGTCAACAGCGGGGGGGGGCTTTGGGTCTGTAGTTGGTGATTTCCCTCCGACCTTTCCAGACAGACAGGGTTGTTGCTCCCGGACTTCTCCTTCAGATGTTTGTTGTACCTTGATTTAGCCTTCTCCACCTTACTAAATAGGTACTTGCTCTGTCTGTATACGTTAGGGTCGTTGTTCTTGTGGGCCTTTTCTTTCTCCTTCCTTAGCTGTCTCAGTCTGGGTGTGAACCAGGGTTTGTTGTTGTTGAAGATCACTCTGGTGTAAGATGGGACTATGCGGTCTTCGCAGAACTGAATGTATGACGTCACTGTGTCTGTGTATTCGTCCAGGTTATTAGTAGATAATTTGAATAGTTCCCAGTCTGTTGTATCCAAACATGTGCGAATCTCCTCCACAGCCTCACTTGTCCACTTTTTAGATGTTCTCACAGTAGGTTTGGAGAGCTTCAGTCGTTTGTACGCTGGGATGAGGTGAACCATGGCATGGTCAGAAAGGCCTAAAGCAGCACGTGACACATTTCGATAAGCCCCACTGACTGTAGTATAACTACGATCCAGCGTCTTCTGCTCCCTCGTCGAACATTTATTAAACTGTTTGTACTTTGGCAGCTCCTGGCTCAGGTTTCCCTTGTTAAAGTCGCCCAGGATGATAAGTAAAGAGTCCAGGAAAGTCCGCTCAACGTCCAAAATCTGCTCTGCGAGCGTGCGTGCGTTGAGCTACGTGCACGTCCGCACATGGCGGGATGTAAACAGCAGACAGGATGAATGAAGCGAACTCGCGTGGAGAGTAGAAAGGTTTGCTGTGAATGGAGATATTCCAGAGCGGGAGAGCAGTGTTGGGAGATCAGTCACGTCCAAGCACCAGGCGTTGTTGACGAGGAAACAGACTCCCCCACCTTTCGTCTTGCCGGAGAGAGCTCGCTGTCTGTCAGCACGAAGGAGTTGAAATCCCTCGAGGCTGAGCGCGTTGGCGAGGGCGGGTGTCCGGGCAACCTGGGCTTCGGCGACCAAATCTGGTTCTTGGGACATGGAATGTCACTTCTCTGGTGGGGAAGGAGCCCGAGCTTGTGGAAGAGGCGGAGAGATTCCGACTAGATATAGTCGGACTCACCTCAACCCACAGTTTAGGCTCTGGAACCAAACTCCTTGAGAGGGGCTGGACCTTGTTCTTCTCTGGAGTTGCCGCTGGGGAGAGGCGGCGAGCTGGTGTGGGCTTATTGTTAGCCCCCCGGCTTGGTGCCTCTGTGTTGGAGTCATCCCCAGTAAACGAGAGGGTCACTTCCCTACGCCTTAGGGCTGGGGAAAGGGTCCTGACTGTGGTTTGTGCCTATGCGCCGAACGGCAGTTCAGAGTACCCAGCCTTCTTGGAGTCTATCAGAGGGGTGCTGGAGAGCACCCCAGCTGGTGACTCCATAGTTCTACTGGGAGACTTCAACGCCCATGTGGGCAATGACAGTGTGACTTGGAGGGGCGTGGTTGGGAGGAACGGCCTCCCTGACCTGAACCCGTGCGGTGTGTTGTTGCTGGACTTCTGTGCGAATTACAGTTTGTCCATAACGAACACCATGTTCGAACATAAGGATGCCCATAAGTGCACTTGGCACCAGGACACCCTAGGTCGCAGGTCTATGATCGACTTTGTGGTCGTATCATCAGACCTGCGTCCGTATGTTCTGGACACGCGGGTGAAGAGAGGGGCTGAGCTGTCAACTGACCACCACCTGGTGATGAGTTGGATTAGATGGCGGGGAAGGATGCCGGACAGACCTGGCAGACCCAAACGCGTAGTGAGGGTGTGCTGGGAACGTCTGGCAGAATCTCCCGTTNCCGTTAGTCGAACCTCGGTTAGAGGAGCTGCAATGTGGTTTTCGTCCCGGTCGCGGAACACTGGACCAGCTCTACACCCTTGCAAGGGTACTCGAGGGTATGTGGGAGTTTGCCCAACCAGTCTACATGTGCTTTGTAGACCTGGAAAAGGCATTCGACCGTGTCCCTCGTGGTGTCCTGTGGGGGGTGCTCCGGGAGTACGGGATTGATGGTCCGCTTCTACGTGCCATTCGGTCCTTGTACAATCGAAGCAGGAGCCTGGTTCGCATTGCCAGCAGTAAGTCGAGCTTGTTTCCGGTGAACGTTGGCCTCCGCCAAGGCTGCCCTTTGTCACCGATTCTGTTCATAATCTTCATGGACAGAATTTCTAGGCGCAGTCAAGGTGTTGAGGGAGTCCAGCTTGGTGACCTTAGGATCTCGTCTCTGCTATTTGCAGACGATGTGGTCCTTATGGCCTCATCAGGCTGTGACCTTCAGCGTTTACTGGAGCGGTTTGCAGCTGAGTGTGAAGCTTCTGGGATGAGACTCAGCACCTCCAAATCCGAGGCCATGGTTCTCAGTCGGAAACGGGTGGACTGTACCCTCCGGGTTGGGAGTGAGGTCTTGCCTCAGGTGGAGGAGTTCAAGTATCTCGGGTTCTTGTTCACGAGTGAGGGAAGGTTGGAGCGTGAGATCGACAGACGGATCGGTGCAGCATCTGCAGTAATGCGGTCGCTGTACCGGACCGTCGTGGTGAAGAGAGAGCTGAGCCGGAAGGCAAAGCTCTCTGTTTACCGATCGATCTACGTTCCCACCCTCACCTATGGTCATGAGTTATGGGTCATGACCGAAAGAATGAGATCGCGGATACAAGCGGCGGAAATGAGTTTCCTTCGTAGGGTGGCTGGACTCACCCTAAGAGATAGGGTGAGGAGCTCGGCCATCCGGGAGGAGCTCAGAGTAGAGCCGCTGCTCCTTCACATCGAGAGGAGCCAGTTGAGGTGGCTCGGGCATCTAGTACGGATGCCTCCCGGGCGCCTCCCTGGTGAGATGTTTCGGGCATGCCCGGTCAGGAGAAGGCCCCCGGGAAGACCTAGGACACGCTGGAGGGACTATGTCTCACAGCTGGCCTGGGAACGCCTTAGTGTCCTCCCGATGGAGCTGGAAGAGGTCGCTGGGGACCGGGAAGTCTGGACTTCCCTACTGAAGCTGCTGCCCCCGCGACCCGGATAAGCGGTGGAAAATGGATGGATGGACACTTGCAATGCATAACTGCATATTTTGTATATAACCTTTAGTCATGATAAATCTGCCCTGCAGGCCTGTGAGTATGTTATCAATGACAAAGTTAAATTTTTTGTTGAGAATTGCTACCCTTCTCTGCCATGAGCTGAAACAGGCTGAGTACAATTGTAGAAAGTGTGGTGTGTAAAGTGCATCTATAGATGTGTTTCTTGTAGTAAGACAATGTCCGCCTTTAAATCCTGCAGTCTCTTGATCGCAGAACCAGCTCTGTACACATTCCACGAGATAAACCTCAGTGTACCCATGACCTGACTGGTGTTAGTACTACAGACTCATACAAATTTGTTTTAAATACACCTGTTGTGTAGATAGTGTGGACATGCTACTAGGCCTCAGTTCTATCTGCGTTCTGGTTAATGCATGCAAATAAAGTGAGGTGTTCAGTACCCAAGCAGATGTGAGGGGAGGGAGTGAAAAGGGGGGAAAAAGAGGGTGCAAAAGAAAAGGAGATAGAAAACAGTAAAAAGACAGAAACAAAACAATTTTGCACGTGTGAAATAGCGACAGTGAACTAATAACATGTCAGTTTACAGTTGGCAGTATTCTTAGTTCAGTACCTTAACATGCTTGTATGTGCAAGTTTACATCACTTGGTGCAGGAATTAATAGAGCCACGGTGTGGTGTTGAGATCCTGGTACAGTTGGCTCTTGACAAAAAGTTTATCCACCGCGACCACATCTCAGCATCCATCTTGGATTGACTTGCGGTGAATGAACAGCGCACGACGTCAATCCAAAATCTCTTTTGGAAACTGGTCATTGACGTTAAAGTCCTTCCCTTTCAGCTCTCGGCCCTGGGACTTTGTTTTTTTTGTTTAAAGTTGGCAAACTTCGCCACAATCGGCCAGGGCCGGCGAGCGTCGGCTCCTCTCCCTCCTAGGCGGTGTGGAAGGCCATGTTGTCCAGTTTCCTCCGGGAGCTTCAGGTGGACTTTGAAGCTTTTCACCGTTTCTTCTGGGTCTTCCTTGTCCTCTTCCGGTATTCATGTGAACACCAGGTTGTCCCTCATGGTGCGTGCCTGGAGGTCCAAAACAGTCTCCTTGATTTTCTTATTCTCCTCGGAGAGCCGACTTATTCCCTCCATTGGGGATTTCACCGACTCCCTGTGCGAGGCATTCTCCTGGGCTAGGGCCTGCACCTGCTGCTGGCTAAACTCCACCAAGTCCCGCAGTGCTTAAAACTCCCTGTGCATGATCTCCAGCAAGTTCAAGTGGGCATCAAGACCGGACAGTTTGTTATTGATGGACATCAGCATGTCTGCCTAGTCTTTCCCGGATGGAGAAGCCATCCCAGGTGAGTCGTCGTTCCTGGATCTCTTTGCCGCTACTTAGGGAATGGCTGTATTGGGGTTCCCCATGACGGGTTCTTGGTAGCAAGAGTCGATATACTCCACAAGGCTGGCGAGATCTTGTTGCTGCTCTCTAGAGTGAGTAATTAGGACACTCTACCTCTACGTTTATTTTATTAATGTTGCATTTGGCCAAACTAAGCAGTAATAGTTCAACTCGAGATTTTTGAAAAGCGCACCTAGTTTTGTTCTGCCGTCTCACAGGAACTACGTCATTACCGTGCGACAACAGGCACCTCGCCCCGCAGCACCACCACACCCATTGCGGCTCGCCTCAGTCTACCAAATTATCAAACTGGCCGCGCACTGTGATACGCCACACAAAATTACCACTGCGGGACCCCTTGCCACGATGCACCACCCACAATTTGACCCCTTATGTTAATGTGTCTCGGTTAGAGTCGACCCTTCTAAAATGAATGGCTTTAACCAAGGTTCCAATATATTCTGGCCTTGTTGGTAACCTTGCTCGTCATTCCCATCGACTGCCTGAAATTAGTAATTTAATGACTTACCAGAATTTGTTGCGTTTCGTTCTAAGCATTCAGTCAATGGCTGAATGGCCTACACCCACCTCATAGCTCTGTCTTTCTCCGCCAGTTGCTGTTTGGCCACCAAAAGGTTCCTCAGCAGGATCTCATCTGTACCGTTCACCCATGTGTACACCAGATCAATGGGCATGGGTGTACAGTTTCTTCAAAAGAAAATAAGAAATTGGTCTGGGTTTTATTATTGCTTAGTGAACCCTTGTAAACATTTTAGGTAAAGGTATAGACATGTTTGATAGTGTGCTGATGGCATATGCCAATGGCAAGGCATGTATGCGTTGCACTGAGCAGTCTTTCACTCAAATGTCACAATGCACAGTGCATTCTATGTACAGAGAAATACTACTGAATGCCTCAGCATACCAGTAAAGGAGATTAGCACAGTGAAGGTGTTGGGATGTTTTGCAGTGGGTGAGCCTTACTCACCTGCTGTGGAATGAGTCACAGTTCTTAGAGTTGCTGAGCATGTCAAATACCATGTGACGTGAATGAGCCAGACTCTGCTTTTCCACCCTCTGTATGCATCAGAGTAACTAATACAATATTACAACAAGTTTAAGACTCCTATATTTTATGACTTTACAGTGGCCATGTGATGCCATACAAATTGCACACACACACGCGACTGATTAAACGTGTCTGTCTTTACAATTATCTCTCAAACAGCTATGAAACTACGAGAGCAGTGTGACAGGGTTGCAGTAAACTCACCTCTCCTATTTGGTGGATGGACACTATGAAAAAGACGAGGGCCCCACAGTAGATGAAAGTTCTGTGTCGGTCAGACCCACAAGAGCAAGTCCGCTTCAAAAACTGCCTCAGCACCAAATTTATGATCACCATGGCTCCGTCTCTTCCCTGTATTCTTTTCCACTGAGCTTACACAATTAGGCAAGACTGTAATAGGCGCAGCTTCGATAGTGGGAGTGAACAAACAACATTACAGTACATGTGCTATAGAAATATAACCAGTTTTGCTTGGGAGCCAACATTGCCAACAATCCAATAATCTATTTTCTACACTAAATTATTTAGTAATAAAGCAAGTAATAAACAAATGAACATGTTCAAAGATGGCAGTGGCAAGGAAAAGTTTCACTTTAGCTGACTATCGCAGATGAAAAACACTCACCTGGGATCGGCAACTTTTACCATCATTAAGAGCCATTTGGTCTCATCATCCAGTAGAAAAAAAAGTTCAGCAGCCACAAAGCATTACAGAACTTCTAAACTTTAAAAATTTTTAATCTTTTGTAATGTTACCTGTTAGACACAAAATTCAACAATTAAAGTGCAGCTACACATGTAGACCCACTCTGAGCTAATTTTAACACTGAACTGATTTGTGTAATTTATTTTTTTAATTAGCCAACTTGAAGATAAAAAAAAGCCAATTAGAGTTCATATATCTGCAAATCAGTGCTGTTTGCTCAATACCAGTTATTCCTGCGCTGAACTGTCATCAATAACCAGTCTATTGATTCTGCTCTTGACTGTCTTTGCAAAGAGAGTGTCACACCACGGGACAGGTTGGACCTTAAAGATTGCTGGCAAGCAGGATAGTGCAATTAAAATGTCTTTATTGGCTGTTCAACAGAACACCAAAAGGCCAATAGTAAAATGTGTAACAACAACAAACTATGGTGCATGTAACAAAAAGGCACCACGCAAAATGTTTTTTGCAAAAAATAGATGCAATGGATTAACTAAAGGAAGGAGCTACCAGACTAGCAGGAAGGCGACAAAACTACCTTGAGGATTCTAGCCACAAAAGGGAGCAGGCGGAGAAGTCTTGGAAGACAAAGAAAAAGAGTGTGACGTACATCCAAGTGGAACAATCAAACAACATCTTCCTGCCACCACAGGCCTGACTAAGAAGGTGTCCTCCGATGAGAAACACCTGTGGCTTGTCAGGTAGCTCCTCCCCACAATTAAGCCCAGAGCCTGAAAAGAGAGAAAGAAACCAACAAGTGAGGGAGGAGAGACCAAACCAAAACAAACAGAAAAAAAAACAACCACAAGGTCGCTCAGCTGCAGCAACTACCTGGTGACACTGCAGGGTGTGACAGAGAGAGACATTCTTTTATTTTCACAAATGATTTGTTCTATAAGGTCCCTTGAATAGTGCAATCCTGTTGTCGGGAGCCGCAGGGTAAACAGGTAACATTTCCATGGTATGATTCCTTGAAGATCTCGGATTTCTCACGATTGACCACTCATGTAATCTGGTGAGCACGTGTTCCAGATAAGCTAAGTGTTCATCATCATTTCTTCTGGAGACAATAATATTCTCTGTATGTTTTGAGACGTATACTGGTTGGCTTTAGAGCAGTGGTTCTTCAAACCTGAAATATTGAACACAATTAATTCATTCATTTAAAAGTTCAAAGTAATTCAAAAATTCTAAGTAATTTCAGGTCAACATTTTTTGTTTTGCATGGTCACATTTTGATAAGGTTTCACATGAGCACTAATATTACATAAGTAATCATCCTACATATCTTTTAGAATGATTAATAATAATAATTCATAATAATGTCATAGTAATTCCAGGTTAAAATGTGTATTTTCTATGGTCACATTTTAATAAAGTTTGACATGAGAACTAATAAATAGGTAAGTTATCATCCCACATGTCCTTTACAAAGATTGAATATAATTTATTGGTCAATTAATCTTATAGTAATTATGGGTCAAAATGTGTATTTTGTATGGTCACATTTTGATAAAGTTTGAGATGAGCACTGATAAAATGGCCATCCAGCTCCTGACGTGTGTTTTGAGAAGGTTAACAAAGCAATTATGTATGGGAACTGTGGCAAAGATCTCTTTGGAAAATACAGGGGCTGTGGCTGTATAAATACTTAATACATAATAATTATAATTTCTGTAATTATATCGGGTGCTTGTTAAACACAAAAGATCGATGGCTCGTTCGTTGACAGAAAATTCAAAATTCCAAAAAAATAACTTCATTGTTTAGCATGCATGAGAAAGTGGAAAGGAACACATGGCGCTTTGCACAACACAGCAGCATCCATCCATTTTCTTCCGCTTATCCGAGGTCGGGTCGTGGGGGAAGCAGCCTAAGCACGGAAGCCCAGACTTCCCTCTCCCCGCCACTTCGTCCAGCTCCTCCCAGCAGATCCCGAGGCGTTCCCAGGACAGCTGAGAGACGTTGTCTCTCCAATGTGTCCTGGGTCTTCCCTGAGGTCTCCTACCGGTCGGACGTGCCCTGAACACCACCCCAGGGAGGCGTCCGGGAGGCATCGAAACCAAATGCCCCAGCCACCTTATCAGGCTCCTCTCAATGGGGAGGAGCAGCCGTTTTACTCCGAGTCTGTTCAAGAAGTCAACTGAAAATCGGCTGTGAAAGTGCTACTTTTTCACAGTTTGACTAATTCAGAGATGGTGTCACCATTTATTCTTCAGGTGTACACGTCCATTATAAATAGGAGAGGGCAGCCATGATCTTCTGTGCTGCTTTTACCACTCTCTGTACATTTCTAAATGTTATCAATTGATGTTAACCAGAGGGTCCCTGTTTAAATCCCACTTCCTCCGTCCTCTTAACTCTGACTTTCCTTATTTACACTCTGATGTTCACATCAACCTTGTTGTCAAAACACAACAATTTTTTAGGTTTGCGCACACTTCTCACATAAAATCTCAAAGTATCAATCCACAACACACAAATATTCAAAGCTGTAAACTTTCGTATCTGGTGAGCAATTTGCACTCATAGAATAAAAGAAGGCTTGACCCTCTGTTTTGTTTAATGTGCAATGGAGAACAGAGACAACGGTCAGAGAAGAAGAGGGGTACAAATGAGAGGAGGAGGAGGACGACCAGGAGGACTAGGAAGAGGCAAGGTTTGGTGGATTTTGTTATGGTTCATGGCTACTAAAGCTTCCCTAAGATCATGCTCTGCACCAATTAATTGCACCGGCCTAATTCCGGGACCTTAACCTAATTGAGAACTTGTAGGCTGACATGCTACAAAGAAATGCTACCAAGAAATGTTAATGAATTGTGCAATGTTGTTAAAGAATGCTGCAGTGGAAGAGCAGATGAAAGGTGCCACAAGTTGTTTGACTCCATGCCACACAGATGTGAAGAAGTTATAAAAAACTGTCATACAAATAAATATTATTTACATGATTTTTAAATCCTAGAAACAAAAACATTATTACAAAATGATTTTGAGTTTGTAAAGTCAAGGGTAGACACTGCTTTTTTTTAACACCCCTTTCAACTAATTGTCCAAATTTCACAGCCTTAAGAGCGTGCACATCATGAGTCTTGTTTGTTTTCTGAGAATCCACTGCACCTACTGGTAACTTGTTTGCCATGTAGCAATAAAAATATATTAATAACAATGATTCATCTGCTTCGTCACATTGGACTGCTATTGCTAATGTAATGAAATGATGAAGAAATGTAAATGAATAGGGGATGTGTGTAAATAAGCTTGTCTTCTTCCCACTCAAAAAAAAGGTCATACGCTGTAATATTTTGTTGGACCGCCTTTAGGTTAGATTACGGCATACATTCACTGTGGAATTGTTTTGATAAGCTTGTCACAAGATTTATTTCCATCCAGTGTTGCATTCATTTTTTTTAATGATCTTCATTGATTTTGCATGTTTTTTATGTTTATAAGTGTATTTTGTTTATGTTTTGTTTATCTGCTGTACGTGTATATACAGTACACACACACACACACACACAACGCACACACACACACAAGTACATGCAGTGTATGCAAGACACAATTATTGTGCTGCCAACTATTGAGACAATAATGGCTGAGTGTTGAGTCATTATAAGAGATGGTAAATGTATTCTGCTATTGAAACTGTACAGCTCACTGCTGTAAAGCTTATCATATACATTTCATTTCTTTAGTATTGTCCCCTGAGACGATGTATTGTAGTAAAAATGGTTTCTTAAATGTGAGGAGTGTGCTCCCTTTCTGAGATGATATTGCTACACATTCTACTGTACCAGTCAGGTGGTTCTGGGTTCGAATCTCCGTCTCTCTGTGTGGAGTTTGCATGTTCTCCCCGTGCGTGCGTGGGTTTTCTCCGGGTACTCTGAATACTATGTTTGGTACTATGGTACTATGAATGTGGGTGTGAATGGTTGTATGTCATTGTTTGTCTATAGGTGCCCTGCGATTGACTGGTGACCAGTCCAGGGTGTACCCCGCCTCCCGCCCAAAGTCAGCTGGGATAGGCTCCAGCATACCCGCGACCCTAATGAGGATAAGCGGTATAGAAAATGTATGGTCTAATCATTCACATAAGACATGTCACATTGTATTTACAAACGTGAATGGGATGGTAGGCCTGCAAGTGCTAAGAATATCTCACACACCCAGAGGAAACTCTATCCCCTCTCACATGTGGTCTGTGGCATATTCAACATTGCACTTTTAAATGATTGGCTTCGTATGAATGGCTGCTGTGGAGCGGACCAGCGTTATATAATTGCCAATGTAAGCTCCCATACTATAAGTGCTGTATTTTGGGGTTTGGTGGCCTAATGGCCACCAGGCGCCCGCCTGCGAGCCCCTCCCCCAGACCTGGCTCCAGGGTGAGGCCCCGGTACCCCACGTCCGGGCGAGGTGCGGTCACTCCTCTCGCTCTTCTTCATTAGGGTCTTCTGAATTACTCTTAGTCTGGCCCGTCACCTAGAACCTGTTTGCCTTGGGAGACCCTACCAGGTGCATAAAGCCCCTGACAACATAGCTCCTAGGATCACTCGGGCACTCAAACCCCTCCACCACGATAAGGTGGTGATTCACGGAGGGGCTTTATGAGAACTGTGTGTCTTTTTATCCAATCAAACAAAAAAAATTCAAACAAAAAGAGATTTGTCAAAAACCTATTGCCAACTAAACGGATTTGCACAAAAAAAAACACCAAATGAAGCTAAAATATAACATCAGAAAACACAAAGGACAAAATCATATACCTTAAGTATCAAAAGTGTCACTCTTTTGATTTCAGAATTGACTTTAGCGCATGAAGAGCTGGTATTGAACATACCGACAAAAATATATAATATACATTTTACAATGTGAATTATTGGGCCAGTAGGTTGTCACAACTGCGCTTTGTTTTGTCTCTGAAAGCATTTGAGTGAAGCACACGCCTAATGCTAAACATTTGATATGCATTCTGGGGTTTTTATACTGTACGTTATAAGGTCACACACAATATTGTGTTCTTTTTTATGGGATGTCCAAAAGTAAATGCATTAACTTCAGGAAACAATGTTAGTTTGTTTGTTTATTTTGTGGTAGTAACAATACTAGTGTTCCTCTTGTTGGTAGTACTTCCTTCAATCAATCCATCCATCCGTTTTCTTCCACTTATCCGAAGTCGCCTCGCGGGGGCAGCAGCCTAAGCAGAGAAGCCCAGACTTCTCTCTCGCCAGCCACTTCGTAACGCTCCTCCCTGCGTACCCTGAGGCGGTCCCAGGCCAGTTGAGAGACATAGTCTCTCCAACGTGTCCTGGATCTTTCCCGAGCCCTCCTCCGGGTACTCCGGTTTCCTCCCACATTCCCAAAACATGCATGTTAGCTTAATTGGCGACTCTAAATTGTCCATAGGTGTCCATGTGAGTGTAAATGTTTGTTTGTCTATATGTGCCCTGCGATTGACTGGCAACCAGTCCAGGGTGTACCCCGCCTTTCGCCCAAAGTCTGCTGGGATAGGCTCCAGCATCCCCGTGACCCTAATGAGGATAAGCGGTATAGAAAATGAATGAATGAATGAATACAATCCAAACATCTATCTCCGGGCAGCTGTTGACCGCTGGTTATCAGGAAATATGGTACACTCCAGAAGGTCCTCCTCCTCTGTCAACTTGGTAAAGTGTGAGACACTTTTTATGATCTTCAACTGTAGCAGGGATGTGTAAAAAATCCAAGGACAGACATAGCCACAACTGATCAGTGTGTATAGAATATTAATATGAAATTATGGAAGTGTTCGAGTAAATCAGCCCTAAATCTTTAGATTGAGACATGCTCCAGGTATCGCGAGAGAAGCAATCTGTGTCTTATGAACAATGAGAGAGACGGGTCTGTTGGCGAAAGGATTGTCGGGTATGTTCCATAGCTTACCATTAGTACCATCAGCCGAGCCAGAGATAGCAGAGTTAGCCACGACTTACTCTAACCGGCATGTTTGACTAACTAACGCCAAAGTTTGGAACATGAATGGAAGGAAAGGGAAGAAGACTTGATTTAAAAAAAATCAACAGACAAGAGAATGTAAACCTGTCTGCTTTGGCATACGTCTTTGGAATAACTTCAAAAGGATGTAAAGCGTCACCAGCCAGACCAGTATGGTAACTTTTTTGCTTTGTAACTTGATTACTTTGAAATGTTGCATCTGAAGTGTTCAAACACTACTGTAATTATGGGACGTTTTACTACATCAATGTTACAAATCCAAATTTAGGAGGTATAAAAATATAGATTGTGGCGGCACTAAGGGGTCTCTCACCCAGACAGCAGTCATGCTGGGGGCGGGGTTTGTATCCCAGGTTTGGGCACGCAAGCGCCAGTGATATAAAGGTGACGTTCAATCATATTTGTGTTGTTGTGAGCAGATCGAAAAACAAAGTTCTGTTTAAGACCAAACGCAGAGTGTTTCTTGCAACTGCTACAAGATATTAAATATAGAATGTATATTATCAATCCCATCAAAGCAAAAAATGTTCATTCTGCAAATCTTATTTTGTTCTGTGTCTAAAAAATAAATAATTTGACATGTTATTATGTTTACTTTGTTTTGCCAGGGCCTTACAGCATGCTTAGGGGTATGATGTGCTGTAAAATACTGTAATATACTGTAAAAAGGCCACTTTGATATAATTGGCATCTGTATTTTATAATGTAAGATCAATATCTTTGTCAACAAATGTGCATTACCTGTAGAATCGTATCGAATGGAATCAAATTGTATCGTTTGTGCACTGCATTGAATCGTTCTGTTTTTCAAATATATATTGTTTTGAATCCCATCTTAACTTGTGTATCCAAATTCGAAAGAAATCGTGTATCACAAAGAGATTTACATTCCTCCTAAATGAGGACAAGCGGCATATAAAAATGGATGTATCTTAAATGGATATAAAAAAACAAATACCAAAATGTTTATACAAAATATAGATGAGACATTTAAATGTATTTTTCCACCAGTATGACAGTTACAGACCAGCAAGAGAGATCCACATTGATGTGCTACATTGAATGAGATCATTGAGCAGTGTCTTGTTATTTTTTCCTTTTTTTTGTAAGCAGCAGCTTTGGTTTCAAGTCAGTCATCTGCAGGGAAAAAGGTGGCATTGTGAGGGATTACCCTGAAATGTGTCACTAAACTTCTAGATTTCTGACCTTTCCGAGGAGGAACCTCAGAATCAAGATGATGAGGGCTCCAATGGCACAGTATCTGTAGAACCTCAACTTCTCTTGGTAGGCTTCCCTGTGAAATGTGCGGGGTGTTTGTTTAGGTCACACGTTCCCAAAATATGTGGTGCACCTAGACTATTACAGAGATGTGCCTTATTAAGGCTACTAAAGCCACAAATTAATTTGGGGATTTTAAGAATTGAAACCAAGTTACTAAAGGAACCGCAGTAAATTAACATTTTAAAACATGGTGGGCTTTGGTTTTGATACCTGGACTTTCAGTGGGGACGTAACCAACTCAATCCACACCCTTATCATGTCACAATTATACAAATCATTATTGATAAAAAGGCATGCTATGAAATGAATTAAATACTGTTGGGAATAAATGAATACAATTTAATGGAACATATACTGGAAGTTGTAAATATAGGCCAGTGCTGACAGCCCACTACCGTCAAAATGTATATGGATCAGTCTCCTGCAACATGAATAAATAACACCAGTGGTGTTCCAGCTGGTCAGGGCCAGCAAAGCCTTCTCTGCTGGCCTAAACACTATCAGCAACACTGACTTTCAAACTTAAATTTGAATATTTATTCCAAATAATTGTGTTGTTTTATTCCCAACAGTTCATTATCTTCATATTGTAGCGCACCTCTTGATTGCACTGCTTTCAGTACGTGTATGTGTGTATATTTCAGATTCACCTCATAAGACCAGCTAGCTGGCCCAGAGTGACGTCATCATTTTTTTGTCCTTGGCTGACTGGTTGATGTCTGAAAGCCTATTCCTTACACTCAAAGTTACCAGTTCCCTTATATGCATCCATCCATCCATCCATTTTCTTCAGCTTATCCAAGGTAGGGTCGCAGGGGCAGCAACCTAAGCAGGGAAGCCCAGAGGTCCCTCTCCCCGGCCACTTCGTCCAGCTCTTCCTAGTGGATGCCGAGGCGTTCTTAGGCCAGCTGAGAGACATAGTATCTCCAACGTGTCTTGGGTTCCCCGAGGCCTCCTACCGTTCGGACGTGCCCTGAACACTTCCCCAGGAAGGCGTTCGGGAGGCATCCTAACTAGATGCCCGAGCCACATCATCTGACTCTATGTCAATGCGGAGGAGCAGCGGTTCTACTCCGAGTCTTTCCCGGATGACAGTGCTTCTCACCCTATCTCTAAGGGAGAGCCCAGCCACCCTGCGGAGAAAAATCATTTCGGCCGCTTGTACCCGCAATCTTGTCCTTTCGGTCACTACCCAAAGCTCACGACCATAGGTGAGGGTAGGAACGTAGATCGACCGGTAAATCGAGAGCTTTGCCTTTTGGCTCAGCTCTCTTTTCACCACGACAAACCAGTGCAGAGTCCGCATCACTGCAGACGCTGCCCCAATCTGCCTGTCCATCTCGCGTTCCATCCTTCCATCACTCGTGAACAAGACCCCGAGGTACTTTAACCTCTTAAACCTAGACCTCATCCCCGACCCGCAAATGGCAATCCACCCTTTCCCGGGAGAGAACCAAGGACTCAGACTTGGAGGTGTTGATTCTCATCCCAGCCGCTTCACACTCAGCTGCGAACCGGTCCAGTGAGAGTTGAAGGTCACTGCTCGATGAAGCCAACAGGACCACATCATCCGCAAAAAGCAGAGATCGAATCCTGGGGCCACCAAACTGAAACCCCTCAACGCCCTGGCTGCGCCTAGAAATTCTGTCCATGAAAGTAATGAACAGAATCAGTGACAAAGGGCAGCCCTGGCGGTGTCCAACCCTCACTGGAAAGGGGTCCGACTTATTGGCGGCAATGCGAACCAAACTCTGACACCGGTTATACAGGGAACGAACCGCCTGGATTAGGTGGTCCGATACCCCATATTACCGGAGCACTCCCCACAGTGGTCCCCGAGGAACACGGTCGAATGCCTTCTCCAAGTCCACAAAACACCTGTAGACTGGTTGGGCAAACTCCCATGCATCCTCAAGGACCCTGCCGAGAGTATAGAGTTGGTCCACAGTTCCACGACCAGGATGAAAACCACACTGCTCCTCCTGAATCAGAGATTCGACTATCCGGCGGATCCTCCTCTCCAGAACCCCTGAATAGACCTTAGCGGGAAGGCTGAGGAGTGTGATCCCACAATAGTTAGAAACACACCCTTCGGTTCCCCCTCTTGAAAAGCGGGACCACCACCCCGGTCTGCCAGTCCAGGGGCACTGACCCCGACGTCCACGCAATGCTGCAAAGTCATGTCAACCAAGACACGCCCACAGCATCAAGGGCCTTAAGGAACTCCGGGCGGATCTCATCCACCCCCGGGGCCTTGCCACCAAGGAGCTTTTTGACCACCTCGGTGACCTCAGCCCTAAAGATAGGCAAACCCGCCTCAGAGTCCCCAGGCACTGCTTCCATGTTGGAAGGCGTGTCGTTGGGATTGAGGAGTATTCCCTCCACCAGTCCACAACATTTCGGGTCGAGTTCAGCAGCACACCGTCCCCACCATACACGGTGTTGACTGTGCATTGCTTCCCCCACCGGAGACGGCAAATGGTGGTGCAGAATCTCTTTGAAGCCATCCGGAAGTCGTTTTCCATGCCCTCTCCGAACTACTCCCATGTCCGGGTTTTTGCATCAGCGACCTCCAGGGTTGCAGACCGCTTGGCCTTCCGGTACCTGCCAGCTTCCTCCAGAGTCCCATGGGCCAAGACGGCTTGATAGGACTCTTTCTTCAGCTTGACGGCATCCCTTACCACTGGTGTCCACCAACGGGATCTGGGATTACCGCCACAACAAGCACCGACCACCTTACGGCCACACCTCCGATCGGCTGCATCGACAATGGAATCACGAAACACTGCCCACTCGGATTCAATGTCCACTGCCTCCCTCGGAACATGGTCAAAGCTCTCCCGTAGGTGGGAGTTTAAACTCCTTTTGACAGGGGATTATGCCAGGCGTTCCCAGCAGACCCTCACAATGCTTTTGGGTCTGCATGGTATGACCGGCATTTTCCCCCACCATATTAACCAACTCACCACCAGGTAGTGATCAGTTGACAGCTCCACCCCTTTCCTCACCCGAGTATCCAAAACATGTGGTCGCAAGTCCGACGACACAACCACAAAGTAAATCATCGAACTGCGGCCCAGGGTGTCCTGGTGCCAAGTGCACATGTGGACACCCTTATAATAACAATAACAAGACACCGCTCAGGTTAAGATCAGGGGGGCCGTTCCTCCCAATCACACCTCTCCAGGTCTCACTGTCGTTGCCAACATGAGCGTTGAAGTCACCCAGCAGAACAAGGCAATACCCCGAGGGAGCACTCTCTAGTACTTCCTCTAAGGACTCCAAAAAGGGGGGTTATTCTGAACTGCTGTTTGGCGCAAAAGTGCAAACAACAGTCAGGAGCCGTCCCCCCACCCGAAGGCGTAGGGAAACTACCCTCTTGTTTACTGGGTTAAACTCCAACGTGCAGGGTGGGAGCCGGGGGCCAAAGAATTGCCACCCCTGCTCGTCGCCTCTCGTTGTCGGCAACACCAGAGTGGAATGAAGTCCAGCCCCTCTCGAGAGGACTGGTTCCAGAGCCCTTGCTGTGCGTTGAGGTGAGTCCGACTATATCTAGCCGGAATTTATCCACCTCACGCACCAGCTCAGGCTCCTTCCCTGCCAGAGAGGTGACATTCCACGTACCGACAACTAGCTTCTGTAGCCGAGGATCGGACCGCAAGGCCTCTGCCTCCGGCCGCCACCCATCTCTCTTTGCACCCGAGCCCTTTGGCCCCTCCCACGAGTGGTGAGCTCATGGGAGGGGGGACCCACGTTACCTTTTCGGGCTGTGCCCACCGGGCCCCATGGGTGCAGGCCCGGCCACCAGAAGCTCGCCATTGTGCCCCGCCTCCGGGCTTGGCTCCAGAGGGGGGCCCCGGTGACCTGCGTCCGGGCGAGGGAAAACGAAGTCAATTGTTATTGTGCACCATTGGGGTCTATTAAGCCACTCTTTGTCTGGTCCCTCCCCTAGGACCTGTTTGTCATGGGTGACCCTACCAGGGGCATGACAGCCCCCAACAACTTAGCTCCTGAGATCATTGGGACACGCAAACTCCTCCACCACGATAAGGTCGTGACTCAGGGAGGAGCCCATATATGTATTCTCACATAAACTGCGCAGTGGTTCCTGTTTAATACAAAATAAAAAGACAGACCCTGTGATGTTCATTGTTCTGTCTGAATTATATACATATAGGAGTATGCAAGACTTCCAGTCCATATTTGGCACAATGTTCCGGTACACTATTTCGGCCATTCCTGTCCTGTCATTCCTGTCGGCCATTCCTGTCACCATTTCTCAGCAGTTCATCCATGGGGCCATCTTCTTCATGTACCTAAAACCTGTTACTTCCTTCTGGTAGTGCCTGTGACCCTCATTAGTCCTCGTCCCTCTCTCTTTGCTTTGTATTTTTCATCAGGATGCTGGACTTGAGGTGGAACCTTCCATGCACTTTATTCATGTGTGTGGCAGTGAGTAGTGGGCTTTCTTGTAATCAATGCAGGGAATACACAGGTTGGTACAGCTGGTCTTATAGTCTGGAGCAAATCTGGTGTTTGAATCCCCTGGTGTTATTGCCAATACCCTTCTGTGCTCTGTTAATGTACTCATCTATATGCCTTCTTACTTTGTTCACTAGTTTCTTCTGGGGATCCATAGTAAATAGGGTTGGGTCAACCATTCAGAATGGGTCTTAGATGTCAGCAGCTGGTTCATTTGTGCTACCAGGCATTCATGGAGGGCAGTTTACTTTTTAAACCAGAAGACGTGAATCATTTCTGGCCCTGGTGCTGTTCTTCATCTTGGACACTCTTGCTTGCTTGGCTGTTGTTATTACTCCTGTCTGCCAGCCATTGGGCGTATGTACATGTATGTATGTACAGTATATAAATACAAAGTATGTTTGCCGCTTGATGTTTTTGTTATGTTATTACACATATATAGAACTGCTCCAGATGATGTTGTAGTGTAGAGTTTAGGAGTTTAGAGTTGTTTAGTTTAGAGATGAAATTAGAGTTATTTACTAGATTTGTTCCATTTAATGTGATGTCTATTGTTGGCATTGTTGCAATTTTGTTGCAAACTACTTTGTTTACTGGCATCTGGCATTTTAAGCCTGTTATTGCTGATTGTGTGTTTTTTTATGTGCAGGGCTCATGATGTGTAAATTTTTTTTAGTAAGTCATAGTCTCATCCTGTTGTATATGTTTGGTCATCTTCTGGCATCAAGCCCTGTGCTACCTGTTTTGAGTTCTTTGGTTTAAAAAAAATTCCACCTCAACTTTATTAGTTCTGCTATTTGTTTTCTTCTGTGACAAAAGTGATACCTTCACCATGGTTCTGATAATATACAGTATTATATACCAGTCAAAAGTTTTAGAACATCCTAATTTATCTGTACAAAATCCTTACATTTTAAGTGTTAACGTGGTCCAACTCTCTTCCACTGGCAATTGCTTTTTTCTTGACATTTTTGTGGCAGCACATAACTTTCTGCAGAACCATACTGTTCATTTAATGCTCTTAAGGGTACAATACTACAGTGTTATGCTTTTATGCAGATAGAGGACCCATTTTGTGCTACCTGAAAATGGCCTTTTTGTGTAATGGCCTTTTTTGTGTTATAAAACTTTTGACTGGTAGTGTATATATTAATATATAAATATGTATATATATGTGTGTGTGTGTGTGTGTGTGCGTGTGTGTGTGTGTGTGTAACATATTGGCAAAAAGCCAATATCAGACATCCCTACTTTCTTACCATTCCCAAAGTTCATTTCTGTACAAAATCCTGTTGTATTTGTTCTTGGGCAGTTCAAATGTAGAAGGCTGTGGGAACAAAGAGTGGTAAAGTTTTGCCAGGTTTGTCTTCACTTCCTTAGATGAGTTTTTAGTGTGATCCATCCCATCATTGATGCAGATGAACTTTCTGTAGAAGCAAGTACAGAATATATCTCAACACTGCTCAATTAAATTGCATTTCAGACTTGGAAGGGCTTTTCTTACTTGGGATTTGTAAGAACATCTTTGAAATGACGACTGGCACTTTCTACGTTGTTAGTGATAAACTTGTAATGTGTCTCCTGCTGCCCCATAACCTCATATCTGCAAGACAGTTGAATTATTAGCAGCAGCATGGAGGTTTGCTTCAACATATTGTTATTGAAAGTCTCACTCTTACTTGTACTTCAGGTCTTTGGAAATGCGGTCAGTGACAGGTTTGCAGTTCAGGACTAGGTCTTTTGTGATCGGAAGCTGTAGATGAGAAAACCACAGAGCTGTCATCTAAAACAATCATTTTAAAAATCCTGTTAAAATAAATCCATTTTGTTTAGAGAAGTGTAGACAACTCACCATGTTTTGGTCATTGTCAATCACCTGATTTTGGCTCACCTGAGTATTACTGGTGACTTTCGATGGAGTTTTAGTAAATCAACTCTATTTTCAAATTTTCAAGTCCTAGAAGAATCCATGGAGAGAAATTGATCTTACATTAAAATTAAATGATCCCTCATCCAAGTTGATAAGCCCAAATCACCCCAGGTTTGATCAGCTGCTTTTGGATTCTTGTGCAGAGATCTTCAATTTCACTGTGACAGAATACCAGAGTGATCTTTGTCAGCCATGTCAAACACCTCTGAGATGTTGATCTTGTGCTTGACGTTCATCAGGAAGTAATAGAAGGAAAAGGGAATCTGCATGTCATTCGAATGACGCAATTGATGGCTTGAGGTCCTGACAAATTCGTTTGGGAATCTGCAAGAAGAAGAGTAAGGCAGCATTCATAGTCAGCCCTTTGTCGGCCTTACATCACAACTTGTTAGCACTCACGTGTCTTGCACAAGGGAGAACAGGCGAAGTGACATAAATCTGCAGAGAAGTAGTAAGACAGTGTTTTTGGTGATCAGTCACATGTACTTTTGGAAGTATTGTAATTTGTGAGTTAATTTTTGTCCATCCAGATAAAGTGTAATCTACGTGAATGTACCCTGGAGGAAACTGCTTTGGGGATGTATGGTATGTTCCCAAGCTATGTCATTGATACAAAAGCTAAATCTTCAATGACAAAGCACTTATAAACGAGGTTGTCTGAGGATTGAGATTTATTCTGATTACTTTATGCACATGTGAAGGAGTGTAGAAGTCGTCCAACCAGATTTTTTTGCCAAGCATCATGTCATCGTTAAAATAAATAAACCTCTGCGAAATTCCTGGAATGCGATGGATGTGGCTCTCTATAGCGCACGAGCTGAAGGTGGGGAGGTGGCTGTGGTTTAGAAAGATTTCCTGCAATTCAGAAGACATACCAATTCCACAAATCAATTGTTCCACCTCTGTGCAAGATGCTTAGATTCTACCTCATGTGTGACAACTGAAAGTCTGGGATTCCTCAGATCAAGCCAGAAAGGAATCTGTCCGTTAGTGACGACAAAGATGTGTCGCACCCAGGGAACTTATTTCTCCACAGAGCGCAGAGAATGGCGGAGTGCATCGTTGTCCTCGAAGCGGTTGGCTGTAAGAATATGTCTTTTTTCTTTTTTTGTAGTGAGTCGGACATTCTAAAATAAAAGCCACTAACCAAGGTTTTAAAGTAACCTCGCTGTTACCGTCTGAAGTTAGTAATTAAATGACTTAACACCAGTATTTGTTGTGTTTCATTCTAAGCATGCAGGCCATGGCTGAATGGCCTGCATCGACCTCATAGCTCTGTCTTCCTCCGCCAGTTGGTGTTTGGCCACCAAAAGTTTCCTCAGCAGGGTCTCATCTGTACCGTTCACCCATGTGTACACCAGATCGATCGGCATGGGTGTACGGTTTCTGCAAGAGAAAATACGAAATTTTCTGTATGTTTTTATCGCATAGTGACGCCTTAATTATAGGTAAAGGTATAGACATGTTTGATAATATACCGATGGACATGCAAAGCAATGAAGGGACCGACTACAGGACTGTACCAGACAACATTATATTGAGCTTGGTTCATTACAAACAGCAATGGACGACAGACAATGACAAGCAATGATAGACCTTTTTTTTTTACTTACAAAGTGCATTTACAGTATATACCTTTCACAGAACCGGCGGATGTCAGAACTGACTAACAACCAACTATTTGTAGCAAGCAGGGAGTAAACAGATACATGTGTAAGATTTTAACCATGAATGGCAAGGCATGTATGCTTTCCATTGAGAGCAGTCTTTCACGCAAATGTCACAATGCAGAGTGCATTTTATGTGCATTCTATGTACAGAGAAATACCAATGAATTCCTCTGAATAACACCAAAGGTTTCGGTAACTGAGCCATACTCACCTCCTGTGGAATGAGTCACAGTTCTTGGAGTTGCTGAGCATGTGAAATACCATGTGACGAGACTGAGCCAGACTTTACTTTTCCACTCTCTGTATGCATCAGAGTAATTAATACATAATTATTACAAGTGTAAGACTCCTATATTCTGATGACTTTGTATGACTTTACATTGTTTATGTGACAACAATACAAATTAACCTACATATATACACTATATATATATATATATATGTTGCTCTAAAAAGTTAGAGGAACACTTCAGAGAATAAAAGTATAGTAACCTATCAGTCAAATGATCTGGTCAGTTAAGTAGCAGAGGGGGTTGTTAATCACTTTCAGCTGATTTGTTGTTAATGAAATCAACAACAGGTGCATCAGAGGGGCAACAATAAGACAGACCCCAAAACAGGAATGGTTTTGCAGGTTGAAGCCACTGACTCCTCATCTCTTTTGGTTGATTTTTTATGACTGACTTTCTACTGCTGTAGTTTTTAATTTGGCTTGGATCAACATCTCTGTTGATAGTATGGTGCGGAACCTGGACGCTACAGAGGTTGCACAAGTAGTCCAATTCTTCCAGGATTGCAATACAGGATCAATACGTACCATTGCAAGAAGGTTTCCTGTGTCTCCCAGCACAGTCTGAAGAGCACGAAGGAGATTCCAGGACACAGGTGCTTACTCCGCAAGAGCTCAATGGGGCCGTTGAAGGTCCTTAATCCTTCAGCAGGATCGATATCTGCTCCTTTGTGCAAGGAGGAAGAGGGTGAGCACTGCCAGAGCTCTACAAAATGACCTCCAACAGACCACTGGTGGAAATGTTTCTGATCAAACAATCAGAAAGAGGCTCCATGAGGCTGACCTGGTAGCCCGACATCCTGTAGTGGGCCCTGTGCTCACTGCCCAGCACCATAGAGCTCGATTGGCGTTTGCCATAGACCACCAGAATTGCCAACTATCCTTGGAAGAATGCACAGACCTTTACAGGTTAGATAATGGCACCTTGACTGCTATTAGGTCTCGAGATAAAATCCTTGGACCCAATGTCAGAACCTTCGCTGGTGCAGTGGGACCTGGGTTCTTCCTGAGCCACAACAATGCCCAACGTCATGTGGCTAGAGTATGCAAGCAGTTCCTAGAGGATGAAGCCTTTGATACCATTGACTAGACCCCATGTTCACATGACTTAAACCCAATATAACACCTCTTGGACATTATGTTTAGGTCCATCCAGAACTGCCAGGTTGGAGGTCCGAACCGAATTTTGCCTTAAATTGTCTCAATCGCACTAGCCCATTCATTCATTCGTTCATTCATTTTCTATACCGCTTATCCTCTTTAGGGTTCAAATGTAATGAAATATTGCACGTCTTTCTATTGTTTCACTTTGGCTGAACTTGGCACCTACATTGCCATTTTAAAAAAATCACAAATAATAAAAGGTGCATCTTTGATAAAAAATGGAATGAAGACTTACTGTATAGTTGAAGTCAATTAAAACTGCACTGGTTTTTCTGGAAAAAATATTTGAAATGTCATTTTGACAGACCCTTGCATACTCATGTTCCCTCCTCGGTATGCATTGTCAGCACCACCTCCTAAAACCGTGGAGCAGTCCAAGCATCAAACAAACAAAATCAAAGCTAACGTGAGCCTTACATCCCGACATACGTGTCCTAAGTGCTGGCTATGTGCAAAAATGGGGAAAACCGTAAGACACACGCATGTGGTCTGCAAGGATTTTCAAACCTGCAGACAGCATACAAAGCCCAAAGGGAGAAAATTAGAATGCAAATTATTTTCTGTGCGCACGCAGGAAAACCTTGCACGCAGCCAGTTTCCAAAGGCAAAAAATATCTGACATTAATGCACCTTGCCCGGCCGCGGTGGGCAGCTCTTCCTGCTGTACACTCTGGTTCTCCCGGTCACGATAGCTGTAGGTGCTGTAGGAAGCCAGGAGGCCTATCTTGCAATCAAAGTGAGTGGGCTGCACCATCCTCTTACGACGCCCACACACGTACGCCCCCATTGAGTGAAACATATGACAGCCTTACATGAAGCGCACCTGGCTACCAACGGAGGCTCAGCTGCAAGCATGTGGGTGTCACAAATGACTTGCTCCGTAAATACGACACACTTCCTCTACGTGCTGGCCACGGCCAACAAGTTTTACAAAAATTCTGTGCGTGTGGTAACACATACTGTACGTCGGGATGTATGGGCTGGGATGTACTGTATGTATGTATGACTGTTCATTTGTATTAACATTGAAGAAAAAGGTTACTAAACTACGTCTGATCCCACAAGCATGTGTGGAGTTTGTAGAGGTCTTCGTCGCTCACCTGAACACACCACTCGAGTTAGACGGAACGCTGTGTGGCTCCCCCACGCATTTACAAAGGGTTTGCGTGGACTAAAACCAGAACATCAGGACAACGCAGATCACAGTAGGACAAAGCATTTACAGATGAAATAAACACGAGATGGCTACAGATAAAGGCAGGACATTTTCATTCTCCTCAGATGAGGCTAAACATGCAGCTTTTGAGGCTCTCTACTGACAGACCATCCACAACATGTTTGTCCAGTCGCATCAACAAAAACTTGCAGTCCGTCTCATCATGTTTTAGTCAACAAAGAGCCATGTTAAGCTAATCACCATTATCAAAACAAAATAATTATGTCATCATTGTTGACAATAACACTTTTGGACCCTCCATCATCTTCACCTTCAGTTTTCTCAGCAAGGCACCTGACTTTTGGGCTTGCTATGTTGGAAAACTATGTGGCCCAGTTTCCCAAGGCAGAGGCTCAAATTCTGTTGCATGCTGCAGTTAGTACATGTCAAACAGTAGTCCCCGTAGCTGGCAGCACTCATGCATTCCCAGACAATTATACTACTATCGTGATGCTCCACTGTATATGCAACCCACAATAATTGGGCTGCCAACTAAGACAATAATGGCTAATAAAATGGTTAAGAAAAATGGTTTCCTAAATGTGAGGGGTGTACTCACCTTTGTGAGATGCTTGTGATTGCTACTAATTCTACTGCATCATGCTAAACCACAAACCTTTTTTTTTTAAAGTACAGGTTTTATCACACCTTTTCTGTGTTTTTCTTTTTGTGTCTAGGCATTCACATACGACATGACTCATTGTATTTACACAACTCAGTCAAGTACTGCAGATACTGAAATGTTTGGCAGGAGCGCGCATGACCTTGTCTAGCTGCCAGGATGCCATTTACAGAAGTGAATGGGATGGTAGGCCTGCACAACCACCAATGCTAAGAATACCTCACACACCCACTGTACACTCTATCCCCTCTGACATGTGCTCAGTGGCGTATCCATCATGGCACTTCTAAATGATTGGCTCAGTATGAAGGGCTGCTGTGGAGTGAACCAACTTTATTTCATTACCAATGTAAGCTCGCTTACTATGAGTGTATTTTGGGGTCGGTGCCCTCTTTCAAAGCTACTGTAGATGCATCAGTGAAGTCAGGGCCAACGTTTACATTCCCTCAGAGGAGCACCAGCTCTAAATTCTATGTCTTGTGAAGGCGTCTGAATTGTGCTTAAAAATATACAGTATAAGGCCGAAGTAAGCACACAGCAGCTGTGTATTCAGGACAATTCACTTGGGTCACAGCTAAAGTCAACACAGTCACGGGCCGACCCGTGGCCTCACGGAACACAGAGGAACTTGTTGAGACAAGTGGTTTAGTTATTTAAAGACAGTATGTGTTTCTATTCATGCCTGAGAGTTGAAACTGGTTAGGGATATTATATTTCCTCATTTAGTGGCTAGGGGATTTAATATAGTCAAATGCAGAGAGTACTAGGTATCTATTAGGGCTGGTAATTTTATTTTTGTTTATTTTTTAAATTACTTTTGTATATAGTCTCATGACATAAATTCTAAAGCGTGTTTTTATGTTCTGTCTTTCTATTCAAGTACAGCACCTTTTTATATTGTATACAGAATATATACAATCTTGAAAAGTTAAGGCACCCTGTGGTGTCCAATCTATACCGCCATGAGGTGTTCCTAATTTTGTCACCATAATCTTCTAGCATTTAGTGAACTGGAGTCTGCATCCAACAATTATGGCATCTGTGAGGGTGGAGACCACTATATAAGGAAATTCTACATTTCCCATGCCGCTTATGCTCATTATGGTTGCTGGGGTATGCCAGAGCCTATCCCAGCTGACTTTGGGTGAGAGGTGGGGTGCACCCTGGACTGGTCGACAGTCAATCGCTATCACAGGGCAGACAAACAACCATTCACACTCACATTCATGGTACGCAATTAACCTACCATGCATATTTTTTGAATGTGGGGGGAAACCGGAGTAGCCGGAGAGCCGGAAAAACCCACGCACTATACTGTACAGGCAGTTGTTTATTGTTTATTTTTTGAATAGCAATACAGATCTGAGAGTTACAGCGCATTGTCCATTGGAGTGGATGAAGACCACTATTTGAGAATATATGGTCTCTCTAGGCCGAACAGCCGTCAAGTGGTTAGCATGCTGGCCACACTGTCAGGACATCTGGAACATCTGGGTTTGAATCTCTTGATATCTCTGTGGGATTTGGACATTCCCCTTATGCGTGTATGGGTTGTTTGCGTGTACTCTGATTTCCTCTGACATTCCAATAAAAACATGCATGCTGGCAAGTCTACATTGTATACAGTATACTGTAGGCATGAACGTGAGTGTGAATGGTTGTTTGTCTATGTGTGCCCTGCAATTGGCTGGCGACCAGTCCAGGGTGTACCCCACATCACGTAAATCAACTACTTGACTACTTGATTTATGTACAAATGCCCGCAAGGCATACTGGGTAGTCGTGCTGCAACAACAATATGAATGAACAATAAAACATTGGATATAGGAGTATGTTAACTCTTGTTTGTTGACTTCTCTGACAACCTCAAAAATGCGACAAACACGGCAAAATGCTGGGAGAAAGAGTACCCCAAGCTATCCAGCATGCTTTGCAGCAGGAATGTACGCGTGTATTTTTATTTATTTATTGGTATGGGTATTGTGCATAGATGTTTGTTTGTATGCCCACATGGTGTGGTAGTAGTTCCCATGTTAAAGGTTTCAAATGTTTCCAATGGATTAAGATGCTTGGCGGGGTTTGCCTGTCCCAGGTCTAGTGGTTTGTGCACATACAGTACTTACTGAGCTGGAGTATGCACCGGACCATTTCAGTGTGGAGTCGAAAATATATATAGATACACTGCAAATATACAATGTAATTCATAATACTGTATCATGATGAACGCTTCTATCATACAATACAGTCCTGCCCTCTCCGCGTGTGTGCGCGCGTGTTCGTGAAGGGGAGGTGCCCCAATATCCATCATTCATCCTCTCTGAAAAGCAGCGGTCCTTTGGCATTAAGACGACAGAGAAAGTGTCTGCATCCGACGTGAAGGATCCAAAGGGACGTGCACATTGATGTATCTCCTGTTGAAATTCACTCGGAGCTTCTCGTGTTTAGGATGCGTCCTGCCCTGCTCCATGGCGCGCCGTCCTCTGTCTGCCTGGCCCTCCTAGCGCTCCTGCGCTGGGCTCAGCCTGTCGTGCAAGGCGCTGTTTACCACGGTGAGTCCGACTTGTTTCAACGATAAATGGCTTCCGTGCATTTTTCTAGGAGGATTTGCATTTAACGGAGACTCCAATAAATGTAAGTTGCAATGCATAGACTGTGCCTTTCTTGTCTTACAGCTTTGGACTGATGTGTGCATTGAAAAGGCAAGCAATTTTGTAACGTTGCATGATGGAAAATTACAGCTTATAAAAGTCAATGTATACAATATAAATAATTGCTGGCCCATGTATTGTACTGGTGGGCCACAATTACATTCACTATTACATAAACCAATATATGAAAATAATACACTGCATATTAGTGGATACATGCATCAGTTTATAGGCTTATAGACGTCTATTTTGTTATTATTAAATGGACATTCTTATCAGTTTGGTAGTGCAGTGTGGCTACCACATATTATTCCATCTTTATCCAAAAAATAAAACTGTGTGCTTCAATGCCTCATCCAAGCAAGGTGCACACTGCTCATGAAGAAGGTGAAAGGAGACAAATAATGCTTTCAGAACAAATATACCACCTCCACACACATAGTAAAGATTACTAAAAGATTCCCAGGACGGAATTCGTTTATAGTGTCCCAACTCTAACTACTATGCATTCTTCACCATTGTGTGGTTGCTCTGTTTGGCCACTCGATTCTGTTTATTAGGCACATTTCTTTCACAGAAACACAAAATATATTTTGACCAATATTTTTTGTCAAAAATCGAACCCTATGAAATTGAGGGAAAAAAACAAAATGATGCATAAAAATTAGTATGCATACAAAAATTGACAGAATGTCTGTCTTTCTGCAGTAGAAAGGAGTGCAGTGCACAGTTATGACATCACCTATCCCACATGGTTGCATCTTCACAGACACAGCAGGGCTGCCAACAGAGTGGTGAGTCACTCTTAGCGTGTTAATTCAATAAAATGATTAAATTCACGATGCCAGTTTTTCAGCTCTGAGTTGCTCCTGTGTCCTTCCAGCATCCCGTGGAGGTTCAAGTTGTCATCTCAGCTGAGGGCCAGGAACTGATGCTGCACCTGGAGAGAAATGAGTGAGTCATGTCACTATTGTGTATGAATTTGTCTGTTTGCATTTATTATGCTCAAATTCGCCCATGCGTGTGAGGCATCGGTCCATTAACCTAGACTAGACTCCTTTACTGGATGGTTTGTATGATCAGATGTTAGCTGACACTTAGACACATGGAAACGGTCAGGGTCGCCTTGGGGGCTGAGATGGCGATTACTTGGTGATGTGTTTGGACGACAGAGGGTTGTTGACACCCGATCTACGTGCCTTTTGGTTAACAGCAAGTCAGTGTGCCTTTAACAACCTTCAATCTGGTGCTTCTGAGGGCTTGCCGTCCAGTAACTATGATACTGTAGGTTGATTATAGTTTGGTTGGATGTCGGTCAGCACCCTTTGAGACTTACAGTATGCGGTGACAACCAACACATGTGCAACAGAGAAATGAAGCTCACTAATGTATGTTTTTATTCACCGTCTTCCACACACACAAAAGCATCAAGTCATGACTCCACTCTGTCTAACAGCCCACCCCCTGTGGGATTTATCTCCATATCCTCCCTCCCCAGCAGGTGGTCACACTATTCCATCCTGCAGGGGTAGGGATACTTACTTGTGTACTGTTGTAGTGGGGAAACAAGGACACGCAGAGCATGTCTTAATGCACTCTTGCTTTGTTTCGTCATTCAGTCAGTCAGGAAATGTTTTCTCTGAAATAGTTTTTGAGCAACTGTTTCCTGCATGCGACAACACGGGTTTCGACATTTTACTAGCTTCACTTAAATTGCAGTTAGACCATTTATTGTCATCTGCCACTGCAGGGAACAACCACTGTTTTTATCTCATTCAAAATGTGTTCAAGTTCTACAGTATTCGTGTTGGTAACAGTACTCCAAGATGGGCCAACATGGGCCAGAAAATGGCATTCTTGACTTCGCTTTTGATGAAGTCACAACAAGACAAGCTTTTGTACCTAATGTTGTGGACAATGCTTAACACATTTTGCTGGACGATAATTGTCCTATACATTATTACGATAAACGATATTATTGACAACATTTTGACCATTTTATCATTAATTACATGCCATAATGATGGGAGTAGACTCGAGTGGTTAGCATGTTGTAATGGTAATAGTTTAATTTTATTTGAGCATGCAGGTAAATGACATAGCAATACATCACTTAATACAATTGACAGTTCCACATGTCCAAAAGGAGTAGGAAGAAGCAAAGCTTATTACTCTCCCTTATTTCAATACATTTGTACACTTCCTGCAGTTACTACGTTTGAATGCATAAGTAAGGTCATGTGACAGTGTGTTAGATAGTAGTCCTTGTCATGGGATGATGACATAATATGATACTCATAATAAATAATAATGATAGTAATAATAGTGATGAGTGGTGTATAACAATTGTAAAAAATCGTTGTTGTAGTACAGACAATGTTCTCACTAGGATGAAAAGTTGCTAGTATAAGTATAAGGTGATAGTAACAAACAGAGCATTGGCGGTCAACAGACAGAACATGTACTCTCCAAGTAATTAAGTAATATGGCCTTGGATGTACACAATATTTCACGACTCTTTTTTTTTGTTGTATTTTGTAAACATCAACTGTTTGATGACAGTTGATCAGATTTGACCAAAAACTTGAGGTCATTCACCCTTTCAATTTTCTCCCCGTCAATTTGTATTTCCTCACAAGTATTTCTCCTGCTATTAACAAATAGCATCATTTTTGTTTTACTTAGGTTCAAGGATAATCTCTTTTTGTCAAACCATCTTTTTAGAGTAATCATTTCCTCTGAAACGTTTTCTTATTAGCTCTTGTGTGTTTTCTCCAGAGCAAAAAGCAGTGGTATCATCTGCAAATAGTACTAGCTTTAGGTGTTTTGTCACTTTGCAGATGTCGTTAATGTATAGGTTAAATAATTTTGGTCCCAAAATTGACCCTTGTNTTTTGTTGTACTTGTTTTTATCCAACCATTTTTTTAGTGTGAACATTTCATCTGAAACATTTCTTATTAGCTCATGTGTGTTTTCTCCAGAGTAAAAAGCGGTGGTATCATCTGCAAAGAGTACTAACTTTAGGTGTTTGGTCACTTTGCAGATGTTAATGTATAGGTTAAATAATTTTGGTCCCAAAATTGACCCTTGTGGTGCGCCACATAATATCTCTAAATTTGTTGATGCATATTCTCCTAGCTTCACATATTGCTTCCTGCTTGCAAGGTAGCTCTTAACCCAGTTCAGAACCAACCTTCTGATTCCATACCTTTCCAGTTCTTTAGTTAGGATGCTGGGATTGACTGTATCAAACGCTTTCATTAAATCCATGAATACTGAGGCTGCACATTTTCTATGATATATAGCATCCGTAATTTCCTCTCTGATTTCAATCAGTGCCATAGACGTGGAAATATTAGCTCTGTATCCGTATTGGCTGTCCGCCAGGATGTCATTCTTAGTGAGGAATTTGCCCAACCTATGCTTGAATAACTTTTTGATTATTTTGGAAAATTGTGGTAATAATGAATTTGGTCGGTAATTTGTGAAATTATGTTTATCTCCATTTTTGAAGATTGGAACTACTTGGGCTGTCTTCATTTTGTCTGGGAATTTGCCCGTCTGGAATGATAAATTGCTGATGTGCATTAGCGGTTCTGCAATCTCATTAATAACCGTTTTTATTGTTTCCATTCCAATTCCATTCCAATCATTTATGTACAACAATTTATGTACAATGTCAATGATTTCCTCTTTGCTCACATCAGTGAGAAACGTGGAGTTTGGGTTCCTGTCTATAGTCTCCTTCCCTTCCTCCACTGACCAGGATTTGGGGATCTCCTCTTCCAGATTTTGGTGCAATATTTACAAAGTAGTTATTCAACTTCTTAGCTGCGTCCCTCATATCATCATTATTAACATTCCCAACTGTAACTATTAGTGTCTTTCCTAATAATACTGTTCAGAATGCCCCAAGTAGCTCTAATGTTGTTTTTATTCCTATCCACTATTTATATTATTTATATTATTATATTGGTATAATTATTACTAATATTATTATTATTATATTGGTATATTGGCTTGATATTGGTATCAGTAATGATGTGCGTGTGATGACATTTTACTTGGGTGTTATTATTTATGGATAATTTGAGTAGTATTTATGTATTATTATTTTAAACACGTTGTGCTGTTTTATTTGTCAATGCTATGTTCTATGTTCTGTTCTATTTATTTTTATTGATTATGACTGCTATATTAATTATTACTCTGCCAAGAACTTTGACTACTATTTTTCCACATTACCTTAACTTGTTTTTAAAACTTGCAATAAGTACATTTGGAACTCAGGAAGTGAGCACATGTATTGAAGTGGATGTGAAACAGACGGTGGGTAGGATTAAATAAGCTTTGCTACTCCTTTTGGACACGTGGAACTGTAAAATGTATCATTTGATGTATTCCAATGTTCAAAAATAAATGAAAACATTCCCATTCCCAAAGCCTCATTCCACTCCTCATCAAGTAAGAATAATTTTATTATCATACAACTTGGGTTACTTATTAGTGTACACATTTAGTTCTACTTTCACGTCCTTATTTGATTGTGTTCTTCTGTTTAATTTGTATTACTGTCTAATGTTCTTCTATTTATTTACGCTTGAAAGCGGAATAGTACAGAGTGTTCGATCATTTGACCTGCCAAAGACAGCAGCAAAGGGAATAAATGGGACTGAGTAAAGTGAAGTAGATAATTGGGTAAATATTGGACTTTTAATAGTTGGATTGTATTTTGCAGAGGCTGTTTGCCGTAATTATATGCTCACTGTTTGCCTGTACTAGAGCCTAAATGACCTCGTAATGGTCACCGCCGCATTGGGAATAAACTGCACTGAA
>QODF01000043.1:7280042-7324078 GCA_024372805.1 Oostethus manadensis | reverse complement strand
ACAGACATTACCGTTTGCACATGCTTCTGATAACGCTGCGCTTCAAATGCAAAACGCCGCTTAGCCTCAGTCTGGACAACGTGGGAGGGCGCTTGTCTCGCCCCCATTTGCTTTGGACTACAGAATAAGAATCGTTTGTCAAGTTACTCATTTTCATCATAAGGAGACAAGACCAGTCCGTGAAACCAAAGTATGTCAAATTGATGTAGTTCTTTGTCCTTATCATCATGAATGATAATATTGAACATGAGCTATGTGGACAAAAGTATTGGGACAGCCTTTGCTCCTAAAACAGCTTTGTGTACTTTTGGTACCAAGTAAAGGCAGGGCTAGTGTTGCCGGTACCGATGCTTAATTTTAAGGACTTTTACTTAAGCATGAATATAATCATCAACATCAAACACAATATTTATTCATTTATCTGTACAAACCACTGTATTGAGTTGCTGGCACCAGTATTCCGAGCCAAAATCAAAATAGATTGAGATTGCATCTTCAACAACTTCCAACAATTTCCAAGTTAAGTTTACTGACACATAACCTCCTGCGTCCAATTTCTTGAGTTTGTAAACAATACAGTCCCTCGCAATATTGCGGCTTTTCAAAAAGGGATGAATTGATAAATTATCACTGTGTGGTGGTTGAATACAGCCAAATAATTAAAAAAAAATTTATACTAATGCAGATGGTACTTAGTTTTGGTCAAAATTAAGCATTCAAGTATAAAAATGGTTGTATGAACTAACTAAATGAGCTAAATATAAGGCAGAAAAAGCAATGCTATTCTACATTGGCCACCAGGTGTCGCTGTTTGAGACAGGCATGGACTCCTCGCCAAGGTTCCTTAGGGGGACACAATTACTGTGACCGTGACAATGCAAAGGTGACTATAGGGGTGCTGTCACATGTATTACATGACTCTAATAATGTTTAAAACCGTATTTAGATTAACAGGTTTTCTATGCTGTAACTACAAAATTATTCAATTTATTAACATTGAATCCATCACAAAAGTCCACTTATTGCAGTTGGGTCTGGATGCAATTAAGCGCCATAAAGGAGGGATTACTGTGATACTCTAAATATAGCAACAACCCGACAAAAAACACAGATGTTGAAAATATGTAAAAATCATTGGAGACAACCGTAAAATATCAATCTCATCATGCTGCTATCCATCCGATGCTGATACTAGCTTTGGTATCAGATATTGGGGGATCTGAAAACATCCCCTACTGGTGACGGGTCTCTTGAGGCTGTTAGGTCTTTCCACACCAAACTTATGTGACCTCATGGACCTTGCATTGTGCCCATAGATGGATGGAATGATATCACCTTATTTGTCAATAATGTAATGCAGAAAGGTGTCCCAACACTATTGTCTATAGTGCTGCTGTGGAGAAGTCATGATAATCTTGAAGTCGCGATACTCCACTACAAGGTTTGGATTCCACCCACACAGCTGCCTCATGTGCTGGGATCATGATGCTTTTTCACTTTTATTGTCCTTCACTTCAAAAACCTTTTGGTGTTTTTTTTTTTTAATGACGTGTGCATGAATGAAATGGATGGGTACCAGCAGCAAAAAGCTTTGCATGGATGAAATGTGGAAAGTGGAGCTTTAAAGGACTCTTTCAGATAATAACCGAAAATGATACAGCTCACAATGTGTGTCATGACAAAGGCAAAGTGTTCAATAAGAAACGGGGTGCTAATGGGTTTAACAAGTGGCGACTGGGAAAACGTACACTTGTTCTAAGCCTCTGATCTTGCAACACTGGGATTATTAAAATGACAATGTCTGATCACAGTTGGGATTGTTATATTTACGGGTGCACGATAATTACCTTGAGAAAATTACGACTTCATACTGATAAATTCAATTACATTAAAAATAGCTCTGACTGGGCCAGGCATAGATTAATCGAATGATAACACAAAGTCAGTCATTTTTCCTGCCTTGATAGACTGACGTGCATGCATGTTTGTTTTCCTCTCTCGCTCCTTTCTCATTACTGCACAGGCTGGACGACGAGGCTTCACTCTGCACATTGGTGAAGTTATTCTCATGTTGGACGTTGAATGTTTCTCCTCGTCGCTCTTAATTTAATGTTGACAGTTAATATTCGTCTCTGTAGCAACAGCACTAGCCCCCCTCACTGTGCCCGGACTGCTCTCTCATGGTGCAATTTTATGTAACCGATTTTGACCTTCCTATTGTAATGTTTTTGTTTTTAGAAATTCAAGTTTATTGCGGGTAATAGGATGTACTTGCAATATTATGATAGCCTATTAGGACCACATTAAAAAAAGATTAAAAGCGGTAATTTTATGAGAAAAAAGTCCTAATATTATAAGATTAAGGTTACACAAGTCCCCTGTGGTTATAGCTGTTCCGGGCAGTGCCTGTTAAGATGGGGTATAAAAATAATTCGATTTCAAGAATAAAGTTGTACATTTACGAGAAACGATTGTAATATTAAGAGCGTAAAGTCATAACGTTTCTTTATAGGCATTGCCTGAGACTGCTATGAAATGGGGAGCCATATGTGGAGTGGGTGGGGTACTAGAGAGAATCGGTGAGATGATGCTAATTTATGCTAATCCATTTGTGCCCAACTGTTTTTCTGTCTTGTTAAAAATAAAAGCGCATGATGTCACGTTATTAATGGGGAAAAAAATGTCTGCAAAAAATGTTTGACAATTTGTAAGACAATTATCGTCTAGCAAAACTTATCCTGACAGGCCGAGTGACGATAAAAATCAAGCACTCCTTTTTTCTCCTGCATGTGATGTTAGCGACTTGTCATAACTTCCCCTGAGCTCCCCTGTAAAAAAACATTCACTTTAAGAGGAAGAACATTTAACATGCTAGTTGTACCAAATTCTTCGTGATGAGGTGGGGAAAACAAAACTCAGATCACACACAAAACCTTATCGGCCACCTGAAATGCCGGCACCGTCGCGTTTAAAAAGTACCCAACAGCGTGCCAGAGACCTTCGTGGCGGCACACCAGCTGCTGGGAATGTGTGCCCGAATACAGTGCACCTTGCTGGGCCACAGCAGGTGGCTCCTCCCCCTCTATACTCTGGTTCTCCTGACCTCCATAGGGGCACACCGGCTGCTCGGAGCGCGTGCCCGAATACAGTGCACCTTGCTGGGCCACAGCAGGTGGCTCCTCCCCTCTGTACTCTGGTTCTCCTGATAGTAGTGAAGTTGTGGTAGTAATGTCATGATATTTGATTAGGACTGATCAACTGGTCAAATCCTCATTTCTTCCACTCCTCCTTACCTTCAGGTGTGCAAAAACTACACTTACATCAAGTTATTGGTATCGTATTGGCCTTGAGAAGCAGAAAGTTGTCGGTTTAAGGGAAAAAGATATCGTGCATCTCTAATTGTATTTTTCTTACTCGCATGAAGAATCTTATGTGCCATTTTTTGTGTTGTCTGTCATCTTAGAAGATTTAGCATAGAGTAAAAGAGCATTCAGGTTATACCACCGTGTTTGCAAAATTGTCGTACTCAATTTTTTTCTGTTCCGAGATATGAAACATTAATATTTGTAAACATTTTGTGTGTTTTAGCAGTGAGTTGTAATGCTGAATGTATACGTCTTCACTACAAACTACCCTATACTGTATATAACAATTAATGTTTTTTTTTTTTTTTACAGTCCTCCAGACGTGAGGCTTGGTTGATGTAATAAAGTATGAAAAGGAAGACTTCTGGAATTGTTTCTGTGATGATGTGAGCGTCTCCGCAGAGGACCGGTAACACTGCTGTGCTGTCACGGTTGCCGTGTTGGAAATGTCACTGTTAGGTGAGGGCTTCTTCACATTCCGCTGCCTTCAGAGTAAAAGAGGTGTGTTTGAAGAGTGTCCGAGGAAGCCTCGCACCCCAGACGTGTGATCCAACTAAATCATCTTTTTTTGCCAGACTTCTCGGGGAAACACAACCACAGCCATAAGTCATGCTACCAACGCTTTAACCGGCATGTGCATAATTCCTGGGCGATTATGAAAGGTTTAGGGGTTGGCAGTGTGGGTGAGGATGCTTCCCATGTAGCGCGTTCCTCATCTCCTGCCACAGCGCAGGCCGCCGTCTGGAAATATGTCTCAGTCAAACATCAACAGAGGCCTTTATGTGGTAAGCACTGCCATTTCCTCCTGCCTACATGGGGGCTCTGAGGTGACAGTTGCTCTGTTTTGAGACTTTTTTGGGGGGGCAAAACACTTCAAAGAGAAGTATTTCTCCTATAACAGTTTATTACAAACCAAAAGTTGTAAAACTGTTGAATCAGAGTTGGAAAACACCCTCCAACTAAGGATATCTGCACTTTTTTAGGGTTTTGCCCATCCGCAATCCTTAGTGAAGCAAACGCATGTTTGCGCCTTTGAAAGCTATAAAAAGGCAGCTATTTGATGCACATACAGCTGCCGCTCTTTCCGATTAGAAAGGCAACTTTTAAAACACCTCCAAGGTTTTATGATTTCATGTCCATGCTGTGAGCACGTACTAACAGGAACATGGAATATTTTGACTATTTAGGCGCATTTCTACCTTCCTGGGTGCAGTGATTTCACATAGCAACATGGAAAGAAACGCTACACTTAGTATTAACCTTTGCAAACTCAAAAACAGCAGTGGTGGCGGCAGCGCCAACGTGTAGCGTTACCTTTCACTAGTGGCCTGAGGCATTGTGAGCAAGTGTGTGGTGAAGCTAGTCACTAACCTGCTAGTATCTAGCCAGTGTGGTCTGGCAAGGTGGCACTACGCCATTAATGTAGTTCTTGGGCATAACAATAATAATGATAAAGGCTCTGTTTACATGCAGTCCTATTATAACCGGAATAGCAATAACCTGGTTGCGCACGGCCATTCAAACACCAATAACCTTTTGGAAAAACTAAAATAATACCCCTGGATTACTCCGTTTCTAATCCAAATATTGAGATATCCCTATAAAAATATTAATTTGGGTTCTCCGCATGTCCCATTACTACTTCTAAACACAGCGGCACGCAAATCCCAACACTTTTGGAGCGAGGAGGAAACCCGCCACCTTGTTTGTGTGGTGGAAGACAGAAACCTGTGTGACGGTAAAAGCTCATTTCCCTCAAAAAAGCCTACAAGATGTAAGAAATCAGTGGCTTATATCCATCGGTCTCATCTCTCTCTCTATTTTAAACACTCTTAAAGCACAAAATAATCATCACAATTCATATGATGCTCACAGCAATGAACAACGTTCACTAATTGTTTTCATTTTTGGTCACGTGCCCCCCAATAAAATTGGTGTACTCCGCTTTGGGGACTTAGGCTCTTGTGTGACCCGTTTGTGAGAAGTCCAGTGCAGGTCTGCAGGATGGAACGTTTCCTGTCGCTGATGAATGTAGCACACACTAAGTGTCAAAAACAAATGCGTCCACCATGAAGAAGGCTTCGTTGCCAGTGTCTTTGCCGTGCGCGGTTTAGCTTGCTGAAGAGAACCGTCAGAGCTGCCGCGTGTTCAGATGTTACTCTGCATCAGCCATCATTTGGTCGGGTGTACGATTCCCAGACATCACTCATTTTGCCGTGCTGCTCATGGCTGGATTGAGTGTCGGCCATTTTGGCTTTTAAAGCACAGCGGATGATTGGAAAGATCATCTTTTGCCATAATACTTTTACCATAAGGACAGCTTTTTACATAGTCTGGAAATGGGAATGTGATGGCCTCGCGTCATAGATGACCTGTCAGGATTTGGGCTGAGTGGACGCCTGCCACTCGAAGGTCTGCTGATTGGATCAGTGTTTATGTTCCGGGATGTGGGCCCGCTTTTCCCTTCCTGTGAAAAGCTGGCTCCTGGTGTCTTTGAGGTTACCCTTCAGAGCAGCGAGCTAATGACCAGCATGTGGTATCACTACAGGTGGAAACACTTTCATTGTGCAGAAGCGCAGGTTCACGTTGTTGCGCTCGTTCAGCGGACTGATCTGTTTTGTTTGTTTTTAGAGGTTTTACATTTACAAGACACCATTTTCACTCTTTAGTTTAAATGGTGGAGCGCATTGGCACAAACTGATGTCACATGGCACAAACTTGTCAAGTAGTGTTTACGTCTAGTGCATGACAATAGTACGTGCGCCGTGCATAATTCCCGCATAGGTATGAACTGTCACCACCACTTCCCCCATCCGTGAAGCAGTCCTGGCATTTTTTTGTCCTATTGTGTGTTGCGTTATGCCATGCCAGAGCAGACATCACCCCTACACCGTCATTACTTCCTCGATTTGCAGGGGACCTACAGGATATTGAACTATAGAGTGGAAGCTCATGCAAAAAAGTATATTTTCTCAAAGCTGCAAGAAGGAGGGAATGAACTAAACAAAAACGGCATGTTACTCATCTGTCTCTAATCTGACTAGGGGATTATTATTAACGCTATTAGAGCCTTCTAGACATGAAATAACACCCCTATAGTCGCCTTTACATTCCTAATACCCAATATGGTAGTACACAAGTTCCTGCAGCTATTTTTATGCTTAGAAATGCCCAATTTAGGTGAAAAATATCTAATTTGTGCTTGGAAACAGCATGATTTATAAATTCACACATTTTGTGAAGCTGCAAAACTGGAAGAGTGAAGTGGCGAGGGGATTACATCTGGAGTTCATGTGCAGTGACACTTTGCGGTTGGAACATCCAGTAATAAAGTTAGATTTGTACAATTTCCCTCTAGATTCTCGTGAGAGTCTGTTGAAGAGTAAAAAACGTTTGGGAGAAGACATCTTATCAGAGATCCTGTCAACACGTCCATCCTCGGAGGCAGCAGGGCTCCATGTCTGCCCATCAAACCGCTTTAACTTAATAAGTGTGCTGGAATCTTCCACCCAGTCAACCGTTCGCCTTGTAAGTCCGTTCAAGGCTGTAATTGAGTTTTGTTGTATTTTGAGATTGGCTCAATCGAATTGAAAGCAAAATGCCTGTTTTGTAACCCACGTTGACTTTCTGAAACAGTGCCCTGTGGACAGGCCCTGAAAGATGTAAAAGATGAGGAAAGAAAACTGCTCGCACACTAGGGGATGCTTTCGTTCTGGCCTCGGGTTACTTTGCCAATAAACGTCTGAGCTCAAAACAGCAGCAGACGGCCGGTGCTGCTGCTCTATTTGGTAGCAAAGTGTAAGGATGAGTAGGGTCATTCATCATAGCCCCCTTGATGCCCCCGTGCCATCTGGCAACACGCAAATTCCACCAGAATGCCGTCACTCGCCATGTCACGGTGCAACATGGAAATACCAAAGAGCAATGTAGTCCGGCCTTCAGCTGCTACAATAAACTAATCACTTTGTATCAACATGGCCAGGGTGTTAGTTTTCCATGTGTCTCCAACATTGTCACTGACTTTATGCACGCTTTCCTGCAGCAGGAAAAAAATCCACATTAATAAAGCACCTCCTGGGTGAAATGATTGGCATGTATAGAAACAAATTCATTATTTTGTGTAAATAAACCTACCCACTGTGTTATAATTGCAGCGCTTATTTTTTCAAGCCGGGCTTTTGAGGTCGGACCGGAGACATTTGCTGCAAACCGCTAAAAGACCAAGCGACTTTGAAGGTCTGCGAGGCGGGAGAAGATCGCATGGTGTTTCAAAAAGGCCACTCCAGAGACTCGCAGGTATTTGGTTGACAGGTTCATGGTTTAGTGTTCGTTGCTGTGCTTTTCACTCTTTTGTAACCAGACCATTTTTGTTCCCCGTCACACAAACATGCTGCGTGTGCTTCTCCATTTTAAGTACAGCCATGCCTTGAGCAATAATCTGTTCCAGAAGGTCCGACTCAAGCTGAATCTTGAGAAAGTTTGGGATGTTAACCAAAGAATACGCTAATGGGGGTGGACGCTAACTGAGGTACCATTGTATCCGCTTTGTTGTGAGTGCTCGTCTCTTTGGGTTTTGAGGGGTTTGAGCACCAGAGTGATCATAGGACCTATGCTAAATGCCCCTGGAGACACCTACAGGCGTCTGGTGGTCGGGCATTCACCCATGAACTGTCCAGCCGGGCCCAGCCCGAAGAAGCCACACGGGATCTCTCCCTCCACCTGCAGGGGCAAGCATAATGGTCCAGTGCCATATGATTTAGGTGGCAGTTGGGGGCGGGCGTCCAGGCAACTTGGTCTTCGCCAGCCAAATCTGGTTCTTGGAACATGGAATGTTACTTCTCTGGTAGGGAAGGACCCGAGCTCGTGCAAGAGGTTGAGACATTCCCACTAGATATATTCGGTCTCACCTTGACCCACAGTTTGGGCTCTGGAACCAAATTCCTCGAGAGGGGCTGGACCTTGTTCTACTCTGGAGTTGCTGCAGGGGTGAGGCGGCGAGCTTGTGAGGTGGCTCAGGCATCTATTCTGGAAAATGGAATAGAATGGAGACCGTGCTTCACACACAGAAGCATTCAAAATGCTACTTATGCTAATATTAACGTACTATAGTCTCATGGTCAGACTAGTCCACTCCTGATTGATATTTGAAGAGCAGTTGAAAACCCTTCTCTCACAGATGTCGTCCGGTGGTTATTGGACTCCGCTTCACACCAGTAACCATGTTCATTTGGGCCGAGGATCGTACCATGTCTTGACGGACAGCTACAAGCAGACCCTCCGGCTCAGGGCTGCTCTACCACTTGACTCATTTTGTTCCATAACAATCAGGATCTTTGAAGGCGTTTAAAATGACCTAATGCAATGAAACATGAAGCTCTATGTATGACCTCCTTATTTAACCCTCTGGGGTCCCCAAGGACTTTTTTTGTTTTGCAAGGTAATGTTTTGCTTGTTTTTCTCTCATAACTCTGGTTGTTGTTTTTGGTCATGAAAAATCATAAAATTCAGAATTAAAAAAATGTTCATAGGTCAACTCAGATGCCAAGTCCAAATTTCCACCCTAGAGGACAGAAAAGTCTACTCCCACAAACTACTAGATAAACAAAATAGATCGATATTTTCCTATCTTAACCACTCAAAACCAAGTAAATATTTTGATTATTTTAACCCTCTAAATGCACGATGGATTTAATAATGTTTGCTAAGAAAAATACACAAGTTTGTTGTCCATTTTGTAAATGTTAATGTGCTGGGGCTCTCCGTCAAAGCTCAGGGTTAACGACAATAGACATTAGAGTAATAATAACATTGATTTTGATGCTTTTCATGATCTAAATTTCCCAATCTTTTGGGCCCCTGAAGAACAAAAAAGTCTGACTCCCATCATAAGCACCCTTTTTTTACCCCGTTGTACTTACACGATAGAAAAATGCATTTTTTTTATTTCAGGGTTTCTTTTTGTTCAAAAATAGTGTCGTTTGTGCAAAAAGTCATTATCAAATATGCAAAAATCAAATGTGTTTTTAATTACAAACCGGCTGCTCTGCTCTTGATGCTTGGTGTGTGTTTTGCAGAGGGAGGAGTTTGCAGCTCCAATTTGTGCTCAGTGATGGTAGAAATAGATTTGTGCAGGCATAGCAGAGACTGCAGGCGTTCACACTAACTGGTTTTTTTGGAGAAAAAAAGTTTTGATAGTTGTCTGATTACTTGCTAAATATAGTAAGATATTAATCTCAGGGAGAAATATGTGAAATAAATGAGGGTACGGGAAACAATAAGATTGTGTTTTGCATGTTTCTATTGTCTAACTACAATGGGGTGAAATTGGTGCTTACAATGGAAGTCAATGGGACTTTTTGCCTTCTAGGAACTTGAATTTGACCCTGCAAGAAATAAAAATAAAGCATCAGTCAATTTGATTGATAATCGTACAGTTAAGCCTGATCTTTGACATTTTTCATATGGAAAATAACATGTTGGTATTTTTGTTATGCAAAAACAGTGACACCATTGAATCAAATGTGCATTTAGAGGGTTAAAATAATAAGAATATTTACATCTTTGGTTTTTATGGTTAGAATTCAGGTTGTTTGAGAAATCTAAGCTAAAAAAGTAGAACACATATTCTGTTTTTCTAGCAGTTTTTAGGAGTAGGCTTTTTTTTTTTTTAACCTCTAGGGACCTGAAAGGTTAAAGTGCTCGTGACACCAAAACACGTGTTAATCTTGTTATTTGTTTTTTATTTTTTAACATTTCCGTCACTTTTAGATCTGCAGGATTCGGGGGAAGTAACGTTAGTACCGGGCCGTAACTTCTGCTTGCATTCTGCATGCAAAAAAGACCCTGTCTCATTCGATCATCTAGATTTAATATCAGGACCACCAGCGCTGGACCAAAATACAGGACACTACCTTGATACGTGGCAGTACCTTGGTTTTTGTTCAAAGAGAGCAAGACCTTCACAGTAGGCTTCTCCTCAGCTCTGGCAGGAGCTTGGTCAGTTTCCCTTGTATAAATGTACACAGCATGTTCATTCATTTATACTGTATGTGTATGTACTGTACTGTATGTATACAGCTATGGAGAAGAGCATGAACGCTATTATTATTATTGCACCAGTTACTAAATGACATTTTGGGAGTAGTGTTGGTAGTTGGTGCCAGGATGGCACAGCGGGTAACACCATCCAGGCTGCACCGCACCACCTTCTGTAGCAAATGTGGATCGTGTTATCACCCCGCTGAGTTTCAGCTCGTCTCGCTGTTCCCGAGTCTTACTTTACATGCAAACACGAGGCCGAGACGGGCTCTCGTCACATTAGACGAGGCCGCCCGGCCCCCGACCGCTGCCTTGTGCCTTCCTGCGGCTGTGAACAGATGCTGTTACTTCCACGCAGCTCACATCTTAGTTCTGTACTCTCAGGGCCCCTAAATTCACTTAGGATGGTGGACGCCTGGGCCGGGCTTGCCAGCGGGCAGCGGTGCTGCGCTCCAATGTTGACGTTCATCCAATCCTGCATCAGACAGTAGCAGGCGGATGCTTCAAGCAGGTTACGAGACGCCAACCCTCACCTTTGCCACCGGCTGCAAGCTTTAGACTACAGCAACAGGCTGGAATTTCACCTTCAAAAAACAGCTTTATATATATAAATTCATATTGTGTATATATATATATATATACTGTATATACTGTATATGTATGTGTGTGTATATATATATATATATATGTATATATATATATATATATATATGTATATGTATATATATATATATATGTATATATATATGTATGTATAAACTTTTGAACATAATTGGATTGGATTTAGCATACAGTTGTGAGATGAGAGCAAGCGTGTCAGGGAACATTACTGACACCTAGTGACCAGTGTGGAATACTACATGTCTTCTGAATGCCTTATGTTTGGGGTTGACTTCATTTTTAAGCTTCAGCTTTGCTTAAAGAAGCGTATGTTTGGACTATACCACGGCATGATTTAACAATGAACATATTTTTGAAGAACAGTGACAGGGTGAAGACGTGGACTTGAAAGTGGTGATGGATGACTGTACTCAAGATCTGCTGGTGCCCCCCGCCACATGGAAAGTGTTGGTGGCCATACGGGACGTAATAATAATCCGGCTTTTGGTGAGGTCTGCTTTGCACACACGTCACTTTTCGCAAACATCCATGAAGTTGCGTCTGATCCAAAGCAGCTCAAGTCCCCCAATGATTGCCAGACAAAGTTTTTCAGCAGAAATCCAACAATTCGTTTTCCTCATCTTTGCAGCTATAGGGGGGTGGAGGTCTTAATGAGCGCCGGGCATCCTGTTCTAATCTCCTCTCATATTTCCTCATCGCAACGGCAAATTCAAATTTCACTTACAGCTGTTCAGTGGCAAGTAAGGCTCAGTGCAAAGCAGGGGTGCCCAAACGTTTTCCAGCGAGACGTGCTAAGAAGTTTGAGAAACCATAAAGCATCTCTGCTTTGTGATTTCCTGTACATGAATCAGGTTTTAAGTAGGTTGAAATGACTGCCGATTCTCTAATTTCGGCTGTTCTGATAATAAATGTAGATTTTGCCGTGGGCCACAAACAGCCCCTGAGCCGCGCCTTGGACACACCCAGTTGGAAAGACGAAAAAATCCGAGCAGAGCCAAATGTAAGTCCGTTGCTGTGCCTTTCTAGAGAGTGAGTTAGGCTTGTGTGTGAATTAGTGCGTCTGCCAGTGTTTGTCTGTGCAACTCTGATTGTGCTATGTGAGTGCGCGTGTCTTTGATTAAGGCTGCAAATGGGATTGGATGAAAAGTAACGGCATAGTATTCGTACCCAGCGAGATGAATGGAATTGTGAGTCACGTGGTTCCGCACTGAGGTTGCGGATGTGCATGTTTGGACCTTGGGCAGCCTCCGCCGGCTCAGACAAAACACCCACATGAAGCGGCCGCGTCCAGAATGTGGCGTTTTCTGCCACCGTCCCGGGATGTGCTCGTCAAATCCTTCCTAAAGTCGCGTTTGTGTCTAATGGATCCATAGTGGAACCCCACGGACACCCAGGATGTCCCGGGCAGAAAATATCACACAGGAAGCTCACGGAGTACCGCAGGATTCCTAATGACACGTTGAGACGCCACATCACAGCGGCGGATGTAGAAAAGGCCCAAAACTCAATGAAGTCTTTATTTCCAAGACTTTTTTTTGGTGCTGCTGCCCTCTTGAACTCGCCACACAAGATTTCCATGCATGAACGAATAAAAGTACAAAACTACACGCACATACTAGCAAGTAGCGCTAATGTGCGCTACCAGGCAGCGCCGCCCCAGACATCAGCCCGACTGCTCCTGATTACTTTGTTTAGCCGCGCCTTTTGTGTCCTAAACAAACATCAGCCTCACAAAAAACGGATTTTTTTTGACAGCAACACCAACTCCTGCTCTAAGAATACTTACTGTACGCTGGGAAATACTTTCACCAAAAAAGGAATGAAATGAACACTGGAAGGGGCGTTGCAAAAGAGGGAGAGACAATATTCTTTTCTTCACTTTGTTTTCTGCATGCAAAGCTATCATTCTCTGTAAAACCTTTATTTGTGGGTGTCTGGAAAATATTCTATTTTTAGCTGAAAAAATTGCAACTTTTTGGTTAAAAAAACGTGTGTATTTTATTATTATGTAAATATTTGTATTGTATTTATAGTATAATACATGGATTATTTATGCTGAATTTATATATTTGGATTGCATTTTATTTTTACACTTAATCATTGATGTGAGTGTGGTAACCATGAAATGCAAGTACAAAAAACTTCAGGATAATGCCATGTTTGGCTTCAGAGACAATTTAAATGAAAAGTGCCAAGTCTTGACTCGCTGTTGCCCCTCATGGAACAAAGTGGTACTGCAATTCCATTGTACACTGAGTTAGCACACTTTGTACGCCGGCGCATAAGACTATTTATGACCATTCACGGATAGTCATAAATGTAAAAGAATAAAGTCGTACATTTGAGAATGTAGTTGTAAATTTACAAGACAAAAATGTGTAAGTTTGAGAAAAAAAATCGTAAATGTACGAGAACTAAAGTGGTGCATTTCTGAGAGGAAAAGTCACGCGTTTATGAGCACAAAGTCGTAAATGTACTAGAAGAACAGTTGGAATGTTACAAAAACACAGAATTAAGTCGTAAATTTACAGGAAAAAAGTTGCATTGTTACAAAAATAGTGGCAAATTTATGAGGAAATAAAATACAAAAAACTCGGTGGTAAGCAACAAACGCCAAACGGGTTGAAATGTGAGGTTTATTCATACACGACATGAAACAATACATGAATTACGCGTTTGGTCATTGGATTGAAAATCCCGTCTGTCAAAGAAAGAAAAATAAATCATATAAGTTAACAGCAAGATGCTCACCGTCTTTTCTTTTTTTTTAACAAAAAAAAATAATTTATGGGCTTTGCATACTTGTGTTGGGATGCGGGCGTGTACGGTCCCAACGTTGGTTGTTTTGGTGGCTTTGGAGGACGTCAGACGCCCCCCTCCCAGCAGCGGGTTTACGATGCGAGGTGTGAGGCTGCCGATTAGAAACACAAGGAGAACCCTAACTCCCAACCCGGCCGGCACCGTGTGGGGTTAGCGAGCGGGATGGTGTCGCGACGCGTCGACACGTGCAAGAAAGGCGTTCCCGACATGCAGCTTTTTGCACATTCATCCGTTTCTTGTCTTTTTTTTTTCCCAAGGTCAAAAAGTTGACTTGGTGCAGCAGCATCGGCCCCGCCTCCCCCCCAAATCCTTGACCATAATCACAGTCTGGCTTGTCAAGAATAAAAACTTAGCGAGGAATGCACATGAAGACGTACTTTACTGTACACTGGACTCTTAAGGAGCATCAGGGCCACACTACTCCAGGATACTACTAATACTACTACAAGAAGATGTTTCTGCATGATTTGTAAATATTGGGTGACGTGATTGTATCAACCATCATTTCGCTGCTCATTTACAATTACTTGCACTTTTCTACGTGTAAAACGACACTTTTTCTCTTTAAATGATCATTTTGGTCCAGGATTTCCTAACGGAAACGTTTGTTAGTTTCAGATTTGTCATCTTCACTTTTTATTCAGATGTACACGCTGAAAGATCTGCCTTAAGTCCTGTGAAATGTGCACTTTTGTTTGGGCCGTGTGCACAAACGCTCTAATTCTATGTTGTTTATTCATCAATATTGTTTTTTCACAAGTTCAAAAAAAAATCTACAAAAATATTTTTTTAAGTAGTCATTAAAAAAAAGAAAATCTAATTTCAGTTTTTCAAATATTCACATTTTTTATTAACACCAAGGTTTTATTTTTTTTTTTATCCAACCATAATCCTTAATTCTTGTGAAATTAAGACATTTTTAAATTTTTTTGAGGGATTTTTGGTGGAAAATGAGTAACATTCTGATTAACAACAAAAAGAAAACTATCTAAAAAATAACTTTTATTATAAAGTAGCTACTTTATTTAAAATAGCTACTTTATAATAAAAGTAGCTATTTTTAGTAAAAGATTCTATTTAACTGCGATTGACTGGCGACCAGTCCAGGGTGTACCCCGCCTCTCGCCCAAAGTCTGTTGGGATAGGCTCCAGCATCCCCGCGAGCCTAATGAGGATAAGCGGTATAGAAAATGAATGAATGAATATTTTATTTAAAAAAACATATCTCTGATATGTATGATTAAAAAAATACATTTGCTCATTTTTAAATATAAAATATTTTATAGAAAATCTAACTTTAGTTAAAAAAAATAAGTACATTGCATTTTTGTTAATACAAAATCATTGGAATTTTGTAAAACCTTTTATGAAGGCTAAAATTGCATAAGCTTTTTTTTTTAAACCTTCTTTCAGCAACAGAAAAGGAATGAAAAGATGGCTTCCATAAAATTGAAACTTTTTGTAATAAAATAATCATTTTTTGGCCATTGAAATACAAATGTAGTTTTGAAAGAAATTGTAAAAACGTAAAAAAAACATTAAAAAAATTTATTGTAAGAAAAATCTGACTACAGTATGTTGTGTGTGTACAGTATATATATTTTTAGTATGGCCCTAATACTCCTTCATATTTCATATAGTCGTACATGAAATGAAAAAAAAAGTTGTTTGTTGAACTGCACTCCCCGCAGACCTGAAGACCAGGAAGTCATTAGCCGTGTTCCGCCGTCTTGTGTCTTACGAGTACAAACGGGGGAAAGGCAACGGCGTCCCTGAGAACGCCGAGCGCTCATCTGGGTCAGGGGTCAAGTTGGTCCACGAAGGCGCACGTGGGAAGAGCACGTTTGGTGGGATACGACGGGCGATCCGCGGCGCTCGTGGGCTTATTGCCGCACGGCTGCACGTTAGCGCGTCACGTCTGCGCAGCCGAAGGCCCGGAAAACACGCCGGGGTTCATTTCGTGCACACGAACACCTTCAAGGAATGGCGGCTGCTTGTTCGCTCGGTGATGGCGAGCGAGGTTTCCGCTCCAAAGAGGCACAAAAATCTCCACTTTGAAACGCGGCAAAGGCACTTTGGCAAAATGCACGTTTAGCGTACAAAATAGAAATAATTTATTTGAAAAAAATCCTGCAGTAAAAGCCAAACAAAGAGCGAGGAGGTTGGCGGCTAAAATTTCTGCACCAGCGGAACTTTGACAGTCTTGATCTCGGCTATGTGGGACGACTTTTGGATGATGCAGCTGGTGGTCCCGGAGGCGCCGTCCTTCCCCTGCGCCAAGTTGGTCAAGGCCATGGCGGCGTTGATCTCCTTCCAGTACGTCTCGTCTTTGCCCTTCACCTTCTCCTTGGGGGCCGCGCCCGCGCTGCTGACACGCAAACACACACACACTGATTTACATTCTGCAGGCGTACGCACACTCATCAAACCGTCCAAATTAGGAGTCACGTCATCCAAAAATCCAAGCTGTAACCGAAATGAACGTGAATATGAAAACTCACTTGTCGCATTTACTTGATCCATGCTCTGTGGTTTCTGTAAAACAGGAAAACCGAGGATGAAGCGATGGGCTAGAAAGTACTGTATGCACGTATGTATGAATATGAGGAGGGAGACGGAAGGTAGCTAACAGGACGGAGAAGAATGAGTCATAAAATCCATTTGCTAATATTTAGTCCCAAAACAATCCAGCCTGCCAGCCTCATTGTGAGGAAATCATTTAGAAAAGCTTGAAAGACTTTCAAGTGACTCAGCGGCTCTCCGGAATGGAAGCAATCATCTTTACATACGTCAATGATTATCTCACATGCAAATCATTCCATATGCAAATTATTATCTCATACGTAAACGATTATGTCACATGCAAATCATTCCATATGCAAATTATTACCTCATACGTAAAACATTATCTCACATGCAAATCCTTCCATATGCAAATTATTATCTCATATGTAAAATATTATCTCACGTGTTAAATATCCCATATGCAAATTATCTCATACGTAAATTATCTCACATGCAAATTATTATCTCATACATAAATGCTAATTTCATATGTTAATAATTTAAATGATTGTATATGTAAATGATTATCTCATACAAAAATAATTGAAGTGTAAATGATTATCTCATACGGAAATAATAATCTAACCAGTCCAGGGTGTACCCCGCATCCCGCCCGAAGTCAGCTGGGATAGGCTCCAGCATACCCGCGACCCCAATGAGGATAAGCGGCATACAGGATGGATGGATATGACTATTTCATATGTAACTAATGTAATATGTAAATGATTATCTCATATATTATGTCACATGTAAATGATTTTCTCATGTAAATCATTTCATATGTAAATTATTACCTCATATGTAAATATTTGCATATGTAAATGCTTATCCCATTGGTGAGTGATCAGCATGCAATAACATCCTCATGAAACAATCCAAAATGATTAGGCTGCAGGGCACCCACCATGTTTACTAAAACGTGTGTGTGTGTGCGTGTGTGTGTGATGATGACACACGTTTGGCTGTGAGGAGCGAGGGAGCATCTGGATCCGTTCTCCTTCAGCTCCCTAAACAGGCGGCTAAATAAAGCCTTGAAGAAGTTGACTTCTCAAGTCGCAAAAAGACAGAAATTGCATTGGTGGTGAGGAATAATCTGCGGCTACGTGTTTGTATTGTTTGTTATGAGAATGGACTTACAGTTGTGGGATGTGACAAACTGCAAACTGTTCCCCTGTTGGGATCCAAGTAGTAACTCGTAGCAAAACACCATGATGGCCTCCGTGTTCATCTCGCTGCCACATCCTGTCATTGCCGGTACATGAAAGTACTTTGGAAGAATTATTGGAGGTATTTGACTGTATTGAAGGTATTAGATGTATTTGACTGTATTTTGGAGGTATTATTGGAGATGTTTGATTGTCCATCCATTCATTTTCTATACCGCTTATCAACGTTAGGGTCGCGGGGATGCTGGAGCCTATCCCAGCTGGCTTCGCGCGGGAGGCGGGGTACACCCTGGACTGGTCGCAGTCAATAGATATTTGATTGTATTCGAGATATTATTGGAGGTATTTGAAGGTATTATTGGAGGTATTTGAAGGTATTATTGGAGGTATTTGAAGGTATTATTGGAGGTATTTGACTGTATTGGATGTATTATTACATGTGGATTGTGGATATTATTAGAACTATTTGACTGTATTGAAGGTATTAGATGTATCTGACTGTATTTTGGAGGTATTATTGGAGGTATCTGACTGTATTTTGAAGGTATTATTGGAGGTATTTGACTGTATTCTGGATATTATTGGAGGTATTTGACCATATCGGAGGTATTATTGGAGGTATTTGACCTTATTTTGGATATTATCAGAGGTATTGAAGGTAGTTGAGTTGTCTTCTTTTTCACCTTTTGGATCAACGCACTGGATGTGGACAATTCCCTGCAGTGCCCCGCCAAAATAAATATGAGGCTTCCTGTCGGTGTTTGGCTTTTACATTTCTGAAATGTTTTTATGAAATCTGTAAAAAAAACAACCATGTGACTTTCAACTTCAGCACGGGTTTGTTCTCATTGGCTGGTTCAATCGGGAAGACAGTGAACGCATCATTGGGTGCTTCCTTAGCACGTTGATGCATGATGGAGCAGGCCAACTATCTCATGATGTTGGTGTTCCAAGCTCAGTCTTTACTGCCGTCGTCTTCCTCGTTGGAATGAACAACGGAAGCAAGGACGTCGACTTCAGCCACGCCAAAGACATGTCAGTGGGGGCTGATCTTTCCACTCATCCACACCAGCTCACAACATCCAGCAGGACACCCCAAGAACAAGTTACAGAGTAATGTGTGGAATGCAGTACTTGTCTTTGTTTGTTCATCTGCTCCTACTGCCTTGCGGTTGTTTGCATCAGATTATTTTTTAATGGGAAAAATGGATTTGTTTAGCGTACGTTTTGGTTTTTGTGGGACCTGCACGATTATTGACACTGGCTGAGGTTCTGCTGTGTCCGGTTGCAGAAGAAAAGAAGGTAATGAAATTGTGGTCATTGCATACGTTGTGCCTGGTGGAGGTATCGTCCCGTCGAACTGGGGCACCCGCTTATGGGCTTAAAACATCTCAGAGTCAGAGACTTCAAAAACCACCAGCTTTGCCAGAGAATCTTAATCTCCACTAAATCACAAACATCTTGAGTTTTCACTTCCCAGCGTCGCTCCCGAAACGCGCGAGGCGTTGTTGTTGTTTCCGTCGGGCTCGGCTGACAGCGGGTTTCACGGAACACCGAAGGGGAAAGCTAAGAAGTCTGATGGTTTCTGGCGCGGGCATGCGAGTCCAAAAATACGAGCTCACTTAACGTCCCTGCGGGGCGATGATGGTGGGAGGGAACAAAGCGGGTAAAAAAGCGGGCGAGAGAAAAAGGCAAAATGAGGGGAAAATAAACTCGGGCTGACAAATGAAAGAGGATGAGGTTCCACCTGTTGGGATGAGCGCGTCCCGCTGTCATCGTTGCCATGTGCCGCTGTTGTTAGCAACATGCAACAATAAACGGGGCGGGGCGGGGCTGCATTAGGACCACAAATAAACGCACACGCTGATATTTACAGTGAGCGGGGCCTCTGGCCTGGTGGTGAGCTCAACCCAAGTAAGTGATCCCAAGCGTCAACTCCACAAAAATGATAGAGCGGGAGGCTCTTCCCATGACAACGAGAACAAAAAGACATGAAACGATAAGAGAAAAAGACGCAGCGATGATGCAAGACACGCGGCAGTAAGACGACGTGAATCTTGCAGAGCTCGGTAGTTCCACGGCGGTCTGACTGGATAATGAAGCCACAAACCGCCGAATAAATCAGGAAAATGTCAGGACTCTGCTTACTGCGTGTCCTTTAATTTGTAAAGAACCCAATAAACTGGTTCCTGCCGGTTCCAGTAAGTCGTCTGTTACGCAGCATCCCGTTGGGACCTCAGCACGCGTAAACAAACTCGTCGGCGTTAGATTCTTAACGAGGGTGCACGACGTGGGAGTCGGACGGTGCCGGTTACCGCACAAAACAATCGATGCTGCATTTTGGTGGACTGATGTCAGAAGAAGAATCCCGCTGATGATGAAGGAACATGTGACTCGAGGCGAAAGAGCGAGCTAAGATGAAAGACTAACAAGTACACGTTCTTCGCCTCCACGGTCACCAAGCTTTTTAGCCCAGGAACCGAGGAAAGATCAGCCTGTCCCCAAATGATAAATGAACCACGGGCTGCTGGTGGTCCCCCGGGGGGGCCACACCCCTGCTCTTGTGGTTCTTCAGCAGGCCACGACTATTTGGCTTGATGGTTTCCTGTTACAGGCGATGGAAGGATGGTGAGCCGCGTCGCCACAGTTGGAGGATTTGTTTGGAGGTGCACGTCACGCAATGGGGACTGGGCTCAGGGCTGGCGGGGTGCACATCCAGGGGTCAAAATGCATGCCTTGTGGGTCACTCTAAGGGAGGGGTGTGATGTCATACTCTGTTTTGTGGGTGTCCAGTAAGTATTGCGCCGTTATAAGGGAATTCATCGTCATACAGATAAATCCCATCTTCTTTTCCTTCAGTAGTCGCCACAGCAAATCAGTTGCCTCCATCTAACTCTGTCTTCTGTGTCCTCTTCTCTTGCGCCAACTACCTTCATGTTCTCTTTCACTACAGCCGTAAACCTCCGTCAGCATCCTTCTACCAATATATTCAATATCTGTCCTCTGGACATGTCCGAACCATCTCAGTCTGGCCCGCTCTGACTTTATCTCCGAAACCTCTAACATGTGCTGTCCCTCTGATGTGCTCATTTTTGATCCTGTCCATCCTGGTCACACCCAAAGTGAACCTCAGCATCTTCATCTCTGCTACCTCCAGCTCTGCCTCCTGTCTTTTTACAACATCGCTGGTCTCACCACAGTTTTGTACACCATTCCTTTCACTTTAGCTGAAACTCTTCTATCACACCTGACACTTTTCTCCACCCCTTTTCATTTATTTTCTATTATTTTTTAGATCTACTGGCAAAATCCCAAAGATCAACTGGTCACGATTGACGGGTTGGAGAACCCTGCTCTGGTATTTTAGTGCCGAAAGCAAGAACCTCATTGCTGTTTGCCAAGGGCAAAATTAAACCTTGGGGGAAAAATTCCCAATAACAAAAACCTTCCAGTGACACATACAAAGTTCCAAAAGGGAGATGAGAAGAACAGATTTCCACTGAAACATCTCATGGACAATGTGCTCACAATGGACCCGTGACTGCAGGTCAAGACTAGACCAGATCATTGTGTAATTACAGCAAAAGATGAGTCAGGGGTGACAGTCATTATAGGTCAGCGGATGGAACACGTATTAACCGGCTTTACCGCCTTTGTCATCCGGCAACGTTTAGCCAAACTGCTGCCTGTGCAGATGTGAGCTTGGTCTTCCAGCCCGGCCTTTGTTTCAACGGTGAGGTGACGAACCCTCCAGGCGCTAAATAACGACATCTCCCGGCGCGCTTTCCCGCTTGAAACCGATGGAGTCTTGATTACGAAGCGCGACACCAAGGTACCACCGACGCCTTCAGGCTGGCTCGGCACCAGGCCGGGTTAACGATGTGTATGTTTAACAATGTCAAGAGCGATCTGTCGCCTGGTGCTGCCAACTCCACTTTAACATCCGTCCTTGCAGCCGTTAAACGCACGCTTATGCGCTTCAGCCAAAGACATTAAACATGACAACAATTTGCGTCTGGCAGATGTCCCCCTGTCAGGGCGGCTTGAAGAAACAGGAGTGAGGAATGGAACGCAAACAAATACGCGCTGTTTAAACACACGCTGGTTTGTTTACACCAGCCGGTCATCAGCGCTCCTGTCAATCAGCCAAGACGGCACCAGCAAGCAAACACGTCGCCAAGGCGACTGCTGTGGGTACGCCGCGGACAAACAACAGACCGTCATCGCCGTGATGAAGAAGATCGGGGTTGATGTCATGTAGCCTGGCGGCGCATGAGTCACAGAAGTGGTTTGAAAAAGTAAACGATGACAATCACGCCGCAGTGACTTCATCGCAACGGCGCAGACGAGCCCGTTGCCACGCTACAAACCAGCCTTTCAGGGGAGCCCGGAGTCGCTCGATCAATCCGTGCCATCAACAGTACCACAGTCCCGATCAATAAGACGACTGGTTCCCGTGTTAGTTGGCAAACAACTACAGAGACAACTGCTCACGGTTAAAATGTTCAAGCCACGCCTACAACAGGCGAAGGCCCAATGGCGTCTGACCCGAACACATCAAGAGAAGTGCAATTCCAACAACACCTCTCCAGTCCTTTGTCGTTGCATTCTGGGACACCGAACTTCACAACAACGCCTTTATTATGCGTGAATGTTTTGGATTAAGTAAAAAGAGAAACACTCAGTAGCATAACGCTTACTGTCCAAGTACAGTTTGCTGCTTTTAAGTACGCTCAGAAATCCCACAAAGATACAGTCTACACTGAAAATGGTGCATGCAACTAAAAAAATGGCATGATGTCTTTGAACGCAATCCCGCATGGCTCCAAATAACACAGTTAAAGAGTTCTGCTACTTTTAAGGAGTAGATTTTCAGGCACATGTGCTATTTTTCATACATACAAATCAACATATCAACATTTTGTTCACAAAATACAGTAAACAAGTAATATTTCACTCCGTGATTAATGATTAATCATGTGATTAATTCGATTACCTTTTTTAATCAAACACAGTTGGACTCCTGCCGTGTATGTATTAATATGTTGTACGCTAACAGGGAAATGCAGGGACAACCGCGGCAAATGTTTCCTGGAAACTGTTGACGTAAACTGAAAAATATGCTGGCCAAAGTTGTGTTTATAAGTTAGATCACAAACTGACATGGAAACTGGAGCGAGAATGAGGTTATTTGTAGAACTGGATTGTTTTCGGCACTCGCTAGCCTATAGCACATAAACAATAGCGTACCACTAATGCTAGGCTACATGCTTGTCGAGGCTGCAAGGCTTGTTTTTTGTTTACTTTCGACTGGAACATCATGTGTGCATCTCGTAGGTACTCGTACGTTCATGGCGACAGACTCTGTTGTGTCAAACTGCACTAGCGGGTTCCCCCTCCTATGGCTTTTCCTCCATAGACCGGAGCGGCAGGCATCTGGGAATGCCACGACCTGATCGCTTTGGGGTCAGCGAGTTGATGATTTCAAAATGATCGGGTTGAGAGGGCTCGGTATGAGCTGCGTATAAACAAAGGCTTGGTCGGTCAGTCAACATCTTCACCAGCGTGACACGTAGGATGAGTACCATACCGCAATTCTGCCAGCTTTCAGTCGTTCCCACTGTCCCTGAAAGACGCTGTGGTGACCGGAAAGCACACAATGACGTTACTGGACTACGTTCATGGAAGAGACAGAGTGGACTCAAGAAGCGGGCTTAAAGAGTCTGCACTAACTGTCAACCTAATGAGATCGAGTGCAACCGTTGTCCGATGTCAAAGCAAGAATGTCACACCAGTCAAAGCTCGGTTTTACAAACCAAGAAATCGTCAGGGTTTTTGGGTTTTCATACGGCATTGCACGTAACAAACTGTTTTTTGCGAAATACAGAGGAACACCATCAAATGTTATTCTGCTGCCGGGATGTATGGAGAGTCATTAACATTAACAACAATATTTTTGGGTTCCTGGCATGGATTAATTGGAGTTACATCACTTCCTGTGGGAAGAACTGTCTTGGTTTTTGCACACTTCAGTTTTCGTGGAACCTTTTGGAATGAACAAAAACCGAGGTTCCACTGTCTCTGTAGTCTCAGTGCATCGAATCACCAGATAGGATAGAACACGGAGGGTAGATAGGACAGCCCCAGAATTTGTTGCAATGCTAAGACATAACCCAAAAAATATGCTAACCAAAGCGTACGCTAACCAAGGTTCCACTATATTGTATTTATTTAGTTACAGTATATGACAAAATGTTTGACATGGAACCTGAAATGAAAATATGAATTCATTGGAATGCCGTTGAGATTATTACGGGAAAAATGACACTGTTTTTTGTACATTTCGGTTTTCGTCATGAGGTTCCAATGTGTCTACTCGCAGGGTTGCTTCTTGGTAGAACAGTCCTAGGAAAAAATCACTGATCTGAGAAAGTGTTCTAGTTCAAAATATGCCACGTTTGTATTATTCTATATAAGTTTAGCGATGACCTTAAATCGTCATTATTATCGCTGACCAGAGCCGACCAGTGGCTGAACCGCCTCGCCTCCAACATTCAGTACTTTTCCACATCAGTGGACTCGGGTCACCATCAGGCTACTCCGTTTCATTCCAGAAAAGAGACATCCTGGCCACTTGTACCGCTGTCAGCCTCGTGAAATATGTCTGAGCAAGATCACTCAGTCTCCTCTGGCAGGGACGTTAGGACTTATTTAGGGAATAATGATCTATATGATACGGGACGAGGTGGAATCTAGCGCCGAGCAAGAAGGAAAACATTCGGTGCCATTTAATATCCCATTAAAGGCTCATTTGGCATGCGCCCCTGGCATGTGTGATGGAATTCTACTGTTCCTTGCCTTCAATGAAATTCCCCAAAGCCTCTGGACTGTAGGTGTGTGTTTGTACTGGACGTTTTTTGTGCGTGTGTGTGAGTCATTTCAAGCCAGCAGAACTTTTTGCATTGGGGTAAATCTACACCCTCCATCTCCTGCCACGTTTGACTGCCCTCTGTAGTCACAGATAACACGGTGGCCTCACGACAGCCAACTGCCTCCATTAATGGACTTTTTTCTCTCTCTCTCTCCGCCCAATGGCGTGACGGTTGCCAAGCACGCCACTTTTGCTTTGACCAATCCCAACTGATCCACAGGCAGGAATCCTTCAAGAGAATTTGCCCAAAGACACAGATTGCAGACACTCAATCATACCAGACTGAAAATGCAAAGCAACTACATGTATTGCATCTGCCGAGCTTATTATGCGTTCTTATTCTCGGTTTTTCCTCACCCATTTGGGTACTAAAAATGCTCTAAAACTCACCAAGGTTTGCAAGCTTGTCAAGACCAGCACAAAATGTCATATTTCTGACCTCAAAACTCAAACTCGAATGAACATGAAAAAATCTGCATAACTCATGTTTGTAAACACAAAGTGCGCCGGCTCTTGGAATTGATCGTCGCACATACGTGTGTATTGTGGGACAATATACTACCTATCAAAATTAGTCTAGACCTAGTCCACCTCTGACTTCACTTTTCGGGAATAAAAGGCAGGTGGACTCCCCCAGAAGACTTTTGTGAACCCTCCACTAGCATGGGCGTGAGGACCCATTCAATGCTGCTTGGAACTTTATGCAAAGTCCACAAGGAGAAAATATAGATCCCTAATGGAGTTCAAATTCCATAAAAAACGGAAATGTCCTATTATTATTATTGTTATTAAAGCACATATAATATGGATAAATGTCCGTTTTGAAATACGACTTTTGTGCAGACCCCTTTTTACACGTGATATATGGATAAAGTTGTTTTGATTGGTTGGCCAGTTGTGTCTTGTGTAAAACAATAACAATGCCGAGACCCGGCAGGTTTTCTTTCCAGCCGGTCACTACAGCAGGTGATTTGAATGATCAAAACCTCCTTCAGTTTGAGGGAAGTGGTTCATCACCCAAAGCGCCGACTGGGAAGAAAACCCGCAGCGTCTCAGGCCGTCCGTGGCACGGGTTTGAGGCCCCTGCGTTTGAGGAAAGGACACGTGTTCGCCTGCAGTCCTTGCGAAACGGTAGTGTGAGGATGTGCATGTTCCACAGCGCCTTGTTGTGTCTGGCTTGCTGGAGGCCCGTCAGAGAAGCTTTGGGGGGAATTCCTTGTCTGCTGCTGTGAGTGTGTGTGTTCCAATGCGCAAATGTGTGCGTGTGAGCTGCTGGGACTTATAACTGCTTTATGAAAATCGCATTCCTCGACACAAGCGAAGTATCAAACTAAACAAGGGAGATGGGATGTGAGTGTGATTAACAGGCTTGGGAAGAACAGAGCAGCTGCAAAAAGCCAAACAAAAAGGGTTGGGACGTCAAGCGAAAGACGGGGGAAGAAAAAAATGCGAGAATCGTGGCTCCTTACCAGTCCGGTACACAAAGTTAGCCTCGGCCTCGGAGGAGGTCGGCGAGAGCAACTCGTCTTCGTACTCGTTGGAGCTGAAGGAGCCCGAATGGTTCCTCTTGCGAGCGTCCATGACGGCGTTGGCCACCATGACGTGGCGCAGTGAGTCGTTGAGATAGCGGTGCAGCAGGCTGCTCTTGTACTTGGGCGGAGACACGTAGTCGTCCGCCAGCGAGGACGTGTCGGCGGCCGAGCGCAGTCCGGCTCCCATGCCCATCCCCATGGCCATGCCCATCATGGCCGAGCCCTCCTTCTTGATGACGCTCTGGTAAATGGGCTTGGTGAGCTCCCCGGGGCCGCTCTGGCTTCTCTGAGGGTTATCCCCATCTGGGTGCCAAGAAACATGCGAAATTATGTTCACACTGTCTAGTAATGTACCGATGCAACAATACACTAAATATGCCAAACACCTCTCAGTCAAAAATGTCATAGATAGAGTAGAAAATATGTTACACTTCATTCATTCATTTTCTATGCCGCTTATCCTCATTAGGGTCGCGGGTATGCTGGAGCCTATCCCAGCTGACGGGAGGCGAATACACCCTGGACTGGTCACCAGTCAATCGCATGGCACGTAAAGGTGCCCATTTTGCAAAAATGTACTATTTTTTATCACCCTCGCCTCTTTACTCCACTTTTCTTTATAGTATTAGAGGCTTCTCTACACATCTTAAAGTAAAGACCCGAATTCTGCCAGCTATCTATGCTTTGTCACTTATGACAATCCATTAAACTGCTTACTTAATGAGTTTTGACCTAAAACCTGCTGGTTTACTTAAAAAAAAACATAAATAGTAGCGAAGGCTTCTCTACACATCTTAAAGTAAAGACCGGGATTCTGCCAGCTATCTATGCTTTGTCACTTATGACAATCCATTAAACTGCTTACTTAATGAGTTTTGACCTAAAACCTGCTGGTTTACTTAAAAAAAAAAACATTAATAGTAGCGAATGCTTCTCTACACATCTTAAAATAAATCTTCTGTTCTTCTAGGCATCCATGTTTGGTCAGATATGACAATCTGTTTAACTGCTTAACAAATCTTAACCTAAAACCCGTTGGTTTACATAAAAACAAAATGTATAGTAGTGAAGGCTTCTCTACACATGTTAAAATACAGCATATGTTCTTACTATGCAGGTTTTGATACTCTGTTAAACTGCTAAGGTGTCACGACAAACCCAGTTGGTTTACGTAAAAAGGTATCATGTGGTATCAAAGGCTTCGCTACACATCTTAAAGCCTGGCGCTTTGCCGTCTATTTGTGTTTTGTCACCCTTGACAGTCTCTTTAGCTAAAACAAGTAAACAGTATCAAAGCTTCTCTCCACACCTAAAAATAAATGCCACAAAACTGCAATCAAAGGCTTCCCTGCACAACAAAGTGTACTGCAGACAGCGTGCGCATTAGAGTCCCCAAAGCAGAGCATCTGAACTCCAGCATCAAGACAAGATGTAAGACTTAACGAGCTTGATGACGTCTGTGGTAAATGTCATTATTTCTATTTTGTTTCCATCCTTTTTCAGCACCATCAAGATGACAAACTCGTTTTGTCTTTTTCCATAAAGCTGATTTGTCAGAGGCTCGTGTGCGGTGCAGCAACATGATGAGAAGCTCAATAAATATCAACTAATGTTGAATTTGCGCTGCCAGAGCAGCTGAGAAATGTGACTGCAGACCACAATGGCTGCTTGATGGTTTATAATAAGTTCATTTATAATCAAGCTCGTTCTGCAGACAACTTACTTACTCTACCAAGCACAGCACTGCTACGCTAGTCTCTAGCTGATGAAAGCCATGCAAGCATGGAAAGTAGGTAAAAAAAAAAGGTCTGGAGAATCAAATATCATGAAGCTTCTGATTGCAGACCTCACATATCAGACGCACGTGGACGTACTTGTTAAACATCAGCAAGCGGGGTTGTGTTCACGTGGCGGACATCCAAGTAAAAACGCTCTCCGTGTCCTACCAGTGTGGGAAACATTTCTCTTTTCGCTCATGTGCTGCTCCAAAACAAGCTGGACCAGGAGAGCCCGTGCTTGGTGGGTCAGCGGGGTCACAGCACATAAATAGTAGAAGACGTTGACAATAACTTTTGGCCTTTCAGCGTTTGGGTCAAGTGTGGGATCAAGCTGCGGAAAAGTTCCTGACCATAATGTGACGGGGGGAAGCGTGCGGGAGATATGGAGCCACTGGTGGTTCGATGGCATGCGGCGGACACAATGCAAACAACACATACGCATTCTTCTCGCAGCCGCACGCTCGGCCTCCGTCCCCTCTGAAAACCCTCCCTGACACCGCAGCCTTCTTCCTCCCTGGCCCATCTCTCACTAGCAGACTTCATGCTGTATGTTTTTTCTGTATGTATTTACTGCCTGGGCCGTGTTTTCTGTCCTGTCCGCGGCGAGGGAGGCGACGCTGCGTTTGCAGTAAATACAGAGCCGAGAAAGACTGCAGACTGGGTGACGAGGTTGGCTCGGCAGGGTGTCTTAATGACAGTCCTCTTGCTGGGTCACACTCTCAACAAATGCTACGGAACATACTGTATACTTGCGAGAACCACCTGCGTACATTAGTCTTGTGACGGACAAATGCAATGCTTGCCCATTAAAACAATTCAATCCCGGTGGGATTCTTCATCGGTTCTTGCAGAGTCCATGGAAAAGAGGACTTGTGGTCATGGCAAACATGCAAGAAGCACTGTTTATGTTTATGTACTGTTTTGTTCAGATTGAAGTACAGTTACGGTTAGCAGTTGCGGAAACGGTATGGATGTCGTACCGTCTGAGCAGCTGTCGTCGCTGCTGACGCTCAGTCTTTCAGCGTTGCCTTGCACGTACTTGTTGTACAGCTTGATCCTGAGCGCCCAGCTCAGGTCGGGTTGCCTCACCGTGTTCTTCAAGCGCCTCCTGGCATTGGCGAACCAATTTGAAACCTGGTAAAGAAAGAAAATACAGCGTTACGGTGTGGACTCGCTAGCCTGCTCATAAAAGAGATTGGTTCCCAGTGGGGCGGTATTGTACGTGGTGTACCGGCGAAATCTGCATTCTTCTCCCAAGACCATGCCTACTCTGTGGCTATTGGTCTGGGGTCAAGGGACGAATTGGATACTGGCATCGTGTGACACAATGGCATGAACAGATTGGGCATCTAGTCAAGATGCCTCCAGGACGCCTCCCTGGGGAGGTCCTCAGGGCACGTCTGACTTGTAGGAGGCCTCGCGGAAGACCCGGGAACATGTTGGAGAAACGGTCTCTCTCAACTGGCCTGGGAACGCCTCAGGATCCACTTTGGCTAAGTGGAAGAAGATGGATGGATATTGAAGAACGTGTGCTTGGTTGAAGAAACATATGAAGTAGCTGTGATTTTGAGGTAGGTCTTTAGCTCCCTGAAAACAAAGCACTTTCTGGCTGCCATTTTCCAGTTTGTCAGCTTGTCATACAAGGACTTGTGGTACCAAGCTCATGACCAACCAGAACATTTCAAACTGTACATACGGCGAGTCTGGATCTGGCGCCTTTCACAGAACCACATCCACAGTGAAACAAAAACCTGATAAAAACGTGGGCTGAGGCTTGACAGAGCCAAACAGTCCAGTTCCTGAAAAGAATTCCAGACCATTCTACCTCATTTTCTCTGTACCTAACGCCCTCTACATCCTGGACATTCAATAAAAATCACACCTTATTGACAAATGTTGACTTTGATTGACGCCTTCTATTCCGAGCTCCAACACCGCAATAAAAGACAACACCGGAGCCAGTTCTTCCCTTCACCAGGAAAGAAGACTATTAGACGTTATACTAGACTAACTTTTCACGCTCAATAGACTTCAAGCGCCTAATGCGAGGCCTGGGACTGCAAACGTATGCTAGAGTACTTCATCTTCTGACCGTCTCTACAAGGATGGTATTTCTCATTAATGGAGACGTCCCACATCCTGTGACACACCCGGGAAAGGAGGACTTCTAAGCGTATGCTCCTTCTGGCTTCAACAAAGCCCAGGCAAGGTGAGATGAGGCCTTGGAAACACCAGCAAGTCCGCATCCTTGACCCCGTTAAACAAACAGGACTAGAAACTAGGGATGTCACAAGATCTCTTTCAGAAAATTAACTGTCTCGTCCCAACAGTCTGCACTCACTGGGATGTTTGGTTGACAATGTAAACAAACAGCGCAAAACTGTGCGTGCTCACAGAAAATCACAGCAAAAGAAATGCTGGTCTTTAATACAATTGAAAAGCTGCCTTTCAAGACGTGCTGCAAATGTTAAACAGTACAAATTGCGTGCAAGAAAATACACGTCACAAATGGCGATTCCACAACTGTACAGTGAAAGATGAAATATTAAAGAAAATATTGCATTATTATGATATATTATTTTTTTATATTATAACATTAATGGTTTATTTGGCCTCCAAAAATGTTAATGGAAATATTTTTATTTAGCGTCAATTTGCAGGAGAATAAACATTTTAAAATGCGCCCGCATTGACGAAAATAAGTACATTTGGTTTCTAGTCATATTTCTTTATTGTACTTTTCCCAAAATGAATGTTAAAAATGTCCCGTAGACACAATCTCATGTATTGTATCGTCTCCTGATTCGGGTGTCTTGTGACACCCCTAATCACTACGTGAACATTTTTGTGCACCAAAAGGGAATGCTTTCTTGCTATGCACATGCACTGCAAATCTGCAAGCTTTCATGAAAATCATTTGCAAACTTTTTTTTTGTCATCCTGCAGCTAAACTACTAAACCAGCAAGTCTTGCATCAGCGCTCCACAGACTTGCCGGACGTGCTGCGCAGGAAAACTTAGGGATAAAGACCCATTCTAGTCACAAAAAAAAAATCATTTCAAACCAAGAATAAATAAGCAGGCCATTATATAATTTGCCTTTGATTCATTTTAGCCCCCGGACAAAACTAAAGAGGAAAATGACAAATAAGATCATTTAAGTAAGAACCTGCCAGCCCATCCAAGAGCGTGATTACAAACGATTTACCTGCCAGCAATCACACAGCCAGCGTTCCTGGCATGAAGGTAGACGTGTGTGTGTGTGTGTTCAGCGTCCAGCATGGAACTCTGCTCTCTACCCGCCTTCACCAAAACAAACACCTCCATCAGCCCCCCCTGCAAATGAGAAGCAGATTTGTCTCCATGGCTAACCCCCAAATAGCTACCGCGGACGTTTAGGGGCCACATGGACGACCTTGTCAAAGAGCCGGTACCGGTACCATTGCTCAAACCCACTCTCCGCTCAGCAAGATGCACTGTGGTGTCAGAAGGGGGCGCCGGAGAACTTAGAGAAGATCACCGCTTATGCTTGGAGTACTGGGAATATTGCGTGGCGATAGAACAACGTACTGTGTTACTGTTATTATTAAGGAAAAAATGATTCAAGAAAAACAAGTGCATGGTGAAAAAGTACAAAGTTTAGGAAATTGAAAAATGATTTATGTGAAAAACACAACACGATCTGTCGTGCAGAAGACCAAAAGGAGCCGGCTGCGGCATTTGGGGGAAGGTAGAAACACCGAGTGTTAAACAACACACAGCTCAAGTTGTAAAAACATGTTCTCCTCGCAGCCTGTCATCTCCAAACCCGACTTTTCCGAGCTCATCAGACGCACGCGCACAGGCCCGGCAGCAGAAACCCACCTGGACCAGCGTCATCTGGGATCCCAGAGCCAACAGGATCTTCTCCGTCTTGGTGGGGTAGGGGTTGTCCCGGTGCTTGTACAGCCACTGCTTGAGAGGCCGCGCCATGTCCTGCAAGGCCTGACGCTTGTGTCGCACTTTGCTGCCGCCGGGACGACCCCTGGGGTTGGGAGGTTGGGGGGCAGGGGGTGCAGACATAGGACAAGGTCAGCCACTAGGTGTCAGGAATGTTAATGCAATGTAACGTTACTCTGTTGCTACTGTGCAGGTTTGAATGCTCTCACGATAGGCACGATCATCCCCAGCGCGGGCTAATGTTGCGGCCGTAACACCCCAGAACTCGGAACTTCTGACGTCACTACCTTCCCCACCAGAACACGCAATAAAGTACAAGTCTACTATATTGGATAATAGGAGTGTAAAGGTGACCTTGGGGGTGTTATTTCATGCCTAGAGGTCTCTAATAATGTTAAAAACTGGTTTTCTATGCTCTAACAAAAACATTCAGTTTTCCATTCCATTCCAACCGAGATAAACAACAGATTATGTACAGTATAAGTACTCGTAATAAGGTATTTTTATGCGTCAATCTTACTTCAATTAAAACCACGCGCCCACAACAATGTTTTTTGTTTTGCACCTCCAAAGTCGGCCAACACAATTAAACACAACTCGCCCATCATCCACAAATTTGATGTGAGACACACAAATGTCTACTTTCTGTGTGTTCTAAATATATGAAAACAGCCAAAAGAAGAGGCGGCTAAGAATTAATGTAACGGGACGCAACTCTTCTGCCTATCAAACTTTCTGGGGAAAAAAAAAACCCTTCAAAATGCGCCAACAAGGCTCCATTTAGTGCATGTGACCTGCATATTAACCATGCTACAGGAACATTATTATTATTATTAACACTGTTACGCCCAAGAACTACGCTGTGGCGTAGTGACACCTCGCCACATCACGCCACGCCGGCCAGCGACAAGCCTCACCGCACGCACAAGTATCCATCATGAACGTACCTGTTACTACATGCTCGCAGCACGGACAGAAAACCATAAAAGCTTGTTGGAGGTGTTTTAATATCCGCCTCTCTAGGCGGAATAGGTGTGTCCCGTTACGTGCATTTTTTGTTTTTTTGCCTGTTTTTATATCTTTAGAAGGCAGTGGAGAGAAAGCCGCGTGTTCATGTCTCACGCAAGAATTGTGGATGTGTGCACTTTCCCTGGATGCTTCACGTCAAAATGGCCGTAACGTGGAATTAGATGTTTGTTTATGAAGCGTGTAATGTTAAGGAAGCAACATGTTCAGTCAAGACCCATAAAGTAGGCATTCCGGATCATTGCAATTTTGTCAGCCAAAAGGGTTGCAATTAAGCTTATATGGGAGGTCCCAGACAGAAGAAATGATGGGACTATGTTGGCGCAAGATAGAGTCCACATTTAAACACAGCCTCAATCTCCATGCATTCTGCAATCTTTAATCGCGCCACCAAAAACCCAAACATCCCTCTCACCTGTGGATTCTAGTGCCAGGTTTGAGGAACCTGCAGATGTCAGTGTGGAGCAGCACTCCACTCCTGCCTTTATCTCCCTGCGAAGCTGCACGTGTAACACATTTCAGCCCAACCTCAGGTCCGGCTGAGGTTGGTGTTCTCCAAATATTTTCCTTGTAATCTGGATTGGAATCCGTAAGTACATTTGACTCCCTGTTCTGAACACTGCTTTTTAAACATCCGTTCCACACACACACCCGGAGAGGACATCTCTTATGACACGTGGAAACACCTGATGACATGCTGCCAAATAAGATCAGAACGTTCCCCTTGAAGGTCACCCCGGCCGCTCTTGAGCCCAATGGAGCAAAACAAAAACTAGTTGAAACAATCTTTCCTTACACCGGCTTCCCTGTCAAAGAAACTAAATAAAATAGCAGGGAAAAGAACCGCGGGGCCCTTACGCGACGGACCAGACCACACAGAAAGCTGGAGGGCAAATGTATTTATTGGACACAGATGGAGGCAGCTACTGGAGAAGACTGACCTACTTATTACGCTGGGATTAGCTATATTTTTATGTTATAGCCTATTAATAACGCTTTGCAGCGGACGGGAGTGGATGGCGGGTTCATGCGTAATTACGCACAGCCAGAAAAACAAGCGTGCCCGCCTATAAACACACGTAGTTGTCATTTCCGTGCCCGTACACTCCAGCATTTCCACACAACGTGGAAGAAGTGGTGTTGCTTCACAGAGCTGAGTGGAGCGCCTACCCGTTCCGCCGGTGCCGGATGGCCTGGTCGTCTCTGATGGTCTGGTTGCTGGCCAGGAGGTCTGGATGCTGTCCGTCCATGACTTCCAAGTAATTTCTGCTGCTCATCTCCACCTCGTTGGCCTTCTCCTCAAACAGCACCTGGCCGCTCAGCTTGTTGAACACAATGGTGTTCATCTTGGGCCAGATTGTCCCCGAGTTGCGCAAAAGCGAAAGCGTTCCCTCGGGTGCGTCACAGTGCGCGCCTGTCTCCCCTGCGGAGGAAAAGCGTTTCATTGCGGAGATGGACACGTTAACACAAACCATGGGAACAGTACGCATGCCGGAGAAACGTTGGTGAAGCTCCGTTCTCAGCATTTGGCGCGTGCGTAAATTTAACATTTACATGTGGAAATAACCATAAAATGTCCTGCTGGCACGACTCAAGTTACATTCTAAAAAAATAACGGGTTGTTTTAGGGAGGACTGAAGCCTCAAAAATCAAAAGAGGTGAAATTAAAATGCTTTTTGGTGGAAAAATAAGGAATAAAACGTGCAGGTGGTGAGCTACTGAAACATTTGCTACTAATGCAATAAGTCTAATGTGCAATATAGCATGCATGCATTTCATGCAATTTCAGGTGACTTCACCTTCCAATGCAACCCAAACTTGGCACGATGATTTAAAAAGAGGGACTATTTGCACCTCATGTAATTCAAGTAGCGGGTTCACCTTCCAGTGCAACCCAAACCGCTCATGAGGACAAAATAATTTGCGTGCAACGGCAGGTACGTCTGCGTCGTGCGCTTGCATTACCGGTGTCAGCCTCCCCCTGAGTGGGTCCGCGGTGCAGAGCAGTAATCCAGTGTCCTCTCGCCCATGCCCCGCTCATATGTTCCCCTCCGGAGGTCCCGAGCCCAAACTCGCGGATCTCCGGCTCCTCCGCGGCTTTAAGGGGAGACCTGCAGCGCTCCACCCGGGACTCTGAATACGGCACCGTGCTCATGTTTCCTCGCACACAAGCAGAGCCTGCGAACATACTGTGGATGCTTTAGACCGGTTCTTGGGCAGGGCCGGCGAGGAAGGGGGCCAGGCAACACGCTGCAAAAAGTGATCACTTTCTTTGGTGCACATCCTCCTTCTCATCTTCATCCGTCCACCCACCTAAATATCAACCCTGAAAGTCCTTGAGTGACTGAACCCAGACTTGACCCAACATGGGATGTGATGATGGCAGGACATGCAATGGACCATCCCAAAGGATGGAGCTTTAGAAGTGCTGCAAAAACAAGTAAAGAGGTGCAACCCAAACGCCAAGCGTGGTCTCCAAAGATGCATCAACATCATGTCAGCGTGTTTATATTTCTAATACATTTGCAAACATGTTTTTTCATGTTGCCATTATGGGGTGAGGTTACTCTATTTTGGAAAAAAAGCTGTAAGAAAGCAAGTTCCGTGCTGCTAAAGACAAGTAAATATTTTTTAAATTCATGTGTAAACATTAAAAAAAACTTGTTTCATGTGTGATTGTTTCTCTCAATTTTTAATACATTTGCAAACATTAAAAAATGTTTTCATATTGTCTTCATGGGACGGTATTTTTAGTTTAAATAAATTTATTTACTTTAGAGTATGTCCATTTGAAAAAGTGAAGATATTTCTAAACATTTAAAAAAATATTGCCTTTGTGGGGGTGTTGGGTGTGGAATTTTGAGTAAAAAAATGAATCAGGCTGATGTTACAGGGAAGCAGGTCAGATTCGATATCTAATAATAAGAACGATACGAATAATAAAGATGTCAATCAAATTCTAATTCTGATAAATCCACCGATGCACAGCAGGGAATCAAACTACCAGGCCAAACCCGGCCCAGAAAACATTGGCCTTTAAAATGAGTATGGATACGAATATTTGTGTATAGCAGATGCTCCATGAAAGGTGAGATGATGTGGTGTCGAGTGCAGACGGAGGGTATGGTGGGGGTGATGTTGGGTCAGGAAAAACATTCATTTTGCCTCTGATATGATGGAAGATAGCTTGGCAGCTTTTGTTTTCTTTCTCTCAAGGACCCCCAGTAATCGCAAGGCCACGTATTGTTTTTCCTTACTTTCAGGCTGCTATCAAACAAACGGTCTTGTTTTACTCCGCCAGCATCAAACCAAACCCAATCGAGGCTGGTTTTCGCCAGCATTCCCAAAAAAGTGGATCGTGTTTACGGCCAGACGGCTGCCGATTCCATCGGATCGGGCCTCTCATTGGCTTCCTTTATAAAAAGCTGTCACGTCATGCGCTCGTGAGTCAGAGCTTCCGAGGCCCTCAGCTGCGTGTTCCTCTGGGGTTTATCCAAAGTAGTGATTGGAAGGAGGTGACTAAGCAGCAGGACCCATAAGAAGAGTTGGGGATGCGTGTAATTATTGTTTATTTGTGCTTATTTTCATTTAACTGGGGGAGTTGACTTTTACTAACAGACTGTGCAAACACGTCTTCTGAGGAGTGCAGTGGTGTAATCACACTAATTGAGGTCACTCGGCGTTTATTTTCTCAGACTATGTGGGCTTTCCTTCTCACCTTAAGTCAACTTTGTTACCTGCCATGACCTTCCCTGCAGAGGAGGGCCGGTGACGGCTTCTTTAGGTCCCCTACTTGCAAAAGGGCAGCAGACACGATCAAAAAAGTGATGGCAAATGCTGCCTGCATCATTGAAAAGCCAGAAGAAAGATGGCAAGATGGTTGGTATGGAAGTCTGTAGACACCATGTAATAACGTAACTTTTGCCTACAGGTCTACGACGCCTTTCCATGACCGTCCATACTTTAAAGTCTGGGTAAGCACGGCCATACACGGCTTTCCATGACGTGTACGTCGGATACATGCCACCTGAGCGTTCATACTGAAGTCGCACCGCATACATATCCCGTTTATATCCACTTATTGTCTACCTTTATTTAGCAAAAATGCACCTAATTCTGACCCTCATATTGAAGTACATACTGAACAGTAGGGGTGCCGTACCGTTCCACAGCTATTAGCGAGTATTCACCCCTCTAGATACCGCAACCTGCGACAAATCCCGCGACTTTGTCCGGTCTTATTAGTAACTTTTGGAAAGCACAAACTGCTCTTTTCAAAGAGCAGCGGGCCCCTTGCCCATCTCAAAGCACACAGCACTCACGCGACTTTTGTCTTTCCCCGTAGAAAAGAACGTAAATCCATTGAATCCATTCTAGTCACCCATAAATGTTAACACAAAACATTTTACAGACAGTACTTACATGCAGACAAATCATTACAAATGGCAAATGAATGGACAACTGAACATCTAACACCACGCTGATATGGATTTGTGGGTGAAAACCCCCACAAATCCATCAATGAACACAATTAACACCTACTGCGGCAACCACAATTTGCAGAAAAAAACTCTTAAACTAAATATCAACGTGCTGTTTAATACGTAAAATGAAAGAAATAGTCTGATCCACGAAGATGATGTAAACAAACCGGTAATTTCGGATGCTAAACATGCGGGCAAATTTTGGTTGTTAACCAAAAAATGAGCTGAGCAGGGCGGATGTTAACCGAGGTAGTGCTGTATTTTTTTTTCTTCTAGTGCAGCTGCCTTAAGTAAGTAAGGATTGTGTGGACGCTGAGCACAGAGGTCCAGTGCAGAACCTTTAAAGGGGAAAAAGGCATCCGTATGGTTTAGGAAAGCCTGTCTTTGCTGCCACGTTGCTTCAGCATCCAAGGCTATGAAAGGTGCTCGTTATTCCCGACGACAGTTAGCGCTACGTCAACACCTGACCGGCATTGCAACCCTAATTATTTTTTAAATCTCTGGACTCCATAATCTGACCCTCATTTAAGGCGATGTTGTAACTCCAGAGTGAGTGGGAATGCAACACGCAGACGCTGCTGCTGTGAAAGCCGCAGACATACAGTTTTTGTCGGGACGCTGTGCCAGCGATGGTGGAAAATGTGACTGCGGGCAAAACTCGCAGGTTGTTTAAAACGACCCAATTGCTGTTTTTCAGACAAATCTGCGAGTGAATATTTGTGTCCGAACGCAATTAAGACAGTTAATAGAAGTGGCTGGGATCGGTGCTTTCAAATACAGCGCGGCGTAATTACAACGTGGACGTCCTAACCCTCCCGTCCCCCGTCCTGCTAAATACGGCTGCGCACGGACAACAACAAATGGCTACTAAACGCACATGCTGCCAGTTGAGTGATGGACGCTTGTGTCAAATAACAGCTGAAAACCAACCCTTGAGGTTTTTACGCTACGTGCTTTTGGACCAAAGCCTCCTCGCCAAAACTACTCGCTCACATCAAATAAAAGCAAAGGTCGTTTATTCGTGTCCAGCGTAAAAAAGGTGAGTGAAAGATTTCCACTATTTGTATGTCATCACCGCGAGAGCTTCGGGGGGAAATAGTTGGCAGCGCTTGGACACGATGATGCATTACGCAGAAGCGCATCCATTTAAGGTCGGAATCAAGGCGGGAATGTATTGGCATGTAAAATGGACAAAAGCACCGCCTAATTGGCATGTACGTTGACTCATTTCACTCTTAATTGGGTGGAAACCCAAGCCGTGTGTGGGCTCAATTTGCTCCAGACGGAACAAGGACGTACAATAATGCCATGATGACCATTCGGGTCAATTATCACTCGCTTGCATGTCTTCCCCGGGGGTCCACAGTCGGGATAAAGTGAAGAAAACAGACACCAAATGAGGAGTGTGGACTTATGCTAAGGTGCCATACGGAGTCGCGTTATCACCTGCTGCTGCTGCTAAGACATAAAAGTGTGGTCTAGACGGGTTTGGAGTAGATACCAACGCCGATATCGATACCCTTCTGCATCGCAAGACCGATATGATACCAGAAATGAGGATGTGACCAAGTGTACCTGTTGATTAGTCCTAATCAAATATCATGACATTACTACTCCCACATCACTACTATCAGGGGAACCAGAGTATGGAGGGGGAGGAGGCACCTACTGTGGCCCAGCAAGGTGCACTGTATTCAGGCACACGCTCAGAGCAGCCGGTGTGACGCCACAGAGATCTCCGGGAAAGCTTTTGCACTTTTCAAACGCTGCGGCACACCAAGCCTCAGGCGTGGAAGCGATGAGGCATTTCAGGTGGCTGATAAAGTTTTTTGTGTGTTTGATTTTTTTTTTTTTTTACCCCTTATCGCAGGGCATTTGGTTAAACCGCAAAATGTTGTTTTACAAGTGAGCTCTGGGGACGTCACGACAAGCCGTTAATGTGACAGGCGGAAGGAAAAAGGCGCGCATGATTGGCTCACCCTAACAGTACGGGTAATCTCCAATCAGGTGTCATATCTGAGCTATTGTTAATCAAATTCATTGGTATCATTCTCTCATATCAGCCCTAGTTTAGAATAAGACACCTGTAAAAATTCCTTAAGGGCACTTAGCATAGCATAGACCTCCCCCAAGGCCATCTGTTGGTTGAGGTTGGTCACTGCACCGCTCAGCCCCCAATGCAAGTGGACCGTACGAGCAAAAAGTGAAAATGATCGCGTCTGCTCCTCGCCAAACGTGGATGGGATCTTGCTGGGCACGTGCAGAAAAACAGATGTAAAGTTTCAGTGTAGTCCCGCCAGCTAACGAGCAAACACTACGTCTCATCGCATGCCCTTTTATTGTCCTACCAGATAGAAATCACAAAACTCTGAACATTTCAAGGCCAATCAGTGCATTTTACAAGCGACAATCAAACTCTGCAAGTCTCGTCAAATCAGAGCCACGTCTACAATTACACCGTTTCCCCGAATTTCATGCTCAGGTGCATAAATGGCATATCCTCCATCGGAGGACCATCTCCGTTACACTTAATACGACCAGCAGACGCACACACAAAATGAAGTTGTTTTATAATATCACACACACACAAGATATGCATTAAAAGACACGTTGTTAATGAGAGCCATTTCTGTTATTTATCTGCAAGACAGTTGAATGGAAAGGCAAGCTACAATGCAAGGGAACAAGGCTGAGGTGGCATGAAAAGGATGTCCTTCAAGGGGCATCATAAACAGTTTTGTTTGAACAGTACATGACACACAGAAGTGTATGTCATGTACTTTCAGCCACAGCTGTCAAGAAGGATAATAAAAAACATTTGTGAAGCCTTACTGGAGACCAGCGTAGCCTTGAAATATGACCCAGACGCCGCAGCTCATTTGTTTACTAGTTTGTTATTTACACCTTATGGCATGAAAAGTCTAGTATTGGTAGTAGAAGCAAATGCTGCAACCCGCCGCCGTGATCAAAAAGGCTCGTTTGCAGGTGGAGAACAGGAGGTGTGTTCTGCTGCTCTCGGCTTTGCGCGACCCTCTGAGACGGTGTTGTGTGCGCATGTATTTGTCATGGCAAGGCGAGGCGACGACGGCGCTGCCAACCGCTGTGATCTTAAATTAAAAAACACTCTTTAGACACTGCAAGCGTCTAATATTTGGAGAAAGTCTTACTCCTGCGTTGGTTACTTTTATAAAATATTTCTGTAGGGCGACTGGGGAAATGTGGGAAACCTCAAAAGAAAAAGTGTTTTACTTCGCCCGGCCGCACACACTAGCCCTGCGCAATAATAACATGCTGTGTACATGCATGCATCGCGCTGGGGTCAAGCATAGCTTTTATGTAGTTTGATGTGTATATATATATATATTTCCCCCACTTTTGCCAAATCTGGTTGCAGCAGAATCATTTATTTTGTTAATGTATGGTTTTGTAAGTTCTTTCCCGAGCAAAACTAGTTATAAAAATAGTATGTTCAGTTTTCAATTCATATGTCATTTGTAAACATTTTTGCATCATTTTCTGCATGTAAAATGTTATTTGGGATAACATTTGTGGGCGTTTGAAACCGATAAATTCAATTTACATTATTTTCTATGGGATCATTTGCTTTGGTTTGAGTCTGTTTTGGTTTGAGTCGGACCTCATGGAACGGATTAATGAGGTTAACCGAGGCACCCCCGCATCCACTTTTGTTTGAACAAAAATGAACACCCATTTCTAGAAATCCAGCGGTTATATTCAATCGTAATACTGCCATATTTGGTTTGAACAAATCTACAGACACCGCTTGTCAAATCCACTTTTGAGTCTATTCCTATTAGGTGGGCACAAATTAGTCAAATCTAAAAAAATCTAAAAAAATGTTGCTATTGTACCAGTCTTGAGAATGTCAAACTTATGTTTTGACTAAAAAATATATTCTGTATGTATATATATATTTATATATATATATATATATTACACAGAATAAGCAGTACGTCACATGTTGTGTTAAATTATAAATATAAAATTTCCCATTCATTTTTAGTGGGGGTAACAAAAAGCACTGAATTATTGTAATGTATCCCCGTTTAGCACGCATGTGTGTGTTTAGTTGCGTGTAGTGTGGAGATTTACTTGCATTCTCTATTACGAATAGTAGGATTAACATGGCTTGTAAATGTGAAAAAATGTAAAAAAATTCAAACATGCTTTTGATTATAAAGAAATTGTAAATGAAAGGGCTGGTGTGTTCCCAAACTTCCTCAGCTAAAGCTATTCCAGATATGCTTTGCAGCCTTGCAAGCTTAAAGGTGAAGGTCAAGCCAAGGTGAAAGGTGGCAGCTGAGAAGCCGGGGTGTGTCAACATTAGGGAGATCCCTCCACTCTTTCCATGTGAAGCAATGAGAAACACGACATGTTGAAAGGTAACTAGGAAGGCCAACGCTGGACTTAATTGCCGCCTGCACTGAGGCTTGGAGACCTAACCTCTAATTTTGCTTGAATAATGTCGCCTTGTCGAACAGCGAGCCAAAAAAAGTGGCAGTTACTTTTCTAGGACTTTTTTTTTTTTTGGTGTCCCGACTAATACTCTCAGCTGCGGCTTTTAGGAGCAAACATCCAAGGGACCAGGCTATGTGACCGACTGCTTCGTCCCTCCCAATCCTTAATCACCTGTCACCTGCTTCACGCGATTGAGCACCACGTTCACAGTAACGATTAGGCGTGTTTTTGTTGCGATTGCGACGAGCGTAAGTCGCACGGGAACTTCAGCTTGCAAGGAAGTTGCAGCTTACAGCTGTAGGACATCATTACACCCATAAATTCCGTCTAATAGTTTCTCCAAAAAGGCCTTCTTGACACACGCTCACATAGCACCATCAGTAGCACAACACGTACATGTGACTAATGGGAAAACACGTTCTGGAGGGGTGTGGCTACTGCTCTATATGCATCATTCTGGGCTCTTCATCAATAACCCAGCGCCTACCACTCTGATATTTAAATACAGTTTGAAACCTTGCTGTGTGAAGTACTGCCTAGATCTCCAGCAGCAATTTGGTCCCCAGAACCGAGAAGGGAAGCTAAGCAAAAGAAATTGCTTTTAGACAACTTAGCACAAAGGAAGACACCTCCTTCCTGGGTGCATTGATTTCACACAGCAACATAGAAAAGGACCGCTACACCTAGCCTCAAAAACAAAAACACAGCAGCAGTGGCGGTGTGGTAGTGAGGTGTCACTACACCATTACCGCAGTTCTTTGGCGTAACAATGTTAATAACGTCGCTGTAGCTCGGTTAATATGCAGGTCACAAAATGTAAATGGAGTTTGTAGAGCTTTTGGGTTTTTTTCCGCAAAAGGTTTTATAAGCAGAATAGGTGTGTCTCATTACATGCATTCTTAGCTGCCTCCTTTTAACTGTTTTTATATCCCTAGTACACACACGAAAGAGAAATGTGTGTGTGTTCACGTCTCACATAATTTTCCTTTATATGGGACATTTTGAATAAAAATAGTAATGGTACAACTGCAAAACATGTGATATTATCAATGATGTTTCAAATGCATGTTTTTTTTCAGAATGTGAAGGAACTTGCCCCACCCACCATCACGCATCGTGCTCCTTTGGCGACCCTGGCTAACAGCTGGGAGTGGTTTCAACTTCAAAGAGTGATGGAGATGGAGTTCCAGTGATCTGCTCATTTTCTGTTTTTGTGCTACTGCTAATATGCATTATAAGGGCCCCGCTTGATTCTGCGGCATGAAAGCTAAATGCAAAGCAGGCCAGTTCGACAGAGAGTGACTTACGGGTGAGCGAGGATGGACAAAATGTGGCAAAATTTGTTGTGCGACAGTAAGAGTGCATGTGGGCGGGTTAGAGCTAACCGAAGCGGGGGATAAAAGCATCAGCTGTGAAGTCACACACCACTACACTTCTGGCTGTGGGAAACAGCGACACAACCCAGGAACAGAAATAAATAACAACACATCGGCTCCCAAATCTTCTTCATTTGGCCATGTTTACCTTTTCTCTGACGAAAAACATCCTTCTTCTGTTACATTATTACACGTTCAGATTCAGTCTAACAGTCTCTCATAAAGGCCTTCACAACACACACACACACACACTCACATAGGGCTGTCAGAGTTGCACAACACTTACATACGACTGATGAGAAAATACTGGAAGAGGCAGAAACAAAAGATGCTTTATCCTCACTCACACAGGCTTAACTTGCACTTTTATACAAACTTAAGTGGCCTTTACAACACAGAGATAGCACATAGTTGCACAGTACTTACATTTGACTGATAGCACAATACTGGGAGAAAAGGGGAATCACACAAAAGATGCATTGTTCTCACTCACACAGGCTTAAATTTCACTCATATACAACACACAGATAGTTCATTGTTGCACAGTACTTACATATGACTGATGGCAGAATACTGGGAGAAGAGGGGAAACAAACAAAAGATGCATTGTTCTCACTCACACAAGCTTACATTTCACTTATACAGCACACAGATAGCACAGAGTTGCACAGTACTTACATATGACTGACGGCAGAATACTGGGAGAAGAGGGGAAACAAACAAAAGATGCATTCTTCTCACTCACACAAGCTTACATTTCACTCATATACAACACACAGATAGCACAGAGTTGCACAGTACTTACATATGACTGATGGCAGAATACTGGAAGAGGGGAAACAAAAGATGCATTGTTCTCAATCACACAAGCTTAAATTTCACTCTTATACAAACTTGTGGCCTTCGGAAGACACACC
>QODF01000043.1:7110868-7279313 GCA_024372805.1 Oostethus manadensis | reverse complement strand
ACACACACACACACACACTCACATAGGGCTGTCAGAGTTGCACAACACTTACATACGACTGATGAGAAAATACTGGAAGAGGCAGAAACAAAAGATGCTTTATCCTCACTCACACAGGCTTAACTTGCACTTTTATACAAACTTAAGTGGCCTTTACAACACAGAGATAGCACATAGTTGCACAGTACTTACATTTGACTGATAGCACAATACTGGGAGAAAAGGGGAATCACACAAAAGATGCATTGTTCTCACTCACACAGGCTTAAATTTCACTCATATACAACACACAGACAGGCCAGTGTTGCACAGTACTTACATATGACTGATGGCAGAATACTGGGAGAAGAGGGGAAACAAACAAAAGATGCATTGTTCTCACTCACACAAGCTTACATTTCACTTATACAGCACACAGATAGCACAGAGTTGCACAGTACTTACATATGACTGACGGCAGAATACTGGGAGAAGAGGGGAAACAAACAAAAGATGCATTCTTCTCACTCACACAGGCTTAAATTTCACTCATATACAACACACAGATAGCACAGAGTTGCACAGTACTTACATATGACTGATGGCAGAATACTGGGAGAAGAGGGGAAACAAACAAAAGATGCATTGTTCTCACTCACACAAGCTTACATTTCACTCATATACAACACACAGACAGGCCAGTGTTGCACAGTACTTACATATGACTGATGGCAGAATACTGGAAGAGGGGAAACAAAAGATGCATTGTTCTCAATCACACAAGCTTAAATTTCACTCTTATACAAACTTGTGGCCTTCGGAAGACACACCCAAATAGCACAACCAGAGGGGTGAGGCAACTGCTATGTAATGTAGTATGTAGTATAGTAATGATAATATTCGGTACTTTTATTGTAACCTCTTCATCGATCTTCCTCAATGTAAAATATAGCACGTTTTACTGTGCCGCATGTCATTAAAAGCTGATGAATAAGAGTGGTGTCTTACCTGGATGCTCCTCTGTGCACATCCTGAAATGTAAGAACACATGACGGAAAATGCAAGTACAACATACAGTAATGGCGGTGAAAATACACGTGCACTTACTTGCTTAGCGTGGAAGAACACCGTCTTTTCCAAATATTTCGCAGACCCGTTTTTAAAATGGTTATGTATACATTTATATATAATTATGTACACAGGAGAACAGTCCATCCAATTATCCCTGTCATCAAGTAAAGATCATAAAGACGTTTGTATGTCCATGTTGATGATATCATTGTTCTGCGCTTCAGCCAAACCGCGATGAGGTCATGCATGTCCAACAAAGACAAAGCACAGCAGAAAATAACATTGAAGAGAACGAAAGGATTTTATTGGTACAGTAGCCATGTGCTTCAGTTCTGATTTGGTGATTTTGGTGCAGATTTCTTGGCCCTGGCCTGGCCTGGAAAGAGCACGCGAATGTTGCGCACGCAGTCGGCGGCGGCGTTGCGAACCTTCTCATCATCGGAGCCCATGAAGTGAATCAGAGGCTGGAAGGGAGGGGGGGACACAAGAGAGAGAGGAGAGAAAACCCTTTGGAACAAGAGCTGGTGTGGGGGGTGTGCAATGTGTGTATTATATTTTATATTATGTCTGTATACAATATATTACGTGTATATACACTTTTCTTGGAGACCGGCGCAAACACCACACCACGTCCTTGTAGACGCCCCAAGGTCAGATATATGCGTGGGTAATGGAACACGTTATTCACGCGTTATCTAAACGTGCAGAGACTTGCTTAGTGTAGAGTTTTGTATTGTGCAGAAGCGAGTGGGGAGAAACAATCTCAACTATATTTAACGATAGAAACCGCTGCTGAATGTGTTTTTGGGGGATGAGCTTTCGTTCCTGTTTTATCTGGAGCGAAATCACCACATTACGTTTGCGGGCGGCTGCGGGGTTGAGTCAAAATAAAAGTCAATGCGAGCATAAATAGTCTGGCGCAACGGACGGATCTAAATGTGTTCAATGTGTGCCGCTTCCTACATTCCCTATGGCGAGCCACTGAGGTTTCCTAAAGCCGCACTCGCGATGATTTTGAAAAAAGGGGGTGGGTGTTTACATTGATAATGAAACAACAAGAATGGATGGCAGAAATAAAGACTGAAGAATGAAGCTTTGATAAACAAACACTCATAACATGATTCTCACACAGGCAACGATACAGTATATTTATCCCCAAACGGGGGGGGCACATAGTGAAAAATAAAAGGATGCAAGTTTTGTAAAAATATTCACACACAAATACTGTATTATATATTTCACAAAATAAATTCCTCTCTGCATTGTCGTCTAGGTGAAAAGCCTATTAGTAAAAATCAGCTTTGTCTTTTTCCAATCATTGTACATGTTTTAGGACATTTACTTACTGTAAATTTTCTTCTGGTAATTATGATTTTAATCCCATCATCTCTCAATTTTTGAAGTATTTCCATAATATTGTGACCTTTTCCTCAAACAAATTTTCCAAAAATGAACTTTGTTTTCTCATATTATTGCCTAAAATAAATACTATGTTGCCGCACGGTGGATGAATGGGCAGCATGTTGGCCTCACAGTCAGGAGGTTCTGGGTTCGAATCTCCGTTGGGCGTCTCTGTGTGGAGTTTGCATGTTCTCCCCGTGCGTGCTTGGGTTTTCTCTGGGTGCTCCGGTTTCCTCCCACATTCCAAACACATGCATGTTAGCTTAATTGGCGACTCTAAATTGTCCATAGGTGTGAATGGTTGTATGTCTTTGTTTGTCTATATGTGCCCTGCGATTGACTGGCGACCAGTCCAGGGTGTACCCCGCCTCCCGCCCAAAGTCAGCTGGGATAGGCTCCAGCATACCCGCGACCCTAATGAGGATAAGCGGCATAGAAAATGAATGAATTAATAAATACTATGCTACTAAAATTATTCTGCCTCATACTACAAGTTGATTCTCACAAAATTGTCAGTTTTTAATATGAGAATATGACTTTTTTTCTCTTAATATTTTGACTCAATGGTTTTCTTTTTTTTTTATTTTCCCCAAACATACCAACTTTCTTGTAAATGTTCCTCTCGGAATTCTGACTTTATTCTTGTAAACAGTGGCGATTGCTCTAATACTGCAAACATTTAAATGTCTCAAAAAAGTGTACAATTATGCACTGCTTTGTGTGCATTATGAGTAAATATGCGTAAATAATCGTCATCTTTTGTTCACAAACAGCTACTTATCACGGGTAACTGACACCACTTGCTGCTCATTCATCCCCGCAGCGCCACGCCTTTTAAAGCCTTACGCAGTCGGGACTCTGAGCGTCTACCGACTTCATTTTGGAAGTGTAGAGTAGGTTGTTCCACTGCGCAAAAACGGACGCCTAATGCATAAACGCTGGACTTTGTCAAACGCTCTGCTTCTGCCTGATGAGTGGATGATCTGTCTGAGGCAGGATCCCTTTTTGATTGACCGCAAATTAAGCAGATCAGCAATCTTGACAGAGTTTTTCATTCTGTTGTTTTAAAGTCATCTGGAGACCCTCCCTTCCCCCCTGGACTTTGCCTTTGGTAAAAACTACTAGGAACAGAGGGTAGAATTTACATGTAAATGAACACAATTATGATGCAGGCCAGAAGAAGGACTAGCAGCTGCTTGTAGCATAACTTTTCCTGCAACCAAATTTGACAAAAATTACAACTTTATTTATTGTTTTGGGCCACAACTGGCCCCTGGGCCACACTTTGGACACCCTGCCTTAAAATAAAAACAATTTGTGGTCACAAACGCGCAACCATAAATTCATTAAAAACATCACTTTGGTCGATAAACACGAGTAGATCCAGTGCACGGCAGTGAGGAAGAATAACTTGGATGTCTTCCAAGTGGATGTGGGGCACAGAAAAGGAAAGCCATCGCCATCACATCCTAGCAAGCACGCAGGCGAGACTTTGGGTCTTGGGTCTCTAGGAAATACTTCCAATCTATCTGACCAATCCTCCTGTTCTCTCTATGGACTGCACCAATGACAGGGTTGTGCTACGCTGTCTTTAAGATGAGCTGTGGGAAGAGCCAAGTTCCACCGTTGCTCCAAGCCTGAGTAAAGTTCATGATGGAAGACCAGCTGACCTTAAAACCCCGCCATGTTACATGCAAACAAGCCAACTGCTCTTTGCACGTTTGTGTGGTGACCAAAGAATCACAAGACACAGAAATGGCATTCAGGGGAGTTTCTACACAAAGGCAAACATTGAAGAAGAAGATTTAGACAAACAGAGGTGTCAGCTCATGTCAAAGCAGCAGTGTTGGGTACAGGGCTTTTGCATTTGCCCTTCGGGTTTATATGATTTTTAAATAGCATCCAAAAACACCTCTGTGAGCCCACTGGCATCCACAGGCTGGAGAAAACATGCAGCTCGCTAAACAAGCCTCTTTTGTCAAACCAGAGGATGCCTGAGAAGTGCCAGAGACCGAGATGCTGCCAAGCTCACTGCGTGTTATTCAGACGCCGCCAAATAAGTTCTCCCCGAGCGCACGGCTCTGCTAAGATAAGCGTGTCTCTCTCTGCTGCTTTTTTTTTTTTTTTAAAGAGCGCTTCCCTTCTCAGCTGGGATGTTGTTGAATATAAAACGCTACCCGTTAGATATTCCCTGATGCGACGACGTCAACGCTTTACAAACTGGGAATGATGCGTTTGAGAGGTTTGTGCAGTTTGCAGGATTCCAGTGACCTCCATGTAGGCGGCAGAGGAAGCTGTGTGGGAGGGCTGCGAACGCTGTTACACGCACCCTATCACACGTGGAGGTGCTGCGGTTAACTTTATGTGTTTATGATTATGCTATACCACACTATATTACATTAGTTCCAACTTCACAGTTCTTCAAAAAGATAATAAACCATGCACTTTCATGGTTGACTAGGGCCTTTTTAGTCCAGAAATATGCAGGTTTAATTCAATTTCATCTTGTTTTGCCTAAAAGAAGCAGGGTCAAGCATAAAAATGGCTAATTGAAGTAAATTAACCACAGTAGACACATTCAAAGACATTGTGACGATATGTAGTACAACACACAGGTCACTAGGTGTCGGTAATGTTACTGTATTGTTCAGTGAGACACACAAGCACCAGACTTGACTGCCTAAACGGGTTTGCATGCTCTCACAACAGGCACAATAACCCAATAACACAACTTTTTGGGGGAATTTTGCCCGTCATTACCAATCCTTATGCTCACACACGTCTCTTTTCTGTGTGTTCTGAAGATATAAAAACAGGTAAAAAGAGGTAGCAGAAAAATGCACGTAATGGGACACAACTATTCCGCCTATCAAGCCTTCTGAAAAAAGAACTCCAAAAAGTAACGACCAGGCTCCATTTACGTCATGTGACGTTGCTACGCCCGAGAACTATGTTAATGGCGTAGTGACACCACACCACACCAGCTAGCTACTAGCTTCACACACTCGGCCCACTGCTGCTGTGTTCTTGTTTTTGACGCTAGGTGTAGCGTTCCTGTCAGTGCACCCAGGAAGGAAGAAATGAGAAATTTGTAGGCGTTTTAATAACCGCCTTTTTAGGCAAAATAGGTGTGTCCCATTACATGCATTGATTATCTGTCTCGTTTTACCAGACATGTGCTCATGTCTCATATAAAGATTGGGGATGATGGGCAAAATTCCAAAAGAAATGCACTTTTCCCCTTTAAATGTGCTCACGTTTGAACGCCTGCCTTCAGATACCCAAACGTGCCGTCACGGCTCCATCAACCCCCGGGGTACCCGTGTTTGGGGGGCCCAATAGGCAGCTCAGTTGAACTGGGCCCAGTTGGAGGGGTTGGTGAAGGAAGTCAAGGTAAACAACATTCCCTGCGGCGGCCCAAAAACGGTTCCGCTACCTTCTCTGTTTCTAAAGAGGATGGAGGAAAAGGGCAGCTTTTAATATAGCAACTTGAACTGGAAAGTTTGAGTCTGAGCCTGAGAATTCCTGCTCCATGCGTGAGAGAGAGCCCGTCATGTTCCAGGGCTTGGCATGTATCATCTATACCCTTCACGCTAAGTCAACTGAACATTTAAAGGTCCCATATTATGCAAAATGGACTTTTTAATGACGTTAGAAGAGTAAGATGCGTCCCTGAGCTCCAAAGTCCGATATAGCTGTCATCCCCTTCACTTGTTTCATCCACTTTTGGGACCTTTGAGGCACTCAAATGCTTTTTGTTTTTTTCCTGCTGTCATGAAGGAAAAATCTCCTTGCTGATGATACCATCTCTGACCCACCCCAGACCCAACTCTGCATGCATATGCCCACCACTTCATGGAGGACAGCTCCGTTAAAAAAATCAAATCGAACCATGGTGATTTGTAAAACACCTTGCAACGTCCCAGTGGTGGCCAAAGTGCTTCACAAGAATAAAAACAGCTTTCGTAATAACAGCAGAGAAAAACATTAGAGCCCTGCAGACATGAAATAACACCCCTAGTCACTTTAATGCTCCTATTATATATTGTTTACACTACATTGCAACTCTTAGGTGGGATAGGCTTCAGCATACCCGCGACCCTAATGAGAATAACCGGCATAGAAAATAGATGGATGGATGCTGCAGGGACTCGAGATGGATGCCAGCTAGCAAACTAGTGAGTTAACCAGTTAGCCTCAAATGTGTTTCTTCTGAACAAAATTTACCGCTTCCACATGGAACGGGAGTATAACCTTTTTCACTTTATCATGTGGGACATGACATGGCTGAATGTGCTGAAGTCCGCTAGCTCCATGTTAGCATTTGGGACGCTAGCTGCTTCAGTGAAGCACATTAAGCTGTGCTCCCTAAAGGTCTTGATGTTTGTCAATGCAGCCAACTCATTGATCTGGTAGTGATTTCACTTTTCCCAAAATAGAAGGTACCGGAGGTTTGAATTTCCACTTCCTTGGTCTTAGTCCCGGCTCTGCTGCTTCGATACGTCATGGGCAAACAGGCAAGTAACTTTTGTAACGTGTCACACCGATAATCATCATCCGCCTTTGGTCCATCACGGTCCCATGAAAGAGCCTGTGTAATACATCCAGCTGTCCAAAGGTTTCTATGAGAATGTATGGTTTGAGCAAACAGCCCAGCTTTTTGGAAGCAATGTAAAGCGTCGTGACAGACACGATACCAAAGCAAGCACATCCGTGTAAAACTGTGAGATACCGAGAGTAGATGTCAAATCAAACGGCGAGGGGCAATCCATCTGCGGGGGCTTCAATTCTCTTTGGCATGCTATGTCTTTCCTTCTCTTGACTGCTGTACGGATTCCTCTGCAAATATTTCGACAGGAAGCTGCAGCATCCGCGTTAGAAAGCTTTGCCAGTGACTACAGTTTGCATCCACAACAGCAAAGTGACCGGAAGGGCAACATCTGAGCGTTTTGGAAAGAATGAAACATGAAAAACAGCACTCAACTAAAAGGTTGCTAATGGATTTTCCAGAGTGAAATGCTTTCTTTTGGATGCTTAATTTCCTTAGTGAGCCTCAGGGTGCTGCTCCACACATCATTAGGTGTGCTACGGGGTTGCTTTCGGAGGAAACCTGCGCTCGTTTGAAACCACACACGACACGTGGGTGAACATGTTTGCGGAGATTCTCCACGCCACCCAAAAGCTCAGTGAAATACTGTTACAATAACACTGTCAAAATGCGCTGCACCGTGAATTGCACACACGCAAAATCAATAGTCAATAAACTAGCGGTGGCGGTGGTGTGGACGTCATCCGAGCAGATTATTGCAGTGCACACTGGTGATGGACGTGCTCTCAAACAGTAACGCTTCCTCTGGGTCAGCCAGGTACGTTTCACACGGCTGCTGGAGACTGAAGCCAGACTGAACGATGCGGCCGCCTGTGGTGGGGTTTCCACATTTGAGATTAACAAAAAATGCAACTCCTGCCGCTGTTAAGCGCTTTAAAAGTCCAAAAATGCATTACGGAGCAGTGCTGCAATCCTTCACTGGTGCAATAATAAGGGCAAACGCTGCAGCAGATTAAGGAGGGGCCGTATATGTCACGGATTTCCAGACCGCAGCCCAGATAGATTTGCACAGTGTAGAGTGGATCCTCTCACACAGTAGCTGTGGATTTTTGGTTAAAGAATTATTTATCCTGCAGAAAACATATCTCCTTTACTCGCCAGTTTTTTTTTATAAAAAATGAGTTTATGCAAGTAAAATTGTTAGAAAAAGCCACCATTTTTTTTTTGTTTTTTTTTTTTTGTTATTTTTTATTTGTTATTTTTTTTTTTTTAAGTTTTTTTGTTTTTTTCTTTTTTTCTTTTTTTTTTGTTATTTTTTTTAAAATGTTTCTGTTGTCTTTTTTCTGGTTTTGTTGTCTATTCTTTTTTTTTTTTTTTTTGTTTTAATTTTTTTTCTTCTTTATTTTTTTTCTTTTCTGTTTTCTTTAAATCTTTTTAATTTTTTTTTTTTTTTGTTTTTAAATTTTTTTTTTTAAATTTTTTTTATTTTTCTTTTTTTTTTTTTTAAAATTTTTTTTCCTTATAATATTATTACTTTAAGCCCATAAAACAACTTCATATCCTTTATTTCAATATTTCGTAAATGTTTTAGTCATTTAGTTTTTGTCATTAATCACATAATATTACATTAATTACATCATATTATTGCCAAAACAGCCATGTGTTGCAGATGGCCGCCAGGCACCCCTGCTCATCACCTTCCATTATCACTGATTAATGGCGCTAAACATTTCGCACTTCAAATGTGAGGCATATTTAGAGCTTAAACCTGGACTGTCTCAAAAGAACAGCGAGATTTTTGGCGCGGAATCTCATCTAATATTTACGACAATCACTTTTATTGCAAATGTTGATCTGAAATTGGAGAATGTAAACATGTCCAAAATAAATATTTTTACGGGCATATCAGTTACTTGTGGCTTTTGGCCACAAAAGGCGCTGATGTACTATACACATACACACACGGGTCCACTTCATGGTGTGGCTTAAATGGAAAAAAAAAGGAACATTACGTTTTCGGAACACCCAATGTTCAAGTAACCAATTATACCCGGGCTGACAGTAAAGTGCAGCAATTTTATGAACATGGGAGAATATACATGGCTGCAATACTGTAACTGCTTAGAATTTTTATGGCAGCGTAAACCGCAGACTGTTACAGCACAATATTCGGTTCATCCAGGGGTGCAAATGTCCCAAAACTTTGAGACTTCTTTTGGAAATTCAGCAGAGGGATTAGTTGTTGTTTAATACAAATACAAGCAATTATGCTAAGTTATTTAATTTACAAATATGCATGCAGGTGGTGTGGTCCAAAAAGTCCATGGGACAGTGCTGCCTTGTGAGTGAAATGTATGAGCATTCAATTGTAATTTTTAAAATCAAATATTAAAAGGTCTTCTAGTCATAATATGAAATGTTGTAATTGTTATTTTGCAGTGGCGTACAACTGCATTGTATCATAGACGGGTTTCTAGCATTTGCTTACATGCATTTGGGTGACAGAATTGTATTTTTTTCTCCATGCACCCACAGCTGGCTCTGATGCGGCTAGTGTTCTGTGCTGATGTCCAGGAAGCAGCCTTAGCAACAGTTGCCAGCAACTACAAGCCTTTGACTTGCACTGTCATGGCATGTGGGTTCTAGCAGAGAAATGGCACTTTGCACACACTGGGTTGTTTGCTTTACTGGATTCCCATGACAGCTAGAAAATAGAGTTGTGTTTCCGCCTTCGAATAAAAAACCCTTTTGTCCCCCCCCCATTCCTTCTGTAAAAGGCTGAGAATATAATGAAGAAATATTACTAATCGTGTAAAATTGCTGGACTTGGGTGTGGTGTCGACTACGACTACGACTGACCTTGACCACTCCTTCGCCGTGCATGATGATGCAGTTGTTTTGCTCCTTGGACAGCTGGTGCAGGGCCAGCACTGTACTGTGGCGCACTTTCATGTCTTGGGACTTTAAGTAGAGCGCCAGGTGGGGCACAACTCCCGCCTCCCCGAAGGCCGCCCTGTTGTTGCGCCACGTGCAGCACTGGGCGATGGCCTGAGCCAGGTGGCAGCGGAGCAGGTCGCTGGGCTGCGTGGAACAGAGATGAATGGAAGGAGCCGAAATATGCGGCAATGCCTACCGACGCTTGTCTCATTTGCGGGATTGATGCAGTAAAAAACGCATAAAGCAGCACTGACAGCAAATGCATCAGCAGAAAAAAAGAGGAGCTGTGAGTGTGCCTACTTTGTCAGTCAGCTTGGTCAGCAGCGAGACCACCTCATAATCCGTCAGAACTGCCAGGTTGTACTTGTCTTTGGCTATCTTGGCCACGACGGCGCACATGCTTGCCAGAACCTTGTCGTCTGATGACTTCAGTAGATCAATAACAAGCTCCATGCCGCCCATCAGCGAGCTCACCATTTCCCCCGCCTCCTGTAACCACAGAGATTACTGTTAGCTGCTGCTGTGGAGCTTATGCGTACTGTAAACTGCAATAGCTGTGCTATTTTCTGCAGTTTATTACTAGGGTTTGCCATTTAAACACAATGCTTGGGCGCTTGAGGTCTGCCTAGCAACAAGTTGACAGGCAAACGTGTGACAAGACATCCGAGGAGCGGTGCTGTATTTACTGCATATAAAGACCGGGTGTCTTCACTTAGTCAGTGGCAGAGAGTACCAGGCGCTAATTAGGGGTAAGGCAATTCTATTTTATATACGCCAAAATGATCTACACATTTTATTATGGTCTGCCTCTCTCAGTGACTCACGTTCTTCCTTCTTTATGAGGACACTAATAGTTTGTGCTGGCTCCATCGCACCATGACCTTCAGCTCTTACTGGCTTAGGTCACAGCCAAATGTGACGCCACCGGGATTTTTGCCCGGGTCGGGGATGAGATCCCGCCCCAAGTGTACCTTAAGGTACCTTAGGGTCTTGTTCGTGAGTGAGGGAAGGATGGATAGCGACACAGGAGCAGGTCCTTTCACAGTAATGACTGAAAGGACAAGATGGGGGGGAGGGGTACAAGCGGCTGAAATAAGTTTCTTCAGTAGGATGGTTGGGCTATTCCTTAGAAAGAAGGTGAGAAGCACGGTCATCCGGGAGAAACTTGGGAGTAGAAGCATCGCTCCACGGCATTGAGAGGATCCAGGTGAGGTGGCTTAGACGTCTTGTCATGTGTTCAGGGCACGTCTGACCGGTAAGAGGCCTCAAAGTAGAAGCAGGATCTACTGTAATGAAAACTGTATTTATATAATGTTATTACATACTAGAGGTGTTGTACATCAGTGCAAAAAAAGCATCTGATCAGGAATTTAAAGGCTAGGGGTGACATTTGGAGCGCTTGCCCCCAGAGAACTGAGAGAGAAGCCACCAATGGGATTCATGGGCCTGGTAAGAACCGCAAGGGTACTTACCAACTTATGGGGCAATGCTTTACCAAACCAAGAGTCTGGTAAACGAACCACATCGGAAGAGCTGCCAGGGGCACTGGATTCACTTTGTCTTGGCACGTCGGGGCACTCTTTTAAAAATACGACCCACCAGATTGCCAGAAGAGGACAGACCGAGGTGGCCGGGTTTAAATTTAAATACACTACATGGGCAAAAGTACACAGCTTAGATTTGTGGGAAAACTTTCTACAAGACGTTGGAGTGTGTCTGTGGCAATGTTGGATGTTGGACCAGAGGGGATAAGAATACAGTATCTGTTTCATCCTAAGGTTCCAGGGCGCTCGAGTTGTCCCCACGCTTCTGGTGGCAAATGGCACGGTGCCAAACTGCTTCAACAAGCGTCCGAGCTCAGTTAGTCGAAGCCGAGTTGGTACGCTGCTGTGTTTTGCGGAGGCGGTCTATGAGTCCTGGATGCTCCGCCAGAGGATGAGCAATGTGTGAAGTGCAGAAAAGTGGGGGGGGGGGGGGGGGGCCAGCTAGCACTCCCAAACACACTCAGGAAGCTCTTCTTCAGGAATACTGATGATGGCTCACCGGTAGTCCCGGCGACAGAGGAAGCTCTCTTAGGCCAGCAGCTGCAAAGTGACTGTCGGGAAATTTCTCCCCGGGCTTGCTTAGATGTCCACGTATAATGAGGCTCCCAGCAAGGGTCGAGTGAAATCGATAAGTAATATGCACCGTGTGCTTCCAAGCTTCTCTTGAGAGGAGCTGGCAAAAGTAACCCTCAGGGTGATTCAGTGCTCTGTAGTTCTTGTATGACAGTGTGTGGGCCGGTCGCTTGAAGCTCTGTTAAGGGGCATCCAGCAGATACATTCATCATAAAGCTCTCTCCCAAACCCACTATAAACGCGCAAACTCAAAACACATGGGTCTTTTATCGGAATAAAAATGCTATCAGGTTCCTCTGTGCAAGGAGTGAAAAGCGCATCCCTAACATGTTCATGGGTTTACCTCAAAACTGGCAGCAAGGAGATCGAGACAAACATTGTCAAACTTAATCAGTCCTCAAAAGCGGGCCTGCGAAGCCTTCATATGGTTACCATGCATCATTTTCGCAGTACTCCTAAGCCTCAACACATTCCAGCCAACTATAAAAAAATATATATATATATATGTTGGGCTTCACCCAGAGACACCCACCTGGGCCTCATTGCTGTGGATTGTCTTCTGAAGAAGTTGTTTGTGATTATTATTATTACCTACTTATCAATATGATTATGATTCACAATCACTCGTTAGAGTCATTAGATTATTACGCTGTCGCTCCAGCAAATTGGTTTTGGAATACTGTGGAATCTCAGACAGCGTCTTTTTCAGTTAACGTCATTTACAGCAAATGTTTTGCCTGTTTGCGTACTTTTATTATGGCTGGGTCACGGCGTGATATTAATACACTGTGTTATTAGTTATTAGTCCCAACTGTGTTCTCATGTATTTTTGTGCAAAAGGTCCTTGTTAGCATCCTACTAGCTTGTAAATACATGGAAACGGGAAGTCAGCTCCGTTGGCCTTTAATGATGTCATCAGCAGCTGACCCTGTAGTTCTTTTCGAATTAAAACGATTACGCCACACGCCTCTGCTTTTCTTTTGATTGTGGGTGCAAAAGAAGCGTATAACAAGGGTGAAAGATCATTGAATTGAAGAAATAGGTTGACAGGCGGTGTCTGTGTACCACGTCTTCAGTGAAGGTAAACTAACTTTAAATGCTTATTTATCCTCTTCATTCCCCATTTTTATGCAATTCCAATTTCTTTGATGCATGGAAAAGTAGAATTTTCCAACAAAAATTGCAAAAATGTTAACTCAAAAGGTGTTTTGGGCGTCGGAAGTTAGCAAAGAATCCCAATCAACTGCTAATGACGTCAGGCAACGGAGTCCACTTCATGTTTCCATATATTAGTACGCTAATAGGAGGCTAAGAAGTGGGAAAAACACATGAACACAGTTAGACTAATACAGTGGTTCTCAAATAGTGGGGCGGGTCCCCTGGGGGAAGTCGCGGTGAACTGTCAGGAGGGGGTGCGAAAAGCAAGTAATACTTTCAATATTTGTGTAAACCTGCCAATACGTCCAAATGCATTATACTCAACATGCAATGTAACTTTTTAATACACTTCATGACTCTCCGTGCTGGTCCATTTTGCTGGTTTCAGTTTCAAATTCAGTTTGTACAGATAAATGCGTATTATCAGTTGTCATCGTATTTCAAATGGGGGGGTGCCGTGACAACATTTCGGGCCCCTGGGGGGGTGCGGGGGGCTGACTACCACTGGACTAATAACGCGACAAGATGTGCCGCATATTGTAGGATAACCGGAAAATGTACGCACACCAAGGCAAAATCGTGCCGTAAATATTTGGCGTTAACAGGAAAAACATGCAAACCGAGGCGTATGCTAACCGAGGTTCCACTGCATTCCGCGGCTTTGGGCAGGTCATGAAATCATGAAAACATTGAAACTGTCCAATCGGGTTGCGCTGTGTGTGCTACATAAACGACGTGCCGTTGCGGGACACGTTGACCTCATCACAGAAAGAAAATATGCTCGGCACATGTGTGTCAATAATAAGTAGCACGTTGAGTAAGGATTTTCAGAGCGAGACGCAGCAGCCACGCCACAGGATATTACTTGCTCCTCTCTCCCTCCCTGCTTCCACACTTCAGCTACCTTGGTGTGCCAAAGGAGCCGCTCCTGCTTCTTATTAGGCTGCGGTTCACGTAAGCCCTCGTCTGACACCGCTTTGCCCCTGCTCACCTCCCAGCAGCAGGTTGCAGGCAGACAAGCGTGGTGTGATATAACATACTGTATGAGTGGGCTCAAAACACTTCATTCCAAGGCAACAGTCTGAGACTTTGCTCAGCTTCACAGAAGCAGGATTAAGGCAAAAGAACACCCCTCGAGTGGGATAGATCTCTCACTGTACCTTTGCGTTTTCGATGCATGGACAAAGAGCCCACGCCGCACTGGACTGGACATCTGGACTGGGGTTTTTCAGCAAGCTCCATACCCAGCGGATTCCATCAAGCTCCTGAATGATCCTTTTGACAGAAGAAGAGGAAGAAGAAAAAAAACATCAAACAACTTATCACTATGTGGGTGAGAGTGTGTTGCCCATCACTATCCCCTCACACGCTCATTTGGGATTCAGCAAGTGTTTTACATTTCAGCTGGGATAGGCTCCAGCATACCCGCGACCCTAACGAGGATAAGCGGTATAGAAAATGAATGAATGAACAAATGAACAGTGGCCCTTCGAGCATCAAGGGCGCACAGACAAACTGCAAACTCCAATTCTTTTCAATGATGGCGTTGGCCGGGGTCTCCATTGGATTTGTTTCCAATGGATGGTCAGCTATACTCCACTTTGTTCTGTATGCCGCAAGAGATTCCAAGTTGGCTGCTGGAGATGCTCGTTATAATGACCAGTAGATCGCCAACCCGTGCTCACCGTGCTCAACAGCACTGAGGCAGATGTTTGGGTGTCAAGCGCGTCCAAGCCCGGTACAGACCGATTAGTGTGAGCGGCCCCGACCTTAGTCAAGGTGAAGGAAATGGAATACCGGTGAATTTTGGCCCAAAAGCTCGTCTGCTGGAAACATCAAGCTGAAGTGGAATTTCTCCTTTCGGCGTGACCCCGAGCATACATGAAAATCAACACAAGAATGGCTTCGTCAGACGAAAATTCAAGTTCCAGGCAGAGCCCAGGCCGCCATCCAACTGACCAGTCGTGGGCCTGAATGGGCTGAATGGGGGCCGCGCAACAGAAACACCATCCAGAATTTGGAGTATTCTAGTAGAAGAAAGAAGCCTCATAACGCTAACTGAAAAGTACTGGAAAAACCCAACAACCCGGGGCATACGCTGACCGAGGTTCCAACGTACTGCTCAACATCTTTGAGATCACTTTGCAGATGAGGAAGGCCTTGCTTTTGGGTTGCCTATACTTGCTGCGGGATTCTTTTTCAAATCACGTCCTCAATCTTGCTTACGTGCACTCCGGCCGTGGAGGGGAAAAAAGCACAGGTCAGAGGTGAGCTGACATCTGTGTAAAGTGCTGCATGCACTTATTTATAAATAGAAACTCATTTATGCGTTATGCTGGTAGCTTGTTTTTCAACCCCGGCCAAAAAAAAAAGGAGTCTTTCCAAATCAAACAGAGCCGGAGACAAGTCGCTCTATATTTCATGGCGCTTGTGTGAAGTTTACTTAAACATTTGCTGTATTTCATGTCGCGTAGACCAAGTTCCATTCAATTAACACTACAGTGCGGCCGTTGTACGACGTAAACAACACGCAACATGTTCCCCGTGTGTGCTTCCTTCTAGACTATTACTTAAACACTCCCTGGTCACACTATCTTTGTGACTGGCACCACCAAAAACTCTCATCTGCCTTGTGTTGGCACAGAAATCTCTCCGAAATAATCAGAACATCAGATTCCGCTCTGCGGGGCCTCTTAAATCTTCCCCATAAACAAAAAAGGAAGCTTCACATAATTGGCGTCTTCCCGTGCAGCGGGTATGAAACAGATTAGCACAGACGTTGACGGATTGGCGGAGGCGACCGCGCATCCCATCCCAGCTGACCTGGGGAGGGGGCGGGTACACCCTGGACTGGTCGCCAGTCAAATGCAGGGCAGACATTCAAACATTCACACCTATTGAGAATTTCGAGGCGCCAATTACCCTAACCTGCGTGGTTTTGGAATGTTGGAGGAAACCGGACTACCCGGAGAAAACCCACACACTCAAACGCTTGTCTGTAAGTAATGCGCAACTCCGATGAAATGACACCGGCATGTATTGAGTAAGTCCTTATATAAAATGTTTTATATTATTTCAAAAAGTACAATTTTTCACAATTACAAATCAATACATATGACAAATATCTAATTAATGTATAATACAACAATGTGTGGTCTATAATATAAAGTAAATGCTATATAATTTGTATTAATAATAATATATTTTATATATATATATATATTATTTATAATAATATTATATATAATAATATATTCATATAATTACATTTAATTAAATAAATGTAATTTTATTACTTTGTTTTATTAAATTACTTTTTTTAATCATTAGGACACATTGTCTAGTTTGGGAGTTTGTAGCTGCAGCATCAAACCCCCGACTAACTAAATACACACGCGTGCTTTCCAGTCCATTTTGATTGATTTATAAAGTGATGTGTTGGTATTTAAATACGCCTGTACAATATCTGTCCAACGTCCTTTTTGTTTCCAGTTCAATCAAGTCAAGACAGCGGGGGACAGGTTTGTGTTAGCACAGAATGCTAGTTATGTTAATTAGTCTGTGGGTTCAACTTAGGAAATAAAAGCAGCTATTGACATAACAACCTTGTTTACAGCTGCAAAGAGTCAACGTTTCAGGGCTGCATGGTCTGACCTAAATATATGTGCTGCGAGAAAACATGACAGACCAACATTACTTTTAACTTTAATTTGACACTTTTTATTGGATGCCTTGGGTTTGGCTTTCCCGGGAGCCTATTGGAGGACATGATAATATTGCTGCTTTTCAACTATGTGAACCCGGACCTGAGACTTTTATTTGCATCCTAATTCAGATGATAGAGGCTGTGTATTGAGTCTGCGCTCGGCTGCGCATTCCCGGCCGTGTTGTCTTGGAAATGGGCAGGCTTCACGCGTGTTTGTCCTGACGGTGGCCGCAAAGCGACGGTAAAAGGCAGGGAATTAAAGCACCCCGTATTTAAAGCAGCAAGTACAATAAGCAAAGCCTTTTCAAATGTGTCATTAAAGCGGGGATCAAGGAGAAAAATACCTGCAAAATACTCATTACAGCACCATCGCTTTCTTTCAACATCAACATGTGACACGCTAATGATACAGTGCATCCATCCAGGGATTCTTCTGCCGTCGTGTTGTCATAGCAACTTCACGTCACACAGCTATTTTAGCAAAAACATGAGTAAGCAAGCTGAAAACATCCACACGGGATACTTACACCATGTTGTCCAAATCTTTGGCACAGGCCTCCACTACCTTGGTCACGTTTACCAACAGCGCCTGGTGGACGGAGGATTTGTTATTGCGTTACGGTTTTCACACAGCAAAATGTAGCCGGGCATGCCTCGTTCCTTCCGACGAGAAGGCGCACGAGTGGCTTGAGCCCTCCACACTTGCGGATGGTGGTCTTGTTTGCAGGTCTCTGGGCGAACTCCGCCAAGGCTCCCACCACGTTTACTAGCACCTCCTCAGGTTGATTGGTCAGCAGGCCAATCAGGGTCTCCAGGACTTTGTGGTCTTGAAACCTTCAAGGGGATATGAGCAACCCAAACGTCTTACTGTCTCTTTTCCGTCATTTTACTCAAATATGATACTATTTTAGATTATTTTTGCAAAAATGTGACTTTTTAGTGTTTTTTTTGCTCATATTTATGACTTTATTATTACTTTCTTGTACTATCATTTTTACCAAACCTCCTTTTCCCAGAAATACAGCTTTATTTTGTTTTGTATCTCATATTACAATTTTAAAACTAAAATGACCTTTTCCTCATAATATTACATGATTATTCTCATAAAATTACAGCAGTTTATTCCGTTACCGCTGTTGCTGTTAGTTTAGATGAATAAATTAATATATTCTATTTTTATTACTTTCTTCTTTGAAATAAAAAAAAATACATAAAACAATACAAAAATATGACTTGACTCTTGTAAGAGAACTTTTTCCACAACCTAAATTTAAAAAAATTACAACTTTATACGTAGTCTTGCTTGGTTAAAAAAACATTGCCTTTGTTTAATATTACAATTTTATTCTACTAAAATGGCATCAGCTTTCCTTATTAAATCATATATAGACGTCATACTTCAAAAAAATTGTTAGTTACATTTTTTTTCTCTTCATACTTTGATTTTATTACTCCAGATTTTTAATAAAAAAATTTATTTTTATTTTAGTTTTCATGTTAAATGACATTTCTAGACTGTACCGCAGGTCAATAAAAAAACACGGGCCCCAAATGGCTCAGGGGGCCGCACTTTGGACACCCCGATACTAAAGCCATGTTAAGATACTTTGCTGACTTGCCGTAAAAAAACCAAACACGTCATTGCCCTGTCAAATAAAGCTCATGCTAACAATATTCCCTTCCTCTTCCCCGTCTGCCTTGCTTGTTTCCCCAACGGCACTGAGTAGTAAAGTACTGCAAACATTTCAAGGGGATAATGAAGTGGCAAAAAAAACTCAATAAACCTCGGATCTACGGTTTGGTTGGACTATCTTTATTTGCAGTTGGGGTTGCTGGCATGGCGGTGCGTACGCTATTGTACGGGACCAAAGTCATTGGGGTTTGGTCCGGGTCCACACAAGCACAGCCTATTCTTGCGAGAAAAAACATTGCTAATGAGCAGACGCGCTGCCAAAGCCAACTCGGTTTCAATTTACAAAGAGTATACTCTTTGATAACGTATGCAGAGGGATTTTTGCAACAGAAGAAATGACGTGATGGGAAGAAACAAGTGAGGGCTGAGGACAGTCTGTCAATCACGTTTTTGGCTGTCACATTCCAGACAAATTGAGAGAGAAACTCAGGTGTCGGCAACCTTTACTATCAAAAGAACCAAGAAAAAGAGCCTGGGGCTTTTTTTTTTTAACCTTACCCGTTACAACAACAGAATACAAAACAGAGAAGTGCATTTTCCCGTATTCATCTATGTAAAATGTAAATAAAATGTAACCCTCTTTCATCAAATAAAAAACACTTGCAATTTTATAGAATTAAATCTAAATTCGGGAACGTTTCTTGAGGCCTTTTAAATGCCAGTCTTCTCGTTTGTGTTATGTGACTTCTGGCACCCGACGCTGATCTTTCCCTCGCAGTAAGATATGACTTTGCTCTTCACACAGGTCTGTAGGCCAAGGGTAAGCAACCCGCGGCTCCGGAACCACACGTGGCCTTTCCGACTACTTATTGGGACTCCTTGTAGTGATTCTTTTCAGTCATGACAAAAAAAGAAATATTTTACTTAGTATATTTCGGTGTTCAAAGGGAAATGTACCATGACATTTTGTAATGATGTTTACAATTTGTCAATTAAAATATGCATATGGCTTTACATTTTTTTGTATATTTTTGTTGTCATATTGTTATGACATTGCTTTATTAGAATCCAAATGTTTTCTTTTAATATTTACTGTTTATTCTATTTTTTTTTTACTTTTTTGTTGTAAATTCTCTAGAGCTGCAACAATTAATTGATGAATCGATTATTAATCGATTATCCAAATGATCGACAACTATTTTGGTAATTGATTAATCGTTTCATTTAAAAATGTACTATAAATATCCTGATTTTAACTATTTTTTAATTTCCTTAGTGATCCGTGAAAGCAGACATATTATCTTTTGTGTTTCAGGCAAAACAAGATACATCACATACATAACCTCTGACTTTGGAAAAGAGCTATCAACGTTTTTGCCTCTTTTTGGTATCTTGCAAAGCAAACCACCGTATAGATGTGTGCGTAGAGTGTGTGTAAAAGCATTTCCATGCAAAGTAAATCCCATACTTGTACTTGTGCTTAGGAAAATGTCTACATTTCTGCACTCTCTCCATTATCTCTTACCATGCAGACACACAAAACCTACTGGTAGAAGAGAGAAACTGCAGTAGAGTGTTTGTGACGTTTGTCAACTGATGGTTTATACTTTGCTACTTCAATTTCGGTTATTATTATTATTCGGTGAGCTCTTCCTCTTCGCTGTTATTTTTGAGGGAAAACGTCCATTCATGCATTCTTAAAGGGATTACTGCAAAGAAGGGAAAGCTAAAAAATTATTTTTTTAAATCCGATTAATCGAAAAAATTATCGACCGACTCATCGATTATGAAAATAGTTGTTAGATGCAGCCCTAAAATGTTCTTCTCATAATTATGACATTATTCCCACATTTTTTTACTTTAATTTATTTTCGTACCATGATATAATTTTCCTCATATTTTATTTATAAATGTGTATTTTTCGTCCAACATATTATTCAAAAAATTACAACTTGAAGCGTTTTGTTCTCATTGTATTACGACTCAATATTTCATCTTTATGCTATGCTAATTTATAAGTTTTCCTCTTCATATTTTGACTTGATTCTTTTAAAATGACTGCCAATTTTCCCTATTTGGTTACTTTTTTTGTTAAATGATATTTTAAGAATATGCTTCGGGCTGCACATTGGGCCCTCCCAGTCCCAAACAAGATGAAAATTTTGTCCTGGCAGTGGCGTTTTCCAGTAAAGAGGTTCACTGACTTTTGCAGAGAATTTCCACGTGTCCCGGCGTAACACCTCCGTATACAGACTGAATGGGTCACATATTGATGCGTTCATAAATCTGCAGCAAATAAGCCTCCATTGTTTCCACACATCACTGACAAGAGGCTTTTTCCTACTACATCAAATCTTGGCCCACTTTGCCCGTGCTTTGGCAGCTTCTTTGAAAATCATAAGCTTATGCTAGACAATGTTGTCTTAAAATAAACACGTTGATGAAACATTAATCAGACAAAATGGCTAACACATGCTTCCTCTTGTCTTAAGTGGCGGTCCCCCCAGACGGGTACACTGTCCAGACCGTGTAGAACATCAGCAAGGAGGAGGAAAAAGTGCATGCGACCAACCAAGGTCTGCTTCCCTTGAGCGTGGACTCGCCAAAAGAAAGCATCTCTGCCTTTTATGTTTGCTAAACATTCTGCAACTTTCATGGCAGCCTTGTCACCATCAAGCGCGCGGCCTTTCCCTTCTGACAGTAATGACTCTCTCAATTCACTCCCTCAACCTTCTTGCCTGACCTCCGCATTGTAAGTCATTCATAGACGCGGGAGAGAGCTTAAAAAAAGAAAAACAGATGCCCAAAAATATTTGCTCTGAACCGTGCTGACTTCCTTGCGAAGAGGCGACCACATCTTACCATCTCGCCCTTCGTTCACACCCAAACGGCCGCAAGAGCCTGCTAAATGACAGCTTTATTCACATTTGGGCCGCACTCGGGCGTCATTAAGATAACTTTGTGACAGATATGATTTAGTGTGAGGGCAAACGGACAGTTTAGAGTGTTTGTACGCTGGAAGTGTGACTAAATATGCTTTACAAGCCATGAATGGCGCCCTTTCATGTGTAGGAACGACACCTTCTACCAACCCGCTGACCATAAACCTGACAAAGGACCTCAACTTCAGGTTGAAGAGAACATTTAAAAAACCACCATGGTAGGTTCATGAAACACAGTGGCCAACTAGGAAATCAGTCGGAGAGCGCAGACCTCTGCCAGGGAACATAGTAAATGAATAATCTAATCAGTCTTTGATATTTTGTAGAAGAGTGTTTTTCAATTTGGGGGGCCCGGTATTGTAAAGGGGGAGGGGAGGTATACCACAAACCCCTTTATTACCGTATTTTTCGGGAGGTGGAGCGCAGAAAATCATTTATCTGCAAAAGGGAGGCGCTGCAAAAAAAGTTTGGCAACCACTGAGGTAATGTCATGTCATGTTTCATCAAAGTAACATTACTGACAGCCACTGATCAAAAAACTACATGACTTGTCTTTCAATATTTATTGACTAATTGGGAGTTCCGAGCATTCATAGATTCTATGTACAGAAAAATAGGACAAAGTAAGGAGCAAAAATTGTACCACTTCCACACGGAATGGGAGGTGAACCTTTATTCTCTCTATCATGTCGGACCCGACATGGCTGACTTAATGCAGTGTTACGGTAATCCAGTAGTTTTCAAGCAGGGGTTGGGAGTGGCATAATGACGATGTGTGTGGCAGGACTGCCACAAACACTTTTCATTATTACTCTATTATTATTACTGGGTGCAGAAAATCATTGTATCGCCAAAAGGGGGGCTCTGCAAAAAAAGTTTGGGAACCACTGTTGTAGAACATGTTGGAAACTTGCGCTGTATTTTATTTTCCAAGTGCTCTGACTGTTTTTGTGCAATCATATGCACAATTGCTGCAATGTTAAAGAATTCTTTATTTTAAAAAAATCCTGGATCCAGACAGCAATCTGGATCACCCCCCAGGTTTCATCACATTTTCCAAATCCCATTTCCCACAATTCCTGAAAATTTCATCCAAATACATTGTAGACTTTCTAAGTTATTTTAAACACAGACAAAAACAAAACCTCTGCGCTTATAATAAAATAAAACCTGGCACTCATAAAACTGAACCTAAAATTCATGTCAGGGATAAGAATCATGATTGATTTTGACATACGGGTAGTAACTAGATGAAGCCATTCCAGCAGAAATTGCACGTGAATGCTGAAGTTGAACTGAAACGAATGAAACATCCTAAAAATGTGTTCACAGATGGGAGGATTGAACCAGCGACCATTAGGACGGAAGATGACCACTCTATGACCAGAGCCATGCCGCTGTGCACAAAATTACCATGTAAGAAAACAACCCGAAACAAACAAAACAGCAAGTCGTATTTTTTTCGTGAAACTATACCCGCGACCCTAACGAGGATAAGCGGCATAGAAAAGTAGTAGTAGTAGTATTACGAGTATTACAATTACAAGAAAAAAGTTGAATATTTGGGAAATAAAACATAAAACTACATAAATGGAAAAAAATGCTGAAATTTTACAAGAATTATTTAAGAAAAAAAGTCTTCCAATCAAAACAAATTGCTATTTCGCAAAAATATACCGATAACGTGAGGAAAAGGGTCATTTTAGTAGCATAGAGTTGAAATACTAGAGAAAGAATATGTTTAAGTGGTAATATTGTGAGAAAAAAACTAAATAAACTTGTAAATTGGGGAAAATTATGTTGGGGAAACTTTATAAAATATAAAGTCGTTTTTCAAATAAAATTATTAATAAAATTATTGTAATTGTAAATAGTATTAATATAATTAAAAGTTATTAATTATATATTATTAAAATATTATATATTAATATAATTATTAATAGATTTAAAATTATTATTTTTTAATTATGGAAATAACATCATATTACAGAAAATATTTAAAATATTATTTAGGAAGAAAGTTAAAAACAACAGAAAAAATGGGGGAGAAGCAAAGAGTGACGTTGATACTGTGTATGACCAAGCTCAATATATAAATAGATGTAACTTCTTAGCATATCTACATGTGTTGCTTTACTCAATATCAAAGGGGCATCCTTTCATTTTTCATCATGTGACCCTCACTGGAAAAAGTTAGGACACCCCCGTACCCCTGCAGAAATGGAAACTGTAAAATGACTTTCCACCAGTAGGGGGCGCCCAATAAGTAGCCCATTATTTGAGTGTAATGCAGCATTCCAAATGTTTGTGTCTACCACTAATGCTACCAAGCGCTGGTATCAATTCTGTAGATAGATTGTAGTATCACTTGCAATACCAGAACAACTTGAATGCATGATTGCCATTTTTTGCAGCCACCTTACATCATCCAGACGCCGTAGTATGGAAAAACACCATCGTGCTCGTGGAAATACTGACATAGAAAAGAAGTAACTTGCAATGGGATGATGACAATAACGTGTGTGTGTGTGTGTGAAGAAATAAGGGGACGCCGTGTCCCAGGCTTACACATCCAGGTTGTCGGAGTTGAGGGAACACTTCCAGATGGCTCCTGTGGCGGCAGCCAAGAGCTGCTTGTTGCCCGTCTTGTTCAGGAGTGACACCAGGGAGGGCAGACCTTTGTGCTCATACACCGAGGTTCGCGTTTGCTTGTTCTCTGCACACTGTGAAGGGAACATACAAGACACTCAAGCACATTGTGTTGTACAAGTGGTTTAACGCATTATATCCCTCCCTCTTCCTGGTGACGGGCGCTGATTGACAGCCGGAATGCCAGTTGTCTTATTTGGCCACAACAGCAATTTTATTGTTATTATTTATTGTAAGAAATTTTGAGCAGATGAATTACTGCATGGACACAAGCAAAGACTGCGTAGCATTGTAGTATAAAATATTTGAATATACTGTATATACACAGCTCTCCACAGAAATGTTTTACACATATAAAAACAAAACATTTTCAATATACATATTTTAATGAATTATCTTCAAATGTTTAAATGTACAATATTTTACTTTTGTATACAATAATATTTTTTAAATTATATTAAAGTATATATTTACATATTTTGGGGGTGTTATGTATAAGCAGTCGAGCAAAAAGGCTTGTGTTCAACCTTAGAGGTCCTGTAAGATTGATGTTGACAATGAGCAGCAGATCCAGTCATTCTTAAGTCCTCATTATTTTATTTGGGAGGCGCATTTTGATTTTCTAGGATGCAAGTAGCAGCATTCCCGGGAAATATGGAAAAGAACAACAGTCGTATGTTGTGTGAAATGTATCACTGACTTCAGGACAGAGCAACGTGGCTACCTGGAAGATGACATTAGCACAGTGGATCCGTAGCTCGTCGTTGTCAATGCTGAGGTTTTGGACCAAGTCTTTCATCAAGCCCTCCGTCTGAATGGCGGCCTTGCAGCTCTCCTGTAACAGAACAATGAATGGACCTCCGTATCTTTACGTTGAAATTTCAAGCACTTATGTTCACCTCAGAGGCACAGTTCTGTAGGATGCCCACGACGGGGATGAGCATGTTCATTTGTGGAGACTTGAGCAGGCGTCCCAGCAGAGGGATGGCGCCGGCCTTTCGGATGGCTTCCTTGTTTTTGGGACTCTTGCTGCAGCTCCAGAGTGCTAAGACGCCAAAGCGGGCTACCTCCACATCCTTTTCCTGCTTTGGATCCACATTGGCAAAATCGACATTGCAGTCCAGCAGCTTGGTCTGATCAGAGACAGGAAGCAGAAGCGGCGAAGAGGTTGCTGACGTAAACTTGACCTCATTCCGTTTGAATCCGTAGTTCCGGACTAACAAGACAGAGACGGAGCAAGCGGGGCTATCCCTGCCCGGTTCAAAGGTGGCCTCGTACCGTAGCGTGAAATTAATCTGCCCTTTGTGAGCCACTCGCACATTAGAACATCTGATTTCAGGTCTGAGGAAAATATACAACGGTGTGGAGTCTTTAATCACAGGGCGCTCCGTCAACAAACATGAATGCAGGTCTGAGGATGTCGGAGACATTCTATCTGATTGGCCTCAGTGCTCTCTGCTCCTTTGAAAGAAACCACTATCACCACCACTGTTACGTATGTGTGTGTGTGTGTGTGCGTGTGTGGAGAGGCCATGAACCGCCGCCTCATTTCTTCCCTAATTAAAACCTCCCCAAAAAACGACCAACGGTACTTTTCCCAAACAGCAATACTTACGAGTTTACTAATACCGTTGTACTTCCTGACCGTCCTCCTCGCCCTGCGGAAGCTGGTCAAGTTAGCGATGGTCTCGGCAGCCAAGGCTTTTACGTCTTTATTTCGCGAGTCCAGGACGTTGATGATGCTCCGCAGTCCTCCGTTGTCAACGATGGCCCGGCGGGTTTGCGCGTTGTGGCTGATCTCTCTCAGAATCCCCAGCGATCCGAGCTAATCAAAACAGCAAAACATTGACAAGCACGTGAAGCCATTTCAATAGATATTGTCCGTGGATGCTGATATATCCTAAAAATGAGCGGACTGAAATCCATTCATCGGCCGATCATCGAACCAGCAACCATCCCATTGGGAATCGCCCACTCACCCTACGACCCGGGCAATGCCACCGTGCACAGACTAAGAATGTTACACGTAATGTTAAATGTAAAACGAATTTCCACCAGTAGGGGGCAACATTAAAACTGTCTTTTCATTTTTCAGAGAAGGAAGGCCACAGAAAATAATGATTATTACGGAAAATGTGGGACTTTTAAGCAAATTCCTGACAGACATTTGATGTTGAAAAACTGCGGGATTTAAATGCTGAAATTTAAATGATGGTTGAAATGTATAAATATGTTGATCACACAAGGACCGACGATCGAACTAGCAACCATCAAGTTTGGAGTCAACCAATTTGCTGCCCAAGTAAAGTAAAGAATAAAGTCCAAACAGGGAATGAGGTAAAATGTCATTTTAAAAGGCCTAGTTAAAACACTAAAAAAAAAAATGCATTTAACCAAAAAATGAAAAAGAATGAAGCTGTAGTTTGTGCAATTAGAATGGCAGAAAGTTATATTACGAGAATAAAGGCAAAATAATATGGGAATAAAGTTATACTATTTTGAGAAGAAAATTTAAGTTGAAATATCTGGAGAAAAAAAAAGCAACTGCAGAAATTAACGAGACGTATTTCCTGAAATATATATAACATGTTATCATTAATGTATTATAGATGGGTCTTGCATCCTTTCATCTTTAGGGACATGGAGCTTGGCGTAAAAAGGACATTGGGGGCGACAAGTAAATTGCCTATTCATTTTCAAATGGAAAAGTGTCACAAACAACACAAAATTACAGTCAATGTGGGAAGTTTTTGGAAAAGTCCTGATTGCCAGCATGTACTCAATGTGCTGACATTTTGACATAGGACTGGTTTGAATGGTTAAGAAACGTGGGAGGAGCTAATGGTAAAAAAATTTGTCGAAAGTAGAGGAGAAATAGAGGAAGAAATTAATGAAAAATGTTGTTGAATGTGCAATGACACTTTGAAGGTAATAGGTGTTTTTTGGAACTTCTAACATTTGTATAAGACCGCACAGTTGGACCAGGACTTTAAGGCAAGGCACGCTACCAAGCACTTTGGATTCTGTATATACTTAAAAGACTAACTGGCACACGCTGCCGGCCCGGGCCGTGCCTGCAGGCCATTCAAGTCACTCATCATTGGCACGATGACTCACTTGGAGATTGACTTCCTCCAAATGTAGAATGTTAGTGAGGACTTTAAGGCCACCTGAGTCCTGCATGGCCAGATGATAAGTCTCTTGCTTCAGGTCGTAGTCCATCAGGGCGTACAGAGTCAGCAAAGTGGCCGTTTGGTCGCCTGCCTGGAAACATGACGCCAATCAGACGTAAAAACACGAGGAACTAAATATGACATATTCCTCTTTATTCACTTGGAAGTGCGCCTCCTATTTGTTTGAATACCACGGCCTAGTTCAAATAAATATATTATTTTCTAACACCGGCCGCAGCGCCAAGTCCAGAAGCCATTAGGCACTGCCTGAAAGACCACTATTAGCGCTTTTCCAATGATTAATATGTTTTGACACAAAACACTCATTTTATTTTATATTTCTACCCCAGCAAACATTGGAACTAAAACTCAGTTAAAAGGTGGGCCTGTAAAAAGTGAGAGGAGAAATAAATGAAACAATCAAAAGATTTAAAAAAAAACAAAAAACATACAGTATGTGGTTAAATTCTTTAAAGCTGTTTTATATTCTCCTCACCCCACACGGCTGCAGACACTAATTCTATTTCTGGATTTTGCCTTGGTTTGCATTTGCCCACTTAGCGTGCAATATGGTGTGAGGTTTTGTTTTTTTTACACCGCCATCTTGGAACAGACGCCCAAGACAAAATTGTGCCATGCATTGTGCGGCATGTTTATGGCAGTAGCAGTTTGTTTACATCAGAGTTGCTGCTACCAGAGAGAGATACCCAACCTAACAAACACATGGACTGTCCTGAGACAAGGGTGCAAGACCTGCCAATTCTGCAGCTTCAAGAGAAGACCGTCATCATTTCAGAAGTAAGTAAACCACATATTGCAAGTGGGGCATTTTCACTATTCATAAAATCTCTCGCTCTCCCTCTCCATTCTTTGGTGAGGGTAGGATTTATTGTTCAAAATAATTGCAGGGCAATGCGACTAACCTGATTAATTATTGTTATTACTATATCCACTCCAAGATTCTTTACAACATTCCACAATTCATGAACATTCCTTGGTTGTGCTTCAGAAACAGCATTTGTGATGTCACTCCACAAGTTCTCCATTGGAATTAAGGTCCAGGGATTGGGCTGGCCACTCCATAACATTAATTTTGTTGCTTTGAAAACAAGATTTTGCTGGTTTAGTAGTGTGTTTGGGGTCATTGTCTTGTTGAAGACCCCATTTCAAGGGGATGTCCTCTTCGGCATGAGGCAACATGACCTCTTCAAGTATTCTTACATATGCAAACTGATCCATGATCCCTGCTATGGGATAAATAGGCACAACATCCTAATAGGAGAAACATGCCCATATCATGATGCTTGCACGCCTTCACTGTGTACTGTGCTTGAATTCAGAGTTTGGGGGTCGTCACAAACTGTCTGCGGCCCTTGGAGCCAAATAAAACAATAACTCACTTCCACAAAATGTTCCTCCATTTCTCTTTAGGCCAGTTATGTGTTCTTTAGCAAATTGTAACCTCTTCTGCACATGCCTTTTTGTTTTAAACAGAGGGACTTTGCGGGTAATTTTTGCAAATAGATTAGTTTCACACAGACGTCTTCTGTTACAGTACTTTGAGGTAACTCCAGACCGTCTTGGATCATCCTGAGCTTTTGCTATTTTGGTTATTGTTCCATCCATTTTGATGGTTGTCTTCCATTTTCTGTCACGTTTCTCTGGTTTTGCTGCACATTTTAAGGCATTGGAGATCATTTTAGCTGAACAGCAAACATTTTCATTTTTTGCACCTCCTTCATAAGTTCTTCCTTCTCCAATCAACTTTTTGATCAAAGTACGCTGTTCTTCTGAACAATGTCTGGAAAAACCCATTTCCCTCATGCTTTCAAAGAGAAATGCATGTTCAAGTGCTGGTTTCATCCGTAATTAGAGGGCACACTTAGATTCACACCTGTTTTTTTCACAACCTTAATCACTGATCACCGATTGAACACCTGTTTCAACTAATTGCCCAATTACACAGCCTTAAGAGTATGCATATCATTAATGCTGGGTCTTGTCTGTTTTCGGAGAATCTACTGAACCTACTGGTAACTTATTTGCCATTCTATTTATTATGCATCGTCGTTGTTTTGTGGTCGAATACAGCCTATTAGTGAAAAAATATGCATAGTTACGCAAATCCAAAAGTTTGGTCCTAAATTAAACATTTCCAAGCATAAAAATGGCTAAAAGAAGTAAAATATCAAGATGAGGCATCCACAAGATGCATTTAAATATATGTAGTATTGTACATAGGTCACTAGGTGTCAGTAATGTTACTCTAAAGTTGGGCGAGACATACAAGCACCGGGCTTTTATTGCAGCTTTGAATTAACTCACAACAGCCACAATGACCCTCAAACAGTCAACTCAAAAGCCCCAATGTCACTTTCTGTCCACCCCCCTGTATATTTTCGTATAATTAGGTTTTCATAAGTCGAGGTTCCACTGTATTGTGCCATGTGTGTCAACTAAAAGATGATTTCTTTGGAACAATACAAAATCAGTCTAATGTCATCCAAATCAATAGCGCCCCTGCTGGTTGCAGTGTGGTATTACACCATATTCCACATCCATTGCATCAAACCGAATAAGCGTTTAAGCATTTGATGTGTATAACCATTCAGTCATACACACAGAATCTCTGGGCAATAAATCCCAGGTAAATAAAATTCAACACTAAACAGAGTATCCATGTGTTGCTTTATGAAAGTATTACACTTCCTGTAGTACAAACATCTGTCTATAATGCTGGGGGAAATGAGGAAAAGGGGGGGGGGCAAGGGGGGCTGCCTAAAATAAACCAGATATTTAACTTGGCACATGGTAAGCTCCAGCGTCTGATGGTAATGATATTATAAAAGGACTAGTGGACAAAAGCCATAAATAACTGCCCTGTGTGGTTTGCAGACAGATAGCTGGGGTGTGTTGCTTGTTGATACAGGAATACATGCACACACACACACACACACACGCACACACACACACACACACACGCAACCCAAACACCCGCACACCAAAATACAGCTGAAGAGTATGAAACATACAAACCCACTTTCGTTTTCCCTTGACTGAATTCCCTCCTTTGATATGTATTCTATCCGCTGTTGTTTGTCATTGGAATGAACTCACCGCCTGCCTTTAGAGGAAGTATTTCCTGCAGTTATGCAGGAGTGGCCTGTTTCCACCAGCAAATCAACCAAACTATTAATACACCCATAAAACGTCTGGTTTTAAAACACAGCTTCGGACACTCCTGCTGGCTTGATGCTGACTTTCTCCTCCGATTTAGCAGCAACATTTGCAATAAGAGTTACTGTATTGTAGTATAAAATATACAGCTAGTAGAGTACATAAAATCATGGTGTACAAGTGATATATATGTTTCACTTTTGTATCTCACAGCAACTACGGTGCGTTCAAAAATGTGTATTTTACAATTTAAACACAAAACATTAGTGAAGCATAAAAACAAGGGCTGCCAATTAATCAAAATAATCAGTTTCCAAATTAATCATGATTAATCACCACTTGCCACTATATGTGAAATATGTCCATATATGCTGTATTTTATGTAGAGAAATATAAACTGCCGGACAAAATTTGTATGTATGTATGAACTGCTCCGAAAGAACAGAAACTTGAATTCAAGCTAAAAGATAGCACACGTGTGAGAATCTATTTACCTAACACTTGTCTCTCTAACAGCAGCAAAACAGTCATAATTTTGTGCTATGAGCCATGAGGAGTTGCATTCAAATTTTGCTACATTTTACTTAACACTAACAGTCTTTACCTTCAAGCATATAAACTAATTATACTTTCCAAACTTGATAATATTGACATTTTTTGAAACAATTATTTTCATTAACTATATTGCATAATAATGCGTGTACATCCTATCAAACTTGAAATACTTGAAGCGTATTTAACATTGAAATTAGAATGGCAAGATCTTTTAAGTAAAATTAGCCATTGTAATAGCTTAGGCTATAAATTTAAAAAAGTTTGGTGCGTGTGTGCCTCACCCAACATTACAGTAATATTACTGACTCGTGTAGAATACAAGATATCATCGCAACGTCTTTGAATGCATCTTCTGAATGCCCTACATTTATATGAATTTTATATANATATATATATATATATATTACACAGTATATTATTTGTATGTTTATGCTTGATAATGCTTCATTTAGGCAAACAATATGTAACCTAATTTCCTTCAACATGCAAATGTTTTTACTTCCAACCACAAAATTGCCATGATTTATGGATTCGTACATTTTGGAAAAAGTTATGCAAATTCAAAATTCAAAATGGGGAGTGATTAGTGTAATACTAAACCCTGTCAAAATAAAATGCAAGCAGCCTGAGTATACCCGGTTGATAACTGGATCTGGAGAGTGAGGATGGGTCATCTGAAATCAAGTGGAGGAATCCCAGCCAGTCTGGGTCACTCGTGTTTTTGTCTTCTTTTCCTTTCCTCTCCTGACGCATTAATATTCCCCATATGCCCTGTCAGGCCTGTCACAGGCGCGCTTCATTTTTATGCTTCTGCGGTGTGGGCACACGGTGCGTACAGCTGGTGCCGTTCGACAGCTCTTTCCCCTTTGCCTTGGCTTGTGGAAGGGAAGCAAACAGGCCTGTCTCAGAAAGCAGGAATCCACCAGGCGAGCCAACCACTTCAATCCCAAAGAATCACCCCCCTTTAATCTGCACTTCATCCTTCTTCTCAGCCATCAACATCGCAGGTGGGATTACGGGAAAGGACATTCCATGATCCTCATATAGCTTAGGGGTATGATTCATGGGTATGATTCAAGCCTGATTCCAGAACACCCACTCGGACCAGCATCAAAGTTGTTGTGCAGATGACAGGAAAAATAAATGTGTTTCCGGTCAATTGTGTGTATACATGTGCACAATCCTGCAGTATTTGGCCTTGAAATCCATCAGAAGAAGACACGAGTGATGCAGAGTGTGACATTACCCTACCCTCAGGTACTTGACCAGTTTCTGGATCTGCCAGTAGTCTGAGGGCTGGTCTGTGTTTCGATGACGGCGCACTGGCTGCTCTTCTTCTTCATAACTCTCATTGCTCTCCGATGAAGTCTCGCTGAATAGTTCCGCTTGCTGTTTCGGGGTTCGACTGGTAAAAATAAAAAAGCAGACAATGTTACACTTTTGACCATAAAAACCCGTCGAGTAAGCTCAGCTAGTCTTACAGGAGAAAAACTAAGACGGAAATCATATCGTGGCATCTCTGGAGGTATTATCACAGCCATACACCACCAGTGTTCAAAGTCCGGCACGGGGTCCATTTACAGCCCGCAGTTTGTTTTTTATTAATTGTAAAACTATATTTGAACCAAAAAATGGAGCAAAAATGGAAACATCAGCAATTATTTTACAATAAAGTTGAAATATTAGGACGACAAAGTTGTAATTTTACTAGAATGTTATATAAAAATTTCACTTTGGCAGCATAAAGTTGAAAATATGCAAAAGTCATAACATTAGGATAAACAAAACAACAAATGAAGTTGTCCTTTTTAGAACATTGGGTGGCAGAAGGCTATGTTACGAAAATTATAATTATGAGAAGAAAATGTCCAAGAAGAAAGTTGAAATAATTGAAAAATTAATTTTAAAAAACAAACATAAAACATAAAGTCAATATGTTATAAGAAAAAAGTGTACTAGCAAGGAAAAACATCCCAAATTTACAAAAATAAAGTTATATGTAAAAAACAAAACATTGTATTTATTTATTTGGAGGGTAAGGGGATTAGGCTGAGAAAAAAGTTTAGATGAGGGGAATAAAGTCTTCAGTTTACAAAAAAAATTATGAAAATTTTTTAATAAGACAGTAGAAATGTTTGGAAAAGTAAAAAACTGCCCCATCAAAAGTGACCACAAAGTAGTCATATTTGTACAAACATGAATTCACTGCCTGTAAATGTATATGCACCCCTTTACATATTTCAAAATATCAACAAAAACAAACACATTTGTATAACCTCTTGTATGTTACCTGCATGCACGCTGACACAAGAACTGTTCAAACCCTGCGGATTCCCAACTTTCCAACTTAACGCATAAAAAGTACTGCTGTGGCGACTCACCTTTTCAAGGAAGACATCTGGTCTGCAAAAGAAGACTCGGATAAATGTGCTTTACTCTTGCTCTTGGATGAATCTTTCTTCTCAATGTCAGAGTCTTTGGTGCCTTTCTTCTCATCTGCTTCCCTGTAATGACAGAAAACTAAAAATTGGGGGAAAAAGGACCTTGGGGAGTTTGGCCATTTATACAATTCATGCATGTAGAGAACCCGTCAAAAAGCTTGGATACTTTTGCTCATGCATGAACATGCATCNACACCCTTGGCTGGTCACCGGTCAATCACATGACCCACGTGACCCATTCACACCGATGACAATTGATCTCTAACTCAACATTTTGTGGAATGCGAGTGGAAGTCGGACTCTCTGGAGAAAAACCCCACAAGCACAGGGAGAACATGCACACCCCGCACAGAGATTCCAACCTGGACCTTCCGACTGTGACAGGCATACGTGCTAACCGCGACATGCCCATGCCATTCCAAACTAACACAATTATTTTATTTTTTTTAAAATGTCATTAGTCATATTGACATCAACATGATGGTAGAGGTGTTATTTTAAGGTGAAATTACTTTCTTTAGCTTGGATTAGGCTTCCACCATGTGACTGCATGTGTATTGGTCTTCATAAATGTGTCATTAGCAGTATGTATAGTAATACTACTTTGGCTCTTATCTCATACAGCACCTTCAGCAGGAGACGGGTGCGTTCCTTTTTTTTTGACATACCCAGACAAACGGAGATCCTTGCATCTAGAAGGATCGTTCTTGTCGCTCCTTTTCAGCGAAAGTTGCGTTTGTGCGTCGACTAACTCCACGTGAGGCTTTGTCGGGCGTGGAGGTTCTCGAAATTCCTGACAGAAAAGCAGAGGATTTTTAGCTCCATCTTTGACACTGTAACACTAAATACTTTTTAGTGTTACTTTGTAACACTAAATACTTTTGACAGATGCTTCCTAGAATAGCACTTTTACTTTCATATGACTCTTAGCCAAAAGGAGCAGTCAAATTATATTATATTTAAGAAAAACCTGCATCTCAGCTTCGTTATACACAGTACGTGAAAAAGTCCATCCATCCATCCATCCATTTTCTATGCCGCTTATCCTCATTAGGGTCACGGGGATGCTGGAGCCTATCCCAGCAGACTTTGGGCGAGAGGCGGGGTACACCCTGGACTGGTCGCCAGTCAATCGCAGGGCACATATAGACAAACAAACATTCACACTCACATTCATACCTTTGGACAATTTAGAGTCTTCAATTAATCTAACATGCATGTTTTTGGAATGTGGGAGGAAACCGGAGTACCCGGAGAAAACCCACACACGCACGGGGAGAACATGCAAACTCCACACAGAGATGCCCACGTGAAAAAGTATAATATTAATATAAAGCTAACCCCAGATATTTCAACTTTCTTTTTGTAAATTTTACATTTGTGATTATGACATTTTGATTTCATTTCGATAACATAACTTTTCTCCCCCAAACAATTTGTGTTTTCTCGTATCCTTTTAAAATGCAAAATGTTTGCTGTAATTGTTCAACTCAATGCTACTAAAATGTCATATTCTGACATATTAATTTCCTTGTTGGAATTATCTTAATATTTTGACAATATTTTGCAAAATGCCAGTTTTCTGTTTCTGCATTTTTTAAAACTTTTCCAACTGTGTATTTTTTCCTTCTAACATGACGTTATTATATATGACAAATCTTTTTCCCCTCAATGTAATTTTACAGTTGTTTAACTTTTTTTTTTTTAAGTAACACTTTTCCTTTAATATTTCTACTTTGTTTTTACGCCGTATTCATAAAATTTGGACTTTTTCTCGTTAGATTACAACTTATCCTGTTAATGTTTAAATGTTATTCTTGTAAAATTACTTTTCTTGTTCAATTATATTAGTATTAGCTTAACAATATTAATTGTTCAACACGCACAAAAAAAAACTTGCAGCCTGGCACAGACAGTCATGCCTTTGAGTCACAGTTTTTCCTTTATGACTTTCATTTGGAAGGTCTGAATAAAAAAGTCATGTATGCATGCCAATAAGACACATATAAATAGTCTGCAGGCAGCAGAGTTTTAATCACAGACACCTGCCTTGCAGAAATAGCTCGTAGTGTCATTGGTTGTTAGCAGCATTTTAAAGGGCAGAGGGAAAGCATTAAGATGTACTTGCGTGGATGCCAAGCGTGCCCAATCCCTTCTCCATAGGCCTGTTTTTATTCAAACGTAAAGCGAGCTGCTATTGGAAACATCTCGGTCAGTCCGAGCAACCACACGGCCGCGGTCTGATTCGATTCAAGCTAATTGACCTGCTTTAATTCCATCGTGTGTGTCATGGACAAAGCCCATATGCTCTCACAGAAGGGAACGCTCACTGTTTTTGACATGCTTCAATAAAAAGCACCATTAGCCGTGACTTACTGCAAGCCCACACCATACAAGACACCGGCAGGCATACGGTGCATGAAGCAGGACGGACGCCCGCAGCGTCGAGCCCCTATACAGTATTATTATTGTTATTATCATAAGGTGATATATTGTCATTCTTTTGCATCTGAAAGGCGCTTGTGCGCATTTCATTCATTGGCTGCAAATGTAAGTCAAAAAAAGACAAAGACTTTCCATCCTTCCTTGAGACAGCACACAACAGTTGGGATTCATTTTCATGCAAAAACACAGATGCCCAATTTCCAATCTTGCCGAGATGTCAAAATGAATCCAACAAATTAAATGGAGAAGGAAAGTATGCTTCCTCTCTACTGCTGCCAATGACTTGATTTCATTTGTAGCGGTGATAAGACATCAACCACAATTGCAACTCGGTCGCAGAATCCCGCATACTGCAGTACCATCACCCTCTTTTGGTGGTTACAGCATAAAAAAAACTGTTTAGGACCTTCTATATATGGTTTTTAACATGATCAGAGCCCTTTGGACCTGAAATAACACTCCTATAGTCACCTTTACACTCCTATTAGCCAATATAGATACGTACATAATCATGACTTGCACATACTCCCAGCCTGCACTTTTACATTGAATACGCTTGCTACACGTTTTTATGGTAACAAGACACAAGCACTACTCAGTAGAAACACGTTCGATGACGATGCTATATTAGATACATGTACCCATACAAATATTTTAGCCCTTTTGTTTAAAATGCTTAATTTAAGGCAAAAACCTGATTAAATACAGATATGTTTGACTAAGAGACAACAACACAGCAAGGAGCCACAATATAAACTTTAAAATAAATATATTATGAAAAATGCCATGCGACTAACTGAAGACAACTGGGATAGGTTCCAGCCTACCTGTGACCCTAGTGAGGATAAGCGGCACAGAAGATGAATGGATGGACGTACATTTAGGAAAAACGTAAAAACGTAATACAGTGAAGACTCGAAAGTTAAACTTTTTGCCTAAGTACCTCTTCTGGTGATGAAGTTGAAGTTATTGCTTGAAGTACGCAAAAGAAGCAAAAGAATCCTCACTAAATGCTAATCCTTCCATGTATCAAGGTGGAGAGCTGGCCGCGAACACGCCAGCGCTGCACGACAGCCTGATGAACTTGCGATGATGCCACATTTTCCAGCAAAAAATTAGCAGCGCGAGTGAAAAGACGAAATGATTAACAGATTTCTGCGTGCAGCTGCAGTCTATTATTGGGGGCGATTTGTTATATTGTCAAATTACTAAAGCAGGAAGCAGCACTACTGAATGAATCACACGGCTTTCAGCATCTGGAAGCCTGCCTCTGTTTGCGAGTGTGTGTTGGTGTGTGTAGTGCGTGAAGGTGTGTGATGTTGGCTCCAGAAAAACGTTTGAAGACAGTGACAAGCAGACACTAGCTCACTAGCATGGAGCGGCACAGACACGGATTAGGCAACGTGTACTGTTTACAAACGCCAGCCACGCCGCATCAGCGCCGACATCTCTGCTGTGAGGGCCTGCAGGACGCAGCTTGGTGCACCCGTGAAAATACCAGGACTTTCTCTGGGAATCCCGGGGGGGCCAGAAACGGTTTATGTGGCCCGAATTAGACTGACAGTCAGAAATGCTTTTTAAAAAATATTTTTCAGATTTGAATCATAATAATTTCAAAAATAAATGAATTATTTTTAGGTTCTTCATCAAACGACTATACATTTCTAGGTTAGGGCGCTGAGGCTAACCGTAACCGCGATGTGGCCCAGGGTGAGGACGAGCATAAAATCAAATACAATTGAAACGTGATTGACAGTTTTAGAAAAGATACCTTTCTATGTATTTTAACCTCCATATTGCTTTTCAGTTTTCCGTGCTTTTGACCGGCCTGCTATTCATTTATTTTGCCCAATTGGGCCCGGATAATATTTTTTGGAAGAAGGACCAAAAAAAAGACCATTCCCACAGCAAAGTCAAATGGTCAAAATCAGTATTTTATTTTTTTATTTTAAGAAAAAGCAGGCAAATCAAACATTGCTTATAGACTCCTTGTTTCAGGTTGAATTGTACAGGTTATAATTCATATTGTTTGTTATACTTTGTTGCATTTTTTTGTGCGTGGCTTGATGTGAAATAGTTGTGGTACACTTTCCCACCGTACCTGTGAGTCGATGCTCTCGGCAAAGACCTGAGATTTGCTCTTCAGCAGAGAGACCAGGTCCTTGAACACATCGCCGGTGCGCTCGTAGGCGATCTCGTCCGTCTCCGGCTTGATGCCCTGTCGGTAGTGCAGAGTGAAAAGCACTTGGGTTCGTTGCGGAAAGACCCACAAGTCTAACGCGAGCCGCACGCCAGCTGGGCAAGCGGCAAGAGAGGGCAGCCTCCGAGGTGAAGTGTAAAACCGTGTTAACCGCTAAATGAGGTTTAAGACACTACCGGATTTTGAGGTTTCATTTGCACCGATGTCACCCGCTCGGTGAGGGGCCCTCCGCCCTCCACTTTGGGGGAACTATTTCCAGGTGAAGAAACAGAGACAGGAAACCTCGGGCTTGTCAGCAAAGTCACTAACGCTGCTGCAAGCGCGCACATTGACTTTTTTGGAAATGATTGAAAACAGATTTGCTGTATGGGCGCGTTCCACACCCCAGATAGGCCAGTCAGCTTATCAGCTCATCTTTTTATGGGCATGTTGACTGCAGTAAAAACCCTACAATAAACGTTACAATCGATACACCTGCACTTAAACATAACCATTATTATTGTGGCAGTCACTCACCACTTCATGGCATCATTTATTTCTTTGCCTAAATTAAGCATTTTCAACTATAAAAAAGGCTAAATGAAGTAGAATACAAATAGACATTGATATGTAGTGTTCTACACTGCTCACTAGGTGTCAGTTAATGTTACAACGATGAGACAATAGCCACTGCAGGAAGTATTGTACGGTAACGTGGCTGGAAGTGTAGAAATATCCTATTATGTCTACTAAAATGGGTAATAGGGTTGTTATTTTATAGCTTGAGGTCTCTAGTTCATGTTAAGAACTAGGTTGTGGCCAAACCTGCCTGTCAAAGCCTGATCCCGTCAGATCTCAGAAGCTAAGCAGGGCAGGGCCTGGTCAGTACTTGGATGGAGGAACACCAGGGGCCACAGTAGGAGGAAATAAAAAACACTTTCCTTGTGCCCTTAGGCAAGGCACTTCACCCACATTGCCAAGTATGAAAGTGGTGTATGTGAGTGTCGGAGGGTTTGATGGCGCACACTGGCAGCCTCATTTTATCGTCAGTCTGCCCTGGGCGGCTGTGGCTTACCATCACCAAGTGTGGTGTGAATGAACAATGATGACCTTGATAAAAGGCATAACAAGGGTAATTCATTAATTCATTAAAAAGTCTCATTAGAAGGTGGATGTTCTGAAAGCAATGCACTCCTGTTTGGGGGCGAGGCGAGAGAAGTGGAAAACAGAAAACAGTTTGCAAGATTTTTTGACACCCCCACTATCTACAAAAAACTCATTTCCAAATAAAAAAGTTCTACGTTGCGGACATTCGCTTGTCACAGTCGGGTCTGGAACCAATTAACTGCCACAAACAAGGGATTACTGTACACCGAGGGTCGGGAATCTTTTGAGCTAAGGGAGCCATGAATGACACATATTTTCAAATGTATTTTCGTGAGAGCCATAGCTTTTTTCTTTTTTTTTTTAAGTGAAATTAAGTGAATTAAGAAGATAATAAGTCTCTGAATTGGATGGATGAAAGTGCTGAGAAGGTTTTCTATTTGGAATTTTAACACTGTGATTCCTGCCATGTTTTACTTGTCAGCAAAAAACATAGTAACAATTATATTTTTAATTGTAATATTTATTATTCCCACAATATTTTAACTGTATTCCCAAATTATTTTTCCCTAACTTAATATTCCAAAAATTACAACTTTATATATTTTTGATTGTTTCTTAATATTGCAACTTTAAAATATTTTTTAAATGAACTGTTACTAAAATGACATTGTTTTTATTCATAATATTACAAGTTTATTCTTGTAGAATTGTGACTTTTTCCCTTAATATTTTGACTTTCTACAAAAATATTTCAGCATTTTTTTCAGTTTCTGCTGTTTTTTTTCTCCTCATAATTACGACTTTATTCTAGTAATATATTGACTTTATTCTCCTAATATAATAACCTTTTCCACAACCTAATTTTCCAAAACCGACAAACTATTTTTGTTTTTTTCTTTTTTCTTTTTCTTTGAAAAACGACTGCTCATTTTTCAAATTTTTGCTGTTTCCGTAAAGTTTTTGTTAAATTGTGTTTTTAGATCGTCCAGTGGGCAAAAAAAAAAAATCACTCATACCCCACTTCAAACACCCCTAACAGCAAGATATCTTACATATACGTAATTTTAAGAAAAAGCTAAATTAAAATCAATGTTATGGTGTTCAGAAACCATACGTGGCCCTGCTATACACTAAAGTTGTGAAGTCTAAAAAGTCTTACCATGTTGAAAAAGACACCGTTGGAGCTGCAGGTGACATAGAGCGTCTCCGTGTCGTAGGGCTCGATCACGAGGTAAAACATCTCGCCCTCTAGCTGTCTCCACAAAGGGGCGCGGCATCCATTTGGAAACTCATAGTCTGAAAAGAGAAGCGAGCTGACAGTGAGCCGTGTCAAAAAAAAAACTAAACAGGTGGGAGATGTGAGTGAATGGAAGATGCTACGCAGTTTCTCAAACGGGCTGAACAGAAGAGAACTACAAAGTGATGAGTCGGGACGCTTAGCTCGCACGCGCCTTGATAAATGCACAATTATTCAAAAAGGCCTCACTGATGACTGACAAAGTAAACACAACATAATGATGCCAGCGGGTGTAGCGTGTAGACGTTTTATGGTGCGGAATATTCAGTATTTATGTTAATAGCAAGCCAGTGAAATATGACGATAATTCAAACCTGATGTGTATCGCACCAACTTCAACAATCTATTCTCCCCGGTGCTGCAAATGTTCTTTAAATATTCCACTTCTTTCTTCACAGCAGTGGGATTGAGTTCGACCTTCCTGAAAACAAAACAAAAAAAACAAAAACATTGTGATAATAATCTGATGAAGATGGGGCAAAACAGAAAGAGAAGGAGCACCCACTCTGCTATTTCTTTCATTAGCTTGCGGAGGATCTGCTTGTCGGCATGCTGGAGAAGGCGGAGCACCTTGTTCTGTTGCTGCTCTTTCCCTTTGTCGGCCTTTGTAACCTTAAGGAGGTTGGCAAAGTTGGGACCAAGCATCTTCACAAGAGGCTTTCTGTTCTCTGAGCATGAAAACACAAACACGCGTTTGGACTGGCGCACTGCTCACCATCTTTCTTCACAAGTTCTGTATCTGCAACTTGACCCACATCTCAGTTTTTAAGTTGTTTCTCGGGGCCCCACAAGATGAAAACGTGATATTTCTACATACTGTATTAATAAACTGTGAATGATAATACACTTAATATGGAGGTGCAGGCACATTAGGTGCTCTACGCACACTATACATCACTATACACGAGGATCGACTCAGCACTCGTCAGGTTGGGAGACGAGCACATAACAACCTGAGCCATGCCACCATGTACAGAATAAACGTTTGATGTAGTGTTTAATTCAAAATGTATTTCCATCATTAGGGGGCAGCAAATAAATTACCTGCTCATTTGAATGGGAAAATTGTCACAGATGATATGAAAATACTAAATGTGGGGCCAAAGAATTTTGTCTTATTTATGTCTTAAATGTCTTATTTTCTCTAATATCTACCACAGTAGTCTCAAACTTGTGTCAGGTTTTCTTTCCAGCCAGTCACTACAGCAGGACATTTTATTGGTCAACACCTCCTTTAATTTGAGGGAAGGAGCTCATCAATTAAAGCACCGGCTTTACTGACGGACTGGAAAGAAAACCAGCAGTGTCTCGGCCTATTTATCCCATAGCAGGGATCATGGATCAGTTTGCATATGTCAGAATACTGGAAGAGGTCATGTTGCCTTAAGCTGAAGAGGACATGCCCTTGAAATGGTTGTTTCAACAAGACAATCACCCCAAACACACAAGCAAACCAGCAAAATATTGGTTTCAAACCAACAAAATGAATGTTATGGAGTGGCTAACCCAATCCCCGGACCTTAATCCAATGGAGAACTTGTGGGGTGACATCAAAAATGCTGTTTGTGAAGCAAAACCGAGAAATGGTAATGACTTGTGGAATGTTGTTAAGGAATCCTGGAGTGGACTAAAAACTGAAAGGTGCCACAAGTTGGTTGAGTCCATGCCGCACAGACGAGAAGCGGTTACAAAAAAAAGTAAATATTAGTTTAGTCATTCACAGGACTTCCAAATCCAAGAAACAAAAACTTTTGTACAAAATAGTTTTGAATTTGTAAAGCCAATGGCAGACACTGCTATTCTTTTAACACACCCCTTTTAACTAATTGCCCGATTACACAGCCCTAGGAGCGTGCATATCATGAATGCTGGGTCTTGTTTTCTGAGAATCTACTGCACCTACTGGTAACTTGTTTGCCATGTAACAATTCAAATATACTAATAACAGTGATTCATCTGGTTAGTCACATTGCACTGCTATTATTTTGAACACTACTCGATGTTGGCGGTCTTGAAGATGTCAGATGCAACCGGGACTCAAAGCTGGCCATGTGGTCGACGCGCCTACCTTCAATGCAAGCCTGAACTTCCTGCAGCTTCTTCTCGTTTGCCACACAAACGAGTTTGGAGAGCTGGCTAAAGTTGCGGACACTAACGGTCGGGGGAGAGAGGCGCAACAGCGGACGCCCCTCCTCGTCTTTCTCCTGGGACTCTACGTCTGACTCTCTGAGGATGCAAAGAAAAAGGAGATCCAAGATCAAACACATTAAGACACCACAGTGACAGCAAATCCTGCACAGGCCCTTAACATTGAGAGCCAGCCAGCAGGCCGCCTCCTGATTGGTCCCACCTAATTTCATAATCTGCTGTGAAATCAGACGGCGCTAAAGTGGTGCTCCACTGCAGCGGCTCCTCAAACACCACCTCTGCCTCTTGAGGATTCTGGGAGCTGAAGTTTTCCACAAAGTGAAGGATTTCATTCAGCAGGGTGTCGTTCATCGGTGAGGACTCCAGCTTGCCTCCACTGGAGTCCGATGCGACCCACTGGGCTGCCCTGGTCAGCGATGTCCCCATTGCGCTGGTGAGCATGAAAAAGCAAAAAACAGATTATGAAGGTTCGACAAGACTTTTACAATTGATTTGATGTCATACTTGAACACGAGCTAAGATTTCTTAGATCTGACTTCAATAACATCTCAGACGGTTTCATTTGTTGTTTTTGCAACCTGACTATTTTAGATTACATGCACACCATCACAAACAAATGCCCCAGATACAATGGAGAGAGAAAATTAATTGGTTTTGGAAAGAGTGGATCTGGTGCCAACAAGAAGAAACTCAGTCTTGTCAGTTTAAGGAAGTTGGATGTGAACCAGTTTTTTATTTCTGACAGACAGTTGGTGCGGGATGGGGGTGGAAGTGTGGAGGCAGGTTTGCTTGAGAGGTAGAGCTGGGTGTCATCCGCGAAGCAGTAAAAAGTAATGTTGAATTTACGGTAAATATTCTCCAAGGGGAAGAAGATACCAGATGAAGAGGGGGGAGCCAAGGACAGAACCCTGGGGCACATCGCAAGTGACGGTGGAGGGATTTGACTTGATAGAGTTGTACGAACTAAGAGCTAGTTGTTGTGTGCCCCGCCTATGGCCCGGGGCCAGCTGGGATGGGCTCCGGCGTGCCCGCGGCCCTGGTGAGGATGAGCGGCATAGAAAATGAATGAATGATGATACTCAAGTCTCATTCGGGCTCGGTCACTTACCTGTCCGTGTGTCATAACGTGTGAGGGGAGAACGATGGCGAGTCGTTGGTCGAGATAAAATATTGAAAATATTGTATTTTGATGAAGCATGCTCGGAAATAAATGAACTCAAAACATGTGACTTTAAAAAAATGCCCCAGTGGGATACATTGTGCTTGTCTATTTCCACATTTTGCACGATGAGGCGCTCGCTTTGGGACATACAAATATAGGAATGAATGACGGGGAATAACGAACAACTTTAAACAGCAACAGCATTCCATTCCATTGCATTTTCTTCCGCTTATCCGGGTCCGGATCGCGGGGGCAGCAGTTTTAGTAGGGAAGTCCAGACTTCCCGGTCCCCGTTGACCTCTTCCAGCTCCACCGGGAGGACACCAAGGCGTTCCCAGGCCAGCTGTGAGACATAGTCCCTCCAGCGTGTCCTAGGTCTTCCCGGGGCCTTCTTCATGCCCGAAACACCTCACCAGGGAGGCATCCGGACGAGATGCCCGAGCCACCTCAACTGGCTCCTCTCGATGTGAAGGAGCAGCGGCTCTACTCTGAGCTCTTCCCGGATGGCCGAGCTCCTCACCCTATCTCTTAGCTCTTTTTGTTTGCAGCAACAGCAGCAAACAAAAAACAACTTCAAAAAAACCTAATCGGCATGTGACATAACAGTAGTCAGAATGATGGGGAGATAAATAGCGGTTTGCAATACAACCACAAAATGATGGTTGCATGCTACTAATGTGTCAAATGCACTCACGTGCACTCACACCCTGTGGTTGCTATGATACAAAAATGCAATAATGCAAAGGGAAGATGGTTGGAAATTCTGCAAAAGGCCATGCAGTATTTTACAATATCAATATCTCATAATTAATTACATTCATTATTAAGTGGAATCCCAAGACAGATACACATCATTGTATCACATTGCCAATGGTATATGCCGCCGTAAAAATGTCAAACGACGCGGTCCGAGTGAGAAAGGGTAAGAAATCACAACCACAGCAATGACACAACTTAAACAAGAGCATACCTGTACACGCAGCTGAAGCGGTCAATCGGTCCGATGCAGCTGGAAGCCCCCCATGAGAAGGCGCGTTTCCTGTTTTGGTCTGGTCGCCCTGGTAACCGTTTACCTTAATGCTGCGTGAAGCCGCGCAACAAAAACATGACCTCACTCAGCGTCACACAGACGCCCAATGAGAGGAAACACAAGAGATGACGTCCGCTTTGTTTTTTTTCCCCCACGTATAAAACATCTCACGTTACCTCCTGTTGCTGTAGATAAACGCCAATTTAAGTTGGATGGGCATAAATGGTGTAAAGTCTGTATTACTGTGCGCAAATCGGCCTTTTATCGGCATCGACCGTCCGAAACAGCACGTTGTACCTTCAAGAAAGAGGAATCGACACTTTCAACTCACGTCCAATGCCGCCAAAACGATTCCGCATTTCTTCGTCGCTTAGCGTCAACCCTAACGAGCAGGAAAACGCGCCTGCCCCCTGTCGCCCACGCCCGGCATTACAGCTCAAGCCCATTCACTATACTGACAGTTGACCTGTCATGCACTGTCTGGTTATTATTGCATCAACAATGAATTGTAACAATATGCATTTTTGTTCAACAAGCCCCAGTAAATAAAACCTGATGCTGCTAAATATGTATCTTTTTTTTTTTTTGCAAGAATAAACTCGCTGAGCCTCTTATGGGCATAAAACCGGCAATTGTGGCTTTGAAATCCAGTGTTGTGTATGTATTTGAAATTACAACCATTTAGCGCCAGTGCTTTCTTTGGAGTGGACCGATGAGTGTCAAATATAGAGAACAGACAGGATTTACGAGCACGGAGCCGTTGAGGAAAGTTTAAATATGTGACAGAAGTCTTATTTTAGTTGCTGTGTTGCATAGAAGCACTGCAGTTCTTCATGTTTTACAAGGTTTTGAAGTCTTTGGAGACGCCACTATGGCTTATCCGGTCATGTAAAAATAGCAATAAAGAACATACATGACAAAACTTGGTGCACTTATACGTTAAACCGGAATGAGGACATTTGCACTGTAGGATAAAATAAGACATAAATATTTAAGTCATGAGTGGTTCCATCCTAATTTGCAGCCATAGTCATTTTTCCTTTGATGCTTTTATTCAGAAAACGCGTTTTAAAAGTTCAATGAAAGAGACATTTTTGTAAAAAAATAAGTCAAAAACTATAATAATTCTACTTTTAGTGAAAAAAAGGAAAAGAAAAACTGCAAAATGCATACAATTTTGACTTAAATCTCGTAATATTACCACATTTTTTTCCCGTAACCTTGGAACTTTTTTCTTATAATTTTAGTTTTGCTAGTCCGTGTGGTCCAAATGTCCTCTCATTTTTTCAATATTACTTTTTTTCTGATAAGATTTCGACTTAACTCCTGTAATTTTGCAGGGGAAAAAATAAAAATACAAAAATAAAATAATAAAATACCTGTAAACAACAAAAAATATTAATCAATTTGATTAATTTAAAAAATGAAATAAGTACAGCAAATAAAGGTAATCAAGTAAATACTGGAGAGAGAGAGTAGAATAGAGCGTGTGCAATGGGCCTGGGACACATTTTAAAAATATAGTTTAACAACAAAACCCAAAAAAACTAGACCTGTGCAATTTCAGGCGAAATTGCGTGTGAATGCTGGCTAGGCTCAGACCATAACCACTTTATACCTCGATTATTATTAACTCGATTATAACTCGATATATTTGAAAGCCTTCTTCCGTAAGTGGCGCGATTTCTTGGCTATGCGGGATCATAATCAGTATGGAGACATTTGTTCCTTCCAGCTTTCTTCTCTGCTTCAGCAGCTCTGATTTGGGCTTTTGTGTCAATATTTCCTCTACCAGATAAATGTTTCTAAGGCACCCTTGAGCTGGCAAGAATCCTGCTATCCGCCTCACAGCTGGTTCTACTTTTGAAACCATTTCTCAGCAAAGCTTTCCCCGTCCACTACTGCGTTCCTGCTCCCGTCACCTCCTCACTCCTGCGTCTCCTTTGCTTCATCTCTAAGAGTGTAATTATTATTTTGGTGGGAGTGGATGTCCACGTTTGGCAACGCCGCCCTCGGTAACTCTCGGGTGGCGCTAATGCTATTTGACTTTTATGTTGTTCCTCGCTCCCCCTGTTAGGAGGCGAGGTGAAGAATGAAGAAGGTTGGGTCTGCTTTGGAATGGAAGAAGTAGAGATCTACTAGATGTTACGTGGAAAAGGTAGAAGGCATCCTGCCATCTTCAGAGGAGGCCAGTTACTTCTTGGAAAAAAGGACACACCCTCCCAATGAGACGTGATTGTTTAGTTATTCAACAATTGGAGGAAAATTTACTTTTTACCACCACCGAGATTTATTTGAACAGTAAAGTGGCACACTTTGGACAATTTCCTGTATTGGGTTACTTTTCTTTCAAATGTTGAATTTTCTCTTTGCAAATGAGCACACATTTTGTGCACTAATTGGATTTTCCTTTCATTGTTCCTCCACTTGTGCTCAGATTAGCAGGGAGCGGGCAGATGGAGCCAAGTATCGATAATATCGACACCGAGGGCGGCATCGGCATCCCGACTGTGTTAAGATCAATACTTTTCAGTTCCCGTCTATGTTTATTTCCACAGATCTTTTTTTTTAAATATTATTTATTTATTGTTAGTCAAAGTGTTTGAATGAAAGTTTTGGATTTCTTATTTTGCACTCTTAATTCATTTTGCTTAATCAATTGCATGCAATAAAAGGGGCTAATTGTTATAAATAATGTATAAATAACACATTTGATAATATATTATGGCCTAAAATCCTTGTACTGTCTTTTATTCTGATTACTCGCCAATTTTGCCGCTTCACCCTTATCACGGCTGTTTGAATCGTTAATAATTATTGATTAATCACAGCTGTTTTGTGGCGGGAATTAGCCCTTTATTTGAACAAACACAAACATTAAGGCTAAATACAAATTTGCAGCCAAAATGAAGCAAAATGCAAATGTAAGGCATTCAGAAGACACATTTAAAGACACTGTGATGATGGGTAGTGTTCTACGCTGGTCGCTAAGTGTCAGTAATGTTGCATTTGATGACCCCTATCCAGTACTGGCAGAACTACTGTCCAGAAACCAGAACAAGAACATGTGCAAGTCATTCTCCTGTTTTGTCTACTATACTGGCTAAAGTAAAAGGTAAAAGGTGACTATAGGGGTGTAATCTGTCTGGAGGGCTCTAATGTTAAAAAGCACATGTAAACAGGATTTCTATGCTCCAAATACAAAAAATATTCCATTTATGACTAAAGAATCCTACTTCTTGGAAATTAATTTGGTCTTTGTAGAGTCTGGAACCCATTCATTACTGTAAGTTATCGCGGCGATGATTATTACACTCAAAATCATTCAATGATCGTCAAAAGTAAGAATTATCAGTATCCGTATCTGCAGTACTGGCTGGATGGATACCAAGTAAATATCAGTACAGGAAGCGCGGTGAGCCACGTTTCAAAAGCCAGCGGTGTAGGACAAATGACAAAAAGCCCAAACGGTAGCTCCCCCCCCCCAAAAAAAAAAAATGACAGCTGTACTTGGCTAATATCCTGGCGTTACTTTGAAATGTAAGAATTTGGGGAAATAGAAGCCATTTCTCAACAAGCAGCCAGCTTGAAGTCGGTGCTGTTCCAACGCCAACAAACAAAATTACAAAGGCCGGCAGACCAATCAGTCTGTCTGAGACCCACGGCACAGACCAAAGCTCTCACTTGGGCTCCAAGGCGGGTCCTCGCCTCCCTGGAGAGCTGCAGGGCTGTCACGGTGCCGGACTTGCGGGCAGGATCCAGCTTGGAGGCGCTCCACCGTCTTTGGTGGATATCCTGTCCTTAGGATCCATGAAAGCTGACATCTCTTTCTGCATTTCCCAAAGTCGTCAATGCAAAAACCTGAAATTAGCTGGCAAAGGTGAAGCACTTTACGCTTTGTTTGTGGAACCCTGACCACCTTGACACTCGAATGCATCGTGTGACGCGGATCTGTCCTCCATCCACCAGGTCCTATCTGGACAAACGCTTTAGGCTCGTGAAGCTATTATTGATCATCCTGAGCATAAAAAAAGTTTTCATCCTTTCCATCTTGATTGTGTTTGTTTTGTTCCATCTCGACGTATCCCAGGTGGGAAGGCGCGCTATGAAGGCTGAAGGAGTTCTTGATTGGAAACATAAACAGCGATTGTACGCATGTGTGCAGCCACCCTCCGTCCACGAGACTGACAGTGTGTCAAAACATGCTGTGCGGAGTATGCAGGTTCATGGGCCAGGTCCCGGGGAGGCCAGGTCTAAGGGATACATCTGCGACAGTCATGGTCAGGGTGCAGCCCGCCTGCACTAAACACCCCCCCCCCCCCACACACACACACACACACGGCGCTGATCTTGATTTTCCAGGAGCTTGTCCACCTAAACGTGTCAAGATGTTTCCCAGAACAAGTGACAGGTACATGTACTCTCTGAAAAGATAAACACCGCCTTCCTCCGAGGGCTTCGCGTCAGCGCTTGCCACATTCTTCTACATAACCCAACAGCGTACTCAGAATCCAACTTCATCTTCTACTTACTCAACCTGCAAGTTCCTACAGGACACATTCTGGGACGCTGCTTAACCTCCCATTTCCAAACCGACTTCCCACAGGAAACAACGTACGGTCTACCAGAGCCAAACTATCTCCATCGTAGAACTTTTATCAACCCTTAGAACCTTAAATAATAATGTTGACCATGACGGTTTTGGGATTGCTATTGCATCAGCACGTCATCAGTCGGGTCGATCTTAGCGGGTGAACAATCCAACACCTCACGTCGATACTGAATTTTGGTCCGTGAACACAACACCCCCGTGGGACAGGACCACGCCAAAATATCATCATCAAACTCAGCTGATATGCATAACGCATCCTTGAACATGTTAAAGGATTTGCTCCATTGAAGGGGACAGTAATAACAGTTTTTTTTAAAGTGACCCTAAGGTCATTCTCGCATGATGTGGAAGCCGTCCGAGATCGGGGTCAGCGCGGTATGATGTCGTTAAAGGTATAACATAAGTGCAATTGAACGGCCCCGCTTTACGGCAGGAATTCGGGGTTCCTGTGTTATTGTTCACACGAGGTGAGCCAGCGAAGGTTTGCTTTGAAAGAGAAGCCGACGCCGCCGATCTAACGGCGGCCATAATTCTCACCGCATACGTAGACGCGTCTGCTTTTCTGATAAACGCCGTCGAACAGAAGTCTCATTGTTTCAAAGACCCGCTGCGACTTTGGCCTTACTGTTTGAGCTGGAGATGTTTCACAGTCCATTTTCTACCAGGAGCTGAAGCGGGATGGAGGTTGTGTTGTTGTAGGACAAGGGGTGGAAATATTAGATTTAAGTCCTGACGGATTCGTTCTTTCGCAGGCTTGTTATGAGCTTCGACTGGATTGTCTATGTTCACATTTCAATATTCTATTGAAGGCAACATTTTTTCTTCATTTCAAAGCCTTTGCTGAAGGAGCAACAGCCCCTTTTCCACAGCTGGAACCAAGAGCTTTACCAAGAACTGGCCCTGAGAAGAAGTTCCTGGGGTCTCTTTTCTAAAACTGCTTGTCGAGAATCAACACCTCCAAGTCTGAGTCCATGGTTCTCGCCTCGAAAAGGGTGGAGTGCCGTCTCCAGGTCCTGTCCCACCTCGGGTGTTGTTCATGAGCGAGGGAAGGATGGAACATGAGACACAGGTCGATTGGTGCGATGTCTGCAGCGATGCGGGCTCGGACATCGGTCCGTTGTGGTGAAGAGGGAGCTGAGCCCAAAGGCGAAGCTCTCTATTTATCGGTGGATCTACGTTCCTACCCTCACCTATGGTCATGAGCTTTGGGCAGTCTCCTAAAGGACAAGATGGCGGGTAGAAGTGGAGTTTTCTACGCAGAGTCCTGGCTGGGTTCTCCCTTAAAGACAAGCTGTGAAGCGCCGTCATCCGGTAGAAACGCAGGGTAGAACCACGTCTCCTCAGCATGGAGAGAAGCCAAATGAGGTGTCTCAGGCATCTCCAACGCCTCCCTGCTAAAGGTTGGTAGGAATGCCTCGGGTACATTGGCGAGACTATGTCTCTCAACTGGACTGGGAGTCCCTGAGAATGTGTCGAAGAAGCTGAGAGAAGTCTGAACCTCTCGTCTTAGTCTGCTGCCCCCACAACCCCACTTCTGATAATCAGAAGAAGGCGGCTGTATGGATTTTAGAATTCCTCTGTGTTTTTTCATGCGGGTACTCGCTTTATTTCCTCATGTTCCTGATTCCAGGGTCTGAAAAGCTTTGTTTGAGGTCCAGGCGTGGGTGAAAGAACACGTACTTTTCCGCATAGAATTTTACAAATCCAGTTCACCCTCACATGTACGGTAGTTTAAGTTCCTGGAACTTTTAGGTGGTCTGTGCCGAACGGATTGGGTAAAACAGACCGGGCTAAGTTCCTGCATGGACGTTTGATGGAAAAGGGTATAAAGTGTGGATGGTTCCTCCCTTCTAACAGTCCAACATGTTGCTGCACTTGAAGGTTTGTGTGGGACGTGACCATATAAAGGTTTCCGCTGACTGAATGACTTTTACATACGTTTACTTTGTTATTTGAAACGTTGGCTTGTCTGACATGGACAGCCGACATCGTGAGCGCGTTGGGCGTCTTTTTACGTGCTGAACAAGGAAAGTGTGTGTTTTATTCGGCGAAGAAAAAAACAAACCTGGTGCAAGCATGCCTAAATCCAAAGCCGGTATCTAAAAAATGGCCATTGGTTCATCTTAATTGATAGTAATTGGGAGAATTATTATTATTTTTGCTACAGTTTGCTGTATTTCACCAACCACCTTCTTCATTAGCCCGTCTTTGTCTTCTAGCGACCCCAGTGAAGAAGGTGGACATGAAAACATCTCACACGTAGAAAGCAACGGACGACCTGCAGAGTATTCATCCAGATGACAAAAATATTGTCCCGCGGTGGAATGGTTTCCTCCAAAGGCTAACAAACGGCCTTCCCTTCCCTGTCATCTTTTTAGTCTCACCCCATCATCCTGTCACTCTGTGAGGGAGCTGGTAGTTCATTCAGGTTTGGCTTTGGACATGCGTGGATTTGCCTGAAATATTAGGGGAGAACAGCAGGACCAAATTGATTTGAAAACAGTGTCTTAATTGGAGCAAATTACGAACGTTGCTTTAGTTCTTACAGAAGCTGCTGTAGCTGAGCTGGATGAGGCTGAAAGTAAGTTTGGATTGAGATCAGAAGATCAGATTGGTTGATGGTCATATTATCTCCACAGGGGGAGACACTGCAAAAAACATTTGGGAACCGCTGGCTTAAGATGTCTTTCCAGGTCTTTAATAACATTTCTTTTATCCTTTTTTTATACTTAGGGGTGCACAATAACTAGCTGACCGATATGGAGTTATGGCATCATACCAATAAATCCGATAACATTAAAAATAGATCATATAAGCAATAATTATTAACGGCCTGTCGTGATTTCCCCTGAGCTCACTTTATTCACTCCAAGAGGAAGGAAGGTGATTGGGGGGGAATATCGCGCATACAAAAAAACCTTACCAGCCACCTGAAACGCCAGCGCTGCAACCTTTAAAAAGTGCAAAAGGTTCACAAGGGACTTCCGTGGTGTCACACCGGCTGCTCGGAACGTGTGCCCGAATACAGTGCACCTTGCTGGGCCACAGCAGGTGGCTCCTCCCCCTCTATACTCTGGTTCTCCTGACCTCCATAGGGGCACACCGGCTGCTCGGAGCGCGTGCCCGAATACAGTGCACCTTGCTGGGCCACAGCAGGTGGCTCCTCCTCCTCCCCCTCTGTGCTCCGGTGATGTGGCAATAGTCATGTCATGATATTTGATTACGACTAATCGACAGGCATACTTGGTCACAACCTCATTTCTGTGCAGCTGTGCACAAACTACACTCACGTCTACATTTTAAAAAAGTTATGAGTATCATTTCGGTCTTGAGAAGCACATTGAGAGTGTCCTGGTTTGCGGTCACCGTATGGTCAGCCTGTTTATGTGAGAACATGGGGGTGGGTAAAAAAAAAAAAAGAAAAACTTTCTTGATTTGTTGCCCCGGAGTGCCATTCTTGTCAAGCTGTACTGGGTCTGAGTTTTGGAGAAAGCCCACCTGGTCCATCTTTCAGCTGCCCCACGGCGTCTCAGTCTGAAACGCACGCTTAGGTAAACAGAGCTGACACCGTCCGTCTTGTAAATGGCAGCACTGGAAAGAAGTAAATTCCAGTCCGTCGTCTCGCTTCAGGGCCATCTGCGTTTGATTTCGACGATATCGAAAATAGTCCCCCACTGAATTAAAGATTTGATGGCCTTTTTCTGTGGAATCCTCGAATGGATGCAAGATGCAAGGCCTTACAGGATGTCCACCAGCGTACAGTATATATACAACAGAACTCTGTTTGATGAAGTTCCAACATCCCCACAACTCATCACGCCACCAGTTCAGGTTGTCTAACCTTCACATTTCCCTTTTCCACAGCGCTCACTTTGATGGGTGAGTGGGGGGGGGCATTTGGTGGAGGCAGTGAGGAGGAAGTTGCATCAAAGGTCAGGAAAAGGTAAGAACACTCACTCAGGCCGGGGAAAGAAAGCATTTATCCCCCTCTCTCCTTTGTCTTTCCACCACTTTCTCTCACCCTCTTTTCCTAATTAGGATAACAGAGCATGTTGGCTTTACACTAATCCCTCCTTTATCGCCGCTAATTGCTTCCAGACCCGACCCTGATAAGCCAATTCCCACAAAGTTGGATTCTTTATAAATACATGGAATATTTTGGTAGCGAGGGAGCATGTTTACCACTTTCTGAATATGCTTTGGAACATTATTAGAGCCCTCTAGACATGACGTAACACCCCTAGAGTGACGTTTACGTTCCTATTACCCGATACAGTAAACATATGTGAAAAGAACAAAGACCAAGGGTGTCCAAGGTGCGTCCTGTGGGCTATTTGTGGCACGCGCCACATTTTAAGAATGTGTTTTGAAAAGAGCAGCAGCAAATATGAAAAGAGTAGTAATTTTGCAAGAATAAAGACAACATATTAAAAGAAAAATAGTCTGACAAAAACGTCATAAGTTTGAGAATAATGTAAGGCTATTTTTTTTTAAATTTAGTATTAAGTTGATTATTATGACAAAGCTGTCTTTTTTCAGCTATACATAGTCAACCTATATATTATATATATTTTATACAGTATATGACATTGAAATAGGAGGGTTTACTGTGCGCCCACATACAAGCCATCAGGCTTATGATCAACAATAAGGGACATTTTGGGGCAAAATGATTTTTAATAAGAATTTCCACTTATATTTTTTTGTATTAATATCAGGTGGTTGGCATTTTGACAAACTTCCATATGAGGGGATGTTGAATGTTTTGATAAAGCCAGAACTTTCTTCTTTTTTTGTTCATTGCACCACAGTCTTGCATGACATGGTTGTCTGTTGCCCCCCCAACCCCAATGTGTTTATTTTACCGCAATGGGAAATGTTTTTATTGGAATCTAATTGCTCTGCAAGGGAGTTAGGCCGGCCGGGCGCTTCTATTACTAACGAGCAGCGTCTGACGAGGCTTCATCAGCGGCGCTGACACTGTCTTTTATCATGTCATCACTTTGACCCCCCGCCCACGCTTGACTAAGTGATGACTGCATTACCTCAGCTCAAAGGACGTGCACTCAAGCACGTGATCGCAGATCCAAGTTTGCACTACACACGCCGTGGGTGTCCAAAGTGTGGCCCGGGGCTGATTTTTTTTACTCGCCCCATTCTAAAAATATACTGGTCAGTTAAGTAGCAGAGGGGGTTGTTATTCTGTTTCAGCTGCTTTGTTGTTCATGAAATCCACAACAGGTGCATCAGAGGGGCAACAATGAGACAGACTCCAAAACAGGAATGCTTTTCCAGGTTGAGGCCCCTGACTCCTCGGCTCTTTTGGCTGATTTTTTACTGACTGACTTTCTACTGCTGTGGTTTTTCATTTGTCTTGGATCAACATCTCTGTTGATAGCATGGTGCGCTACCTGGACGCTACAGGGGTTGCACAAGTAGTCCAACTCCTCCATCAATACGTACCGTTGCACGAAGGTTTGCTGTGTCTCAAGAGCGTGGAGGAGATTCCAGGAGACAGGTAGTTACTCCAGGAGAGCTGGACAGGGCCGTAGAAGCTCCTCAAACCCTCAGCAGGATTGGTATCTGCTCCTTTGTGCAAGGAGGAACAGGATGGGCACTGCCAGAGCCCTACAAAATGACCTCCAGCAGGCCACTGGTGTGAATGTTTCTGATGAAACAATCCGAAACAGGCTCCATGAAGATGGCCTGTGGGTCCGACGGCCTGTAGTGGGCCCTGTGCTCACTGCCCAGCACCGCCTTGGCATTTGCCATAGACCACCAGAATTGGCAAATACACATTTGGCACCCTGTGCTCTTCAACAAAACAACAAAACTGTTTTAATATTTGGAAAACTGGGTCGCGGTTTTAATCTTGTGGGAACAAAGAAAAAAAGTCCAAATTATAAGCAAATTCACAAGAAGGATTGTTGTAAAATTTTGATTAAAAACACATCTGGAGTTTTAAAGTCTAAATATTTAGGAAAGATTTCTAACGAGAAAGAAAGTATCAAAATATAATAAACTGGTATTATGACAAAAAATAATGTTTTTTCTCAAAGTCCTAACATTACGAGAAAAAACAAAACAAAAGAAGTGTTAATTTTGGGGAAAATAGGTTGAGAAAAAAAGTTGTAATATTAAGAAAGACAATATGAGGAAAACAATCAAAATATGTTGATAAAAATATATAATATTAATAGTCTTTCTCAAATATATATATGTTCTGTATATAAATCTGAGATGCATAAATAATACATAATATATAATAACATAAATAACTTGTTGTGTTGCTTTCCAAAATGTTGAAATAAAATTGCACCCTTTCTTTTTTCACTATGTGACCCTTGCTGGAAAAAGTTTGACTCGTGATGATTTTATTTTGATCAAGTCTCAGCTCATCTTTTTCATGTTACTCGTCAAGCACGTCTGAAACAAAGAAACCGTGACTGCACCGCGGGGTCCTGGAAGGTAACCCGCGCGGGACACCGGTACTACTACTACTATGCAGTAAATAAGCCTAAATGTAAAATGGCATTGTACTCTAGAATAACATGCTGCTACCATAAATCGTCATGCAGGCCCATAAAAGTCTGCCCGCTGCTGTGAGTGATTTAAGATAACAAATCTCCTCCTTCCGCTTTATTATTTTCTACGCTCTTCCCTGAAACGCAAAAGCTCGGCTGTGGCTTCTGCAGCTCGGCCGTGATACCAGATGCTCGTCACATCTGATAGCAGAGAAGGCTGCGTTGGTCCAGCATGGTCTAGCATGGACCAGCAGGGTCCAGCATGGTCAGATGCTGGAGTCATGAAAGGCTCTTTCCATTTGACTGCATTTCGTTTCGTTTCGTTCGCATGAAGTGAAGATATCTGGAGGAGTGGGATGGAGGCAGGACCAGTTAATGGCAGAGTTTGAGAACAGTTTTCTCATTGCTGGTGTTGAAAACTGCAACGTCGCGGCGAATGCTTCCGGCTTCCCAGCATGTCTTGCGGCACTTGCTTTGCAAATAATTGTTGAAGCGACGCATTGCTAGCTAGTCAAAGCCTTCAAGCTTTTCACAGCACATTGACCAGGGGTGTCCAAACTTTTTCCACCAAAGGCTGCATGCTGAAAAATGAAAGGAATGCGTTTCAAAACCCCATATAGATATCCAAATGCATATTTAATGATAACAAAAGAGCCTACATGTCAGATTTTTTGTTTCTGCAAATCAATAGTAGCAACTTTCTCTTACACTTTTTTGCATTTTTGCACACATTTTGTATTTTTACAAATATGTCAACTTTTTTCTTGCACACTTTTGTCTTTATTCACAGAATATTTGGATTTTACCATTGTAGGATTATCCCTATATTAGGGCAGACAAGTGGAGACTCGTCTCCTAGCAACAGACCTCCGAAATCTTGTCTTTTTAATGCACAGCATAGGACACTTGGCACAGTCCCTCTCTGGCAACAGTTCCACAAAGTTCTCGGCCTCTCTTAGGGTGGGACACGTGCTATCCAAACTAATTATTATCAACACTGATTGCCGTTCTATTTTTTAATCCAATTTCTCTTGTATGCATAAATATATATGTATATCCATATCATCCAAGAATTAGCTATGATACATGGTTGATATGTTGATATATGATGATGGTACAATACTGAGTAATTTCACAAGCTGTACAGGGTATGAGACGTGAATAATAATGTATATCTTGTTCATGTATTGCTGCATATTGTAATAATATAACAGGCTTTAGTGTTACGGGTAGGGGGGTGGGAGTAAATACGCTTGTCTTCTTTCCACTCCTTTTCGAGTTGTTTTCTGCTTCTATGTGTATTTTGTATGGCTCGAAATAAACAAACAAACAAATTATGGAGAAATATATCATCTCAAATCATGTATATGTCCTATCATCAAATATATCATTGGTGACAAACTATTATTTGTGTAAATATTTTCTCCTAGCAGGACTTGTTTTGCTTTTCTTCCTTTGTTTTCAAAATATGCCCACTTTCTTCTCGTTATATGACTTCATAACTGGCTTTATTATTGTTATTTGTCACGATTCGTGTTTTGTAGGCGTGACAGTTTTGGTTAGTTTCCTTGTGTTGTTGTTATTTTCATAGGTTTTCGTGTGTTTTCTGGGCCGTTTCCTAGTTTGGTCACTTTGGTAGCTACGTGCACCTCTTTCTCGCTTAGTTCCATGCTATTTATGTTCAGGTGTGAGCGCCGGTCCGTTGTCGGCTCGTTGTTGCTTTTTCCTTGTAATGAGTCGCTCCTATGCTCCTGCCGCTGCTTCGCAGCAACTTTGATTAAAGATTCCTGCAACCTTACCTGCCCTGACACCCAGCTCTCTTCATCCCCGGGGTCGTGTCGCCATGCTGCGGAAAGCGTATCCTGACAGTTATTATTATTACTGCATTATTTTTATTGCAATATTTATCACAATGTAATGGAATACGATATAATATACAGTATAGTGTATCATATTTTAAAAATCAGTGAAAAAGTATTAGTATGATTTTCTTTTACAAATATGCCCACTTTTTTTCTCACAGTGACTTTATTTTCATAATATTTTGACTTTAATAGTGTAATATATGATATCATACATGATAAAGGTCTGTGACAAAGTTGTGTTTTTGTTTTGTTACTAAGATGTACACTTTTTCCTGTACATTTGTACTTGTATTATGACCTATTCTCATGATTTTCTGACTTTACTATCATAATACAATACCATACATATCCCCAACTTCATGTGACACTTTTTTTTTTGGTATCTCATATTGCAACTTTTTTTTCCGGGATGCTATTTCTTCGTATTATAACTTCAATCTTAACATTTTGTCCTTACTCCTGTAAATTGGTTTCATTATATTTTAAAAGGTGCTTAGGGCCAATTTAAAAAAAAAAACAGTTGTGGGCCACAAATGGCCCTCGGCCCGCACCTTGGACACCACGTGGTAGACGCAGCTTGCTGGGGCTCAGAGATTGAACTGAAAACTGCCGAAATGCAACAAAACACATATACGGTACCCAAGCTTCTACGGAAGGGGTAAAAGGAGCCTGAAAAATACGTATGTGCTTTTTTGGGGGGATCCTGGGAATAAAAGGCAAAGTTGTCCTGACCTTCAGTTGGCCCTGAACTCCAACTGCGTCTTCTCCCGCACGTAACTGTTTACAAGAAGCTTTTATCCTCATATCTGCTTATAATTGGGCTCTTATTTCTCTTTATGCTCCATTGGCTGCCGTCCTTACGGCTTTAAAGATCCAAGATGGTCGCCGTTCTCTCATCGATTTTGCAGGCGACCTTGACAAACGGTCTGCGTTCTCTCTGCTTGTTTCTGTTCTTTCAGCCAGCTTGATAAACAAAAAATCTGCTTTCCCCATTTGCAAGCAAATAGCCTTGATCGCAGCGTGATCAGAGCTTCTATGACGTGATGTCTGCGGGTCAAGGTCTTTGTGGGCATGTTGATTTGAGCTCTTTATCTTGTAGGGACGGGGGAAACCCTTGCCCACATCCAGCATCTGTTTATCAGGAGGGGGGGATATTAATTCAGCATGCTGCTTGCATTGCCAGGGCTATAAAGTTCTCTAAAGCTTGGAAATGAGAATAAAGGGGAGTAGTTTGTCTAAAGGGTCCTTTATGAAGGAAATGAGCAGCATTTGGAGAATGCCACAGCCTGACCCCCTTTTTAATATCAGAAAAAAATCAACAATAAACACTAAGAATAATATGAAGGCCTATGGCGCTTTGTTTGCAGGCCCATAATAATAAGCATGAAGAATAATAGGACAGGTTCCTGCACTTTGCTTGAAGGCCCAAGGTAGGTATAATAAACAACACGACGGGCAGCTGCGCTTTGCTTGCAGGCCCATAATACCAAGTACGATAAAAAATAGGATTGGTTGCTGTGCTCTGCTTGCAGGCCCATAATAATAATAATAATTTATTGAATTTAACAGCGCCTTTCATGACACTCAAGGACACTTTACAAGCATTACGATACATAAAACGCAGTAGGTAGCAAATAAAACAGACAAAACACATCAGTACAGAAAAAGGAAGTGTAAGACCGGAGGGAAAAGGCTGTCCTGAACAGGTGGGTTTTGAGTCTAGTTTTAAACATGGGCAGAGAGTCTATGTTGCGGAGATCGGATGGGAGAGCGTTCCAGAGCCGCGGGGCAGAGTAACTGAAAGCTCTGCCCCCCAGGGTGATGAGACGGGCAAAAGGGACAGAGAGCTGAGGAGAAGCGGAGGAAAGGAGGGAGCGAGAAGGAATGGTCACGTGAAGGAGGTTGGAAAGGTAGGGAGGAGACAAGTTGTGAAGGGCCTTAAAGGTATATAAAAGAATCTTGAAGTAAATTCTGAATTTAATGGGAAGCCAGGGAAGTTGTTGAAGAACTGGGGTGATGTGGTGGGAGGAGGGGGTTCTAGTGATAACGCGGGCAGCTGAATTCTGGACCAGCTGAAGTTTACGAAGAGATCTGAGGGGAAGACCAGAGAGGAGGGAGTTACAGTAATCTAAACGCGACATGACGAGACTGTTTACAAGGACAGAAGTAGCGTGGACTGTGAGGGAGGGGCGGAGGCGGTCTGGTACCGACAAGAAGAAACTCAGTCTTGTCACTGTTAAGTTCAAGAAAATTGGACGTGAAACAGTTTTTTATTTCTGACAGACAGTTGGTGAGGGAGGGGGGTGGAAGTGTGGAGGCAGGTTTGCTTGAGAGGTAGAGCTGGGTGTCATCCGCAAAGCAATGGAAATTAATATTGAATTTACGGAATATATGGCCAAGGGGAAGAAGATAAGAAATGAAGAGGAGGGGGCCGAGGACAGAACCCTGGGGCACACCGCAAGTAACGGGGGAGGAATTTGACCTGAAAGATTTCAGTTGTATGAACTGAGAGCGACCAATACTAAGTATGATAAATAATATGATTGGTTGCTCTACTCTGCTTGCAGGCCCATAATACTAAGTATGATAAATAATATGATTGGTTGCTCTACTCTGCTTGCAGGCCCATAATACTAAGTACGATAAATAATATGATTGGTTGCTGGGCTTTGCTTGCAGGCCCATTCATGTAAAAAAATTTCACTTTTCTATTCACACAGAAGAGGCATTGTTTAAATGTATTGTACTGTGTCTATGTAAAGGAACCTTTGAGTAAACTTGGAATAGTACGAGGGTCTCAGTGTCGAGGGTCCTGGTTTTCGTCCCCAAAGTATGGTCGCCCAAATGTTACTGGCTTGAAGTCAGTTATTAGGCGCAGCAGATAGAAAAACGTGGCGCCTTGTTGTTTTTGCAAGGGTCTCAATAAGTTTCCATCTGGGCTGCCATCGGAACATCTTTGCGCGACGTCTAATCCAGCGCATGCAAATCTAAGTAGCAAAACATTGTTTCTCCATCACCGAGCCACACAGCACACAAAAGGAATGTGGTCCTACGTCCAGCTGGGCTACCAGAACCCAACAGCAGCGTCCCTGCTGACCCACTGGCTAATGACAGTAAGTGGATTACAAGGAGGCCTTGGTCACTGCTTGCTAATTCGGAGTCAACTAAAGTTACCGCCAGCACAGGCACCCCAGGAGAACCAGTGCAGGACCAGTGCTGGCCCCTCCAGGCAGGAAGCCGCTCAGGGCCACAGAAGGACTAGATGACTATGATTGTATTATTTCTAACGTTGGGGCACACGGCCCTCTGGCTAGTTTGAGAAGCCTCACATTTCAGGCACGTAGCCACAGCACAACTATAAAAACAAAAAAAGTCTACTACTCACTCACTGGAGACCTGATGCTAGAACCTTTCAGTTCTTAACCAGCATGAAAGCCAGACAAGCTCATTACAAGTACAACATGTAAGCTGACCCTTTTTACTGGACTGTAGGCGCGTCCAAACTGGGTACCATTTGGTAAAAATATACCTAAAAATCACCACAAAAAACGGGCCGCAAAAAATTTTACTTGAATAAAGTCAAAAGTTTGAGAAAAAATTGTATTCTAAGTTAGAATTATTATTGAGAAGTATATTTTTTTAATGTGGAAAACAGAACAAATAAAGTTTTTGACTTAGAAAAACTTTTAAAAAATGGGAATAAAGTCAAATATAAGAAAAGTCATAAAGCTTTATGGGAAAAACTTAAAATAGAACATTTAAAAAAAGAGCAGCAATATGAAAACAGCTGTAATTTTACAAGAATTGGGTCAAAAAATTAAGAAAAAAGTTGTATTCTACCAAGAAAAAAGTAATTTCCTGAGAACAAACCCGTAATTGAATGAAGAAAAATAAGCATTGAGTTCAAAAAATCATTTTTTAAAAATCTTAATACTGAGAGAAACAAATCAACAAATTTGTTGTCATTTTTGGAGCGTTAAATTGGGGAAAAGTCATAATATTACGGTCAGAATATGAGTGCAATGGCAATAAGTCATAATTACAAAAGGAAAATTGACTAGGAGCAAAAATGGAAAAAAACGAGCAACGTTGATACTAATAATGTTGATAATTTCACCAATATCACAAAGCTGAGGGGCCGGCTTCCCAAAATATCCAAGTGGCAAAGTTGCATCCTGTCACTATGCGGCCCTCGCCGGACAAAGTTTGGACCCCCCCCCTGCGTGTTTAAAAAAGTATATTAATTTATTCTCTGGCCGATATGAACACCTGAAAGGTATCCGCTGTCCAGGTGAGCGGTCCAGCGGAACCTCTAGTGTCGAACATCCCTGAGGTCAACCAGTTCGGAGTTGAGAGAAAGCCGAAACGGAGAGAAGTCCGTCAAAGTGGCCGTTCGGGAATCCTCCCGCCTGGCTGGGGACATGACCAGGCGGGAGGAGTCTGGAGCTTTTTGCTCCCAGTGACCCGGACCAGAATAAGCGGAGGAAAAATGGATGGACGGACTTAAAAGGGCACAGATTGCGGGCATGAGAGGGAGTTAAGGTAGAGTACCAAGACAAAAACAAGCACCATCTGCTTGTCAGTGTAATAATAAGCTAAGCTGGAGACGTATACTTTTGCTTTTCCACAGAGATATTACAGTTTCATACTTGTCCGGATAATTGTATGCACATTTATCAGGACTGCATCCAACATGTCCCCTGTTATTTTGGCTTTAATTGGATTAGGAAGCGGTGCCACTCGTGCCTGGTCTCTTCAAAGATCTTACGCCGAGGAGCAGAGCGGCCGCTCCCTTCCCTGTTGGCCTGTGGTTCTTCTCGGCTTTCCCTCCTTTCTCTGCGCTGTCGCCGGAGTCCCAGCGGGTCTCGGGTCATCCCCCGGCGTGTCGGGGACCTGAACCTTGCCCCCGGAGCTGCCGACCGCATGAGATCGAGCGCGGGGGCCGACGCGGGCTGGGAAAACCATCAAACCCCTTCCCCCGCTGTCGTTTCACAGCAGCAGTGAGCAGTTAATTGGTTTCATGTGCACGGCCGCTGGGCTGGGAGTAAGGTGTGCAAGGGCTGACCTCATCACTGCGGATAGTCTTTCTGTTCCTGGGGTGTCTGGTGTGAAGGCATATGCTTCAAGACCAGGGGTGGGAAAACTGCGGCTTGTGGGCCACACGGGGCCCGCCAATCACTTTAATCCGGCCCACTGAGCATTTCCAAATTCCCTTTTGTTTTTTTTTTACACTTTTAACATGAACTCGCCAGCCGGTCACATGACTCACCAAAATAATCAAATGTAGGAATCTGCACGTCACATAAATTCAACTACCACCATGAGGGCATACAAATAAATACGCACATTACCCCTTCCGCCCCCCCCCCCCCAAAAACACCTATATATTGCCACCGCAAGGCATGCTGGGTAGCTTGAGGTCCGCATTCAACCAACATTTTGCCGCCTTTGTTGCATTTTTGCTTGCTTGCAAAAAAATTGAGGAGGTCTTTGGAGAAGTAAAGAAGAAAGAGTTCACTTACTCTTCCAGCTGGACTACCCAGCATGACTTGCGGACATTTAGAAATAACTCCATTTGTGCGTAATGTTTAGTGTTTAGTTGTCGATTTATGTGATGCGTTAATTTATTAACTCTGTTCGATGCCACCTACAAACAGACTTCACCTTTGCCAATTTTTTTAACCCCGTGTAGCCCACGAGTCAAAATGTCCCAGACCAAAACACTCCCAAAGTGAACCATCTTGAATTAGGTTTGCTTATCATTTGGATACTCCCACATTTCACGCAACACGTCTCGCTTACCTAATCCCTTGTCATCCTTGCCTGCCATGATTTGGTGTTCTTTCCGGTTCCCCTCCCATCCTGTTTCACAAAAACAACAAAAGGGTATCAAGTCTGCTGTCCACAGGTTCTTCAATCACCTAAAAAAAAACAACAAAGAATATCAACGCAAGAGCGTGGGAAGATGTTGAGTCATGGACCTACCATCCTGGACATTGAGATCATGGAGTAGTTCGGAGTACTGGAGTGCACCAACATGGATGCAGTGCACAAGATGTAGTGTATTACAATCCTGCATGTTTTTTTTTACACCGGCTGCCCACCCTGACGCTACCCTGGCCAAGAACCCAACCCACACCCTCTGCCATGGAAGGTGGAAGCATCATACGGCTCACCGGAAGTTCAACATGGCACTTCATGGCAAAGAACTCCCTGAAATGGGAAAAAAGAGATATTGTTGCACTCCATGACAATGTTTAAGATCCAAACTTTTTCCAGCGAGGGCCACATAAGGAAAACATGACAGAAGTTCTATATATTTCAGCAAAAAACGGCTACTCGGCTTTATGATATACGAAGGTGAAAAAGCCCATTATTGATATCAACTTCATTCTTTGCTCTATTTTTCCCCATTTTTTATGTTTTTTGTAATTTTTCCAAATATTCCTCTAAAATAACTTATTAAATCTTCTCAATTCATCTTTGTACATTTTGTTCAGAATATTTTGACTTTATTCGCATAATATTATAGCTTTTTCAACAAACAGAAATGTATTCTCGTGCCTTGAAAACATTTTTTTAAATATATATTTCTAGTCTAGGCTACTGAAGTGACACTTTTTCCTCATTTATTACACATATTTCCGCTTATTCTCATAAATTTGTGGCTTTTTAGGAAACTTTTTACTCTCAATATTGGGACTTTTCTGCTGTGTTTTATTTTATTTCTAACTATGTATTTCAACTTTCTTATTGTAAATCTGCTTCTCGTAAATATGACTTTATTCCTCATAATATTTTGACTTTGTTTTTGTAAGAATATAATTTTCCAATTATCACAACTTTTTTTGTTTCGTTTTTTTCTTCTTCTCATAATACTACGACATAAGTAAAAAACCTATTTCTTTAATATTTCAACTTTATGCTATATTTTTATTATGCTTTATTTTTTTTCTCATGTTATGTAAATATTTTAATTGTTTGATATTTTGACATAAAATTACTGTTGATTTTTGTTCGACTTTTTTAAGTTTTCTAAGGCAGACGGATGGCACTTTGGAGGCCCCTGTAGGCTATAAGAATTAAGAAAACATAATAAGGAGCCCAACTACACCTCCGGGGCGACCACTGCCTTGCTCAGGGGTAAAGGTGATGGACCTTCAGTAAACGCTGCAGGAGTGGACGGCGTCCCGATGATGTCATCATGGCTTGAAAGAGATGCCAGCTAAAAAAACAACATCCTCACCTCACACGCCTTCTGTGGGCAAGCCCCGGAGTAGGGCTGTAGTTCCCACAACTGGTAAGGTCAAGGTGGTTTGGGAGCATGCCATGTTCCTGTGTATAATGGGGCTATAATGGTAGTATACTGGTACAAACTGCATGTACTAGTGTGTCATTATGCACAGAACAAAGAGGTGAACTAAAGGGAGCGGACAATCAATCCTCCCGCCTGGAAGTCATGCTCAGGGGTGTGTTAAGCTAGCGCTCTGCAACAAGCCGGCTACTTGTGCAAGTTTTGAGCGGCACCACCCAAAATCCACAAGCCAAAGAGGAGCTGGTCAAATCGCAGGAAAATATCTGGGGATTCTTGCTTCCGGGCCCCAGAAGAGGCAGGGAAGGTGAGGTCTGCGTCTGAGATGATGAACAGAATGCCAGCAAGGAACCGATGAACTGGAGATGAGTAGAAACGGGACGTGCAGCCGAGTGGCGTCCCACAGCAGCACAAACCTGATGACCCAGAGAGGTGGACGCTAAGTGCGGAGGTGAGAGCATGATTGCATGGAACATCTCCGTCATGTTCCCATACCAACTCAAGACTGCGTGATGTTCTTCCTCGGGTTCTCCTCCTGTCACACAAAAGAAATCCATCAGAGAAATGATTTACCAAAATCCTACAAATCTTCGGGCTTATACTCGTTGAACCGCTGTCAGATCTGCAGATAGTGTTCCTCGGCAAATGGAAAGAACAGACATTTTGGCCCAGCTTGTTTTTATATAATCCCTGACATGACCTCCTCAATCAATAACACCTGTCAGCTCCAGTATGACCTCCAAAACGCCAAAACAAACACTTTACCAGCACAGGTGTTGTCTTTTCCCCGCTACCACCGACAGAAAGCAGGCCACTTGTGTATTTTTAGAGGGAGAAGGTATGCGGAAAGAAAGGCAAGGTGATGCCGTAGGATGGCGTGTTGGGCGAGCGGTCCACTCGGGACCAACGTGGCACAGAAACCCTCAAGTGAGAGAGTTTTATGGTAATTGGCCATGTTAGAACACTTTCATTTAGTAGGTGTACGTCTTAAAAATGATGTGAAGGGAATACAGTTGCCTGTTTTTTCAATCCCAATTATAAAGATGAAACTTGGCCTAGACAACCTGTTTGACGTAGAAATACATGTTTTAACATTAGAGCCCCGTACACATGAAATAACACCCCTATAGTCACCTTTACACTTCGATTATTCTTTGTTTACATCCAATTGCTCTGGCTATGGTATCACTGCAGAGCCGACTAGTCGGCTTCTCCAGTTTATTTATTCTAAACTTAAAAAAGTGTTTCAAATGAAATGGGGGAGAGGGACAAAGAAAGCGTGGGAAGATGTTGAGTCATGGGCTAGTAGGACCAGCACTTACCTCATTACCATCCTGGACGTTGAGATCATGGCGCACTTTGGAGTACTGGAGTACACCAACATGATGCAGTGTACAAGACGTAGTGTAGTACAATCCTGCATCTTTTCCCCCCACAGGAGGTCAATGGTTTTGGTTTAGTTTTTACACCGGCTGCCCACCCTGACGCTACCCTGGCCAAGAACCCAACCCACACCCTCTGCCATGGAAGGTGGAAGCATCATCCGGGTCACTGAAAGTTCAACATGGCACTTCATGGCAAAGAACTCCCTGAAATGGAAACAAAGAGCGCTCCATGAAAATTTTTGTGGCCAAACTTAGAAGGTCATAACTAGTTGGCCTCTTCAGTTTACTTATTCTAAACTTTAAAAAAGTCTTTCAAACAAAGTGGGGGAAAAGGACAAAGAAGCCAGAAACGTACCACTTCCACACAGAGTGAGAGGAGAACTCAGCCATAGGATGTCCGTTTCTGCTGTGGCACGTCCATCTCGGCCATGGCACGTGGCCTGGCTTCTACCGGTTCGGTATCCGGTCTCCGTGCAGTGTGAAAGGTCATGTAATCTGCGATAAGTGAATTTCTGCACAACGGGATGCCTTATTTGTGCGTGACATGTTTTTGCAGCAAGAGCATAGAAAACCTCGTAAAGGATGCTTTTGAACATCCTCAGGGCCATCTAGCCAGAGCGCATGCTTTCTGTTGCATGCAATGAGCCTGAACACAAACAACTTCATTTCCCTCGTCGTCTGCTTTCCTGCCTTGTAATTTCGGCGCGTCCACATCACAGCACTGTCACACACAACTCCCACTCTCTGCTGGAAAGCGCTGCGTGCCTTCCTATTCACCATAACATGTCTGAAATACCCTCTTTCTCCGGGCTTCCTATCCCACAAGGGCTTGCCTACATGCTATATTTGTGCCACATATTTTGCATGGGCACCCAAATCTAACGTCCTGTCAGCCGCCGTGTTGCGGCGTTCATCCACACACTGCATGTTGCAGTCGCCTACAATGCGGCCCCGACTCCGACAACATGCCGAAGGGGGGGAGGAAGCAGACGCGGGAGACCTTGGGGCCAACGTCTGGAGATCCGTTACCAACGCAAGGCCCGGTCCTGTCAACACCAGCTCACTGTGAGTTACAGACGCACGCAGCGGGGGAAGAGCGTGTTTGAACAGAAGCGGCAAGTGCCGGACAAGGCAGCTGCTCTGGTTAAACAGTCTGACGTACCGGCGGGCGTCAGGTGTCCACTTATCTGCTTTATTTCCATTCTTTATTTTGTGTTCTCTCGTGCAAGTCGCCTCGGTTTTCACACCTTTTTGTTTTTGGTCGTACATTTTGGAATGAAGTGACGGCAACCACCGAGGCAGCACATGAAAACCTGTGTCCTGTTAATGCGGTGGTTTTCAACCTGGGGGGCGCGCCCCCTAAGGGGGGCCGGGCATTATGACAGGAAGGGCGCGGGGCTACCGAGCACGCTTTTCATTATTACCGTATTTTTGGACTACAAGCTGCTACTTTTTTCTCTCCCTTAGAACCCTGCAGCTTTAATAATGAAGCGCCTTGTTTATGGATTTTTTGGCACTTTTTGGACTTAGCGCGAGTGGTCCCACAATACCACAAGTTTCCATGCGCACCCGCGACCCGGAAAGGGAGTTTGGGGTGGCAGGGCGCATCGACGGCGGCCGACAGTCCGGAAGCACGGTTTCTAAATGCTGAGATGTTTTACTGCTGGGGGTGGGTGCCCGGTGGGGTGGGGGTAGGGGGTGCCCGGATGTAGGTGGGGGGTGGGTCTTTGGGGTTTTTTGGGGGTGGGCGGCTGAAAATAATTTCATCTCCAAACGGTATGGGCGGCAAAAAAAATAGTTGGGGAACCCTCCGTGTTAATGACGGGCACCCCCCTGCACCTGTCTTGTGAGATGCTGATTTCATTTGGTTAAAGCCAAAGCGACATGACTGCTTTCAGTATCAAACGGGTGTCGATATGTGGTGATGTCAGCGCCGCTTTTGCTCACTTATTGCCGAAAAGATGACTGCAGATGAAATGTCTCCCCACTCAGTGGCTCTCCTGATTCCTCTTAGCCCTGATGAGGGAATGTGAGATGATGACCTCAATCTCAAACTGGACTGAGTCACTGCTGGGCAGGCCTCCTGCTGGGCCTTGCCAGCCTTTGTATCAATTATAGTGGGAATATACTACCAGATTTTTGTCAGTTTGTCTGCCCTGCCTCTTGCCCGAAGTCAGCTAGGATAGGCTCCAGCATAACCCCGCGACCCTAATGGGGATAAGCGGTATAGAAAATGGATGGATGGACTTTTTGAGGGGATTTACTTGGCAGGGGGTGTCATTAAGGTCCTACACTGCATTGCTTCTAAACAAGAATGTAGCAAACAGGGAGTGGCAGCTCGTGGAGGAAGCGTCCCTGCTGGGTTTGTTGTTGTTTGTGTCGAAAACTTTTATCACCCACTTGAGTGCTCACCCCACACTCATCTCAAGCAGGGGTTTTCAAAGTCTAACATTGCCCCCCGGCCCAAAATAGCTCAAATATTTTAAAACATGACTATTGATATTTTATCAATTCAAATCTGTCTTAAAGGGACTCAATACTACATTAAAAAATATGACATCAGACATTGAAAAAATGGCGACAGGCTATAATGTGGAGTAGCTCAGGGGTTTTCCAGGTCTGACATTGCATGGACCTCATCTGCTGGTCGGCCGGTATGGTAATGGTACATCACGAAACCCACCACGACTTCCTTTGCAGGTCTTATGTGCTACAGAAAACAATTCCTATTCACTCTAGGATTTTTTATGCAAGGGTGTCATTTAAAAAAAAAATACTCCTAAAGGTGTGCATTTGAAACCCGCCGTCGTAAAAAACCAACGCCCGATCACATGATGTTCTTGAATGCGGCGGTCCTGTCTGTTGTTGAGGCGCAGACAGTATTTTGAATACAATTTGCATCTTAGTTGTCTATTTCACTGCAAAACCGCTAATGCTAATCCCTAGCGCATACATGGGATTTTCAAGGTAAATTAGCATCGAGCTAGCACATTTGCCTAAACACATTGTAATTATGTTGAACGTTACGGAAGAATGTTACTAGAGTTTTACAACACTCACAATTCACTTGTTGAAAAGTACAAGCAAAAGAAGATTCGGTAAACAGAACCAGTCCCTCACACACAAGCTTAAGTTTCACTTTCCAGCACTGTAACCAAATATACGGTAAGTTTATTTTTTTTATTTTTTTGCTTTTACTACAGATTGGAAGCCTTTCAAACTGTGTGATCTTCGACTATTGATAGCGAAGCGGGCCTAAGATAAAGAGAAGGAATAGCCTGTGCACATTTACAGAGTGAATTGTGGGATGGCGTGCATTAACAGCAAAGTAAAACGGGCAAATTGCAACATTATGAGAACGAAGTTGGAGATCAAACAAATGCGAACAAAGAATCTAAAGTTGGGAGACTGTGGTCTATTTCCCCAACTCTAAAAGTTGAGTCTGGACAAAGAGTTAGGACGACTGTAATGTAAAAAGCACGTCGTCATTTACAAACGAACACAAAAGGAGTACGGCAAGTGGAGGAGAGCGAAAGGGTTTGAAATGAGATCTGCAGAAGATGCTCGGCGCGTTCAGGAAGTGGATCACGTCCACATTCGCGGGACGGTCGCGCCGAGGGTCAACTCCTCCCTCCAAAAGTCCCTCACGTCAAGCAGAGCAAGTGCAGCACAAACACACGCGATTATCTCTCGTTACAAAAGCATGCCGGCAGTATTGTTAAGTTGGGTACCATGGGTAAATGGTACCAGGTAAATATCCGACACAACTACAAATAAAAAAAGCACAAAAAAGAACTAGACATATTGCTCAAACAGTTGTGTTTTTTTATTTCTTTTAATTCTTTTTCTGATACTACAACTTAATTCCCCTAATTGAACTTATTCCCCAACCAAACTTTCCCAAAAAATACACATATTTATGTTTTTCATAATATCACTTAAAAAATGTATTTATTCTTCAATATTTGTACTTTATGCTACTAAAATGAAAACATTATTTCTCATTACAAACTTATTCTTGTAAAATTGTCCTATTTTTATTACTCTTAATATTTTGACTTTATTCTTGTAGAATTGAAGCTGTTTCGCCCCATTTCTGCCATGTTTTTATGTTCCAACTATTTGGACTTTCTTCATGCAAATTCCCTTACTCAATATTTTTCATTTCCATTTTCTACCCCATGCATCCTCATTAGGGTCGCGGGTATGCTGGAGCCTATCCCAGCTGACTTTGGGCGGGAGGTGGACCACACCCTGGACTGGTCGCCAGTCAATCGCAGGGCTACTCACTATTTTCTTTTTTAATTTATTTCTCGAAACTTTTTTTAAACGACATTTTTATATGAATACACCATGATGGATTTTTCTGATTAGATTGCAACTTTTTTTTCTAATGATGTTATTTGTGTAAAAATGCTGATTTTTCTATTTTTCATTCATTATTAATATTTATATATATATATATATATTAGGTTTTCTTGTTATATCGTATTTTTAGGAAGGTCCTGCAGGCCAATTAAATAAATAAAAAAATCAATCAAGCAACACACGCTTGCTATTTGTGATTGCATCTCTTTTGCCAGGCAATAATTCAAAGTGGAAGTTAACTTCATGGAAGGTTTTGGGGTGCAAGAGATGTTTGGTGCTTTAGTTATGTTGCAACAGAAGCCCTGAAGAAGCAGAAGACTGGTTGTTTGTTTGAAACGATAAGAAAGTCAATGTTGTATTACTGAGTCAAGGAATAGATTTAAGCAACACCAGCGTGTAATTACGGTACGTGCAGTACGCGTGTATGATGCACCGCATGCGATTTGTGGTGTTGCATCTCGCGCTTTCACGCTGACAAAAGCCACTCAGTCAGTCATAAAATGTCTGGCAAAGTACTCATAATGGCCTGTGCCGATTTTAATACCGGGGAATGTAGCATTTTTACAGCTGTCCCGTATTGCATGTCATTTGGCCAGGATGCCTTTTCAAAGACAGGACAAGAAATCAGCAGCCCTTGATTGCAACTGAAGATTGTTTGCATGCCGAATGTTCCGGGCAAGCACCTTTTTTCTCTCTCTCTCTCCAGGTAAATGCATTTAGCAGTCCGAAAGGATGAGGAGTTCACACAGTGAAAGAGAGGTGGGGAAGAAATTGCTGAAAAGGTGCCTGACGGGAAGGGACGCCAAAAATTCATCGGACGATCTGACTACCTCCTAATCCTGGTAATCCTCCAACATGCACCATGTCTGTTTGCTCGAGCGTGTGCCGCGCCTCCAGACAGGCAGGGAGAGGGTTCACTCTGTGCATTACTTGCCGCGTTTGTTCCGTAGAACGACGGCATGAACAGAGTGAGCCCTTGTGTCGGTCGTACGGTCCCTGTGGGTGGAGGCGGGGTCGTTATCATATACACACAGTTGTGTTTTGTTTTGTTTTGTTTTTTTACAAAAAGCAGCTGGGTCCCTTTTCAGACAGATTGTCTCCCTTTGGGTTTCCACTTTCTGGATACTCCTGGCCGAGCAGATTGGCTTGGCAGTAAACATTTCAGACGTCCTTACGGAGCTCATTAGAAACTACGCTCGTTTTACTTTCAATCCTAATTTGTTCCAGTCCAAATCACGGCACATATTTTGTAATGAGAGGGACTTGTCAGGGCCGACTTTCGGCCAGCTCAACTGCACATAATTCAACCAGTCTCGCGCTTTTCTCGTGTTGTATCTTCATGTACTGCAGCCCCATACAAGCTGCCCTCCCCTGGGGCGGTGATGCACCAAAGTAATGGATGCCAACCTCCGTAAAACCCAAGAAGAAGAAGATGACGCTGCACTCCCATTGGTTATCTCGGTTACCTCCCATCACCCTCTTCCTCCCAGAATCCCGTAGGACTTCGGCCCTCTGTCAAAACTCCTCCTCCTCCGCCATCATCGTTTGTCAATGATAGTTTTTTTTACATTCGTGCACATGTAAATGATGAGGTTGTCATTAATGAACATATATATTTACACCTTATATGATTGGGACAAATTACGCCGATTATATGTAAATCTTGTGTCATAATACCAAAGTTCCAAAACACGAAAGGTATCTTGAGGTTCCACTGTTTCTATGCAAATCTTCTTCTTTTCCTTTGGGCATCAATTGCCTCCATCTCATCCTGTCTTCTGCATCCTTTTCTACCTTCATGTCCTCTTTCACTACATCCACAAACCCCCTGTTTGGTCTTGCACTTGGCCTCCTGCCTGGCAGTTCAAAACTCAGCATCCTTCTACCAACATATTCACTATCTCTCCTCCGGACATGTCCGAACCATCTCAGTCTGGCCTCTCTGACTTTATCTCCAAAACCTCTAACATGTGCTGTCCCTCTGATGTGCTTATTCCTGATCTTGTCCATCCTGGTCACACCCAAAGAGAACCTCAGCATCTTCATCTCCGCTACCTTCAGCGCTGCCTCCTGTCTTTTCCTCAGCGGCACCGTCTCTAAACCAAACAACATGGCTGGTCTCACCACAGTTTTGTACACCTTTCCTTTTGTTTTAGCTGAAACTCTTCACACATCACACATTCTTTTATCTTTTGTTTTTATATGCCATTATATTTTTTATTTGAGCCCTGTTGCAAACAACCTCCCATATATTACACAACCTTCATACAAAGCCCGCTTGAACACACGGTCAGTACTTTTATTGCAAGTTGGATGGACGCTGTTAGTCTTCCAACGTACGTGCATTGGCCGTACCAATGCGGCCCCAGCCCTACGTCCGAAACGCCTCCGGTTGTGACCTATAGGCTCATGTTATTAATTACGTTTCAAATTCACCGCTCGCCTGATTCAAGAAAGCATTTTTTTTAACGCCTGGTGTGGAATATAACCGCCCCCCCAGTCACTGGTAAGACCAAAAAACATAATGAGAAAGACTTTGGCACATGATAAAACTCTGTGTAACACCAACGTGCTAAATGTTGGCAATTCCGTCGGCGTGAAGGCGAGAAGGTGCAGTAAACGTCCAGACGAAATGTGTTTGGTTCCGGCTCCGTCAATTAAACCCAAGCCTCGGAGAGCTGGGTTCTTTTTTTAATTTGGAGCTGGTGGTCCTTGAGGGTGCAGGGCTCAGCCACCTGGGGCTTCTAGAGATCTGAGTCATTTCTCTAAAGTGCCATGCCTCCCTCTCTACGGCTTTTTTGGAAATGTACAGCTTAGATCGGGCCAAGTTTAACAGCACACCGTGCAAAGGAGTATGAGGTAAGCCTGATATCATTGCCATTTTTTTAAGAACGTAGACCAGGGGTGTCCAAAGTGGGGCCCGGGGGCCATTTGCACCCTGGGGGTCTTTTATTATAGGCCCGCGGGGCAGTCTTAAAACAGAATTTAACAAGAGAAGTAAAAAAAAACAGCAAAACCCGAAAAATCAGCAGTAATTTTCAGGAAAAAAGGCAAAATCTTATGAGAAAAACTGTAAAATCTAATAAGAAAGTCATAATTTTACAAGAATAATGTAAAATAGTACTATGATTTTAAAAAATAATGTTATTTTTTAAATTTGAAACAATAAGTCATAATATTATGAGAAACCAACAAAACAAATAAAGTTGTCATTTAATGAAAAATTTGATTGCAAATTACAAAAAGAACATTTACAATGAAAAAAAAAGTTGAAATAGCTGGAAACAAAGAGCAAAAACGAAAAATTAAATAAGAATTAAATCAAAAATATTAGGAAACAAATGTCGTATTCTAATAAGGAAAAAGAGTTGACAAATGTTATGAGTATGAGAGCTTGAATATTAAAGGGAAAAATTTGTAATTTATTAAAAGAAAAACAAACAAAAATTATGTTTTTGAAAAATTAGGTCAATATTATAGAAATGAAGTCAAAATATTATGGGAATAAGATGATATTACAGGAGAAAATGAATAAATGAGTAAATATGAAGAAAGTTGAACTATATGCACTATTTTTTTTAAACCTGCATAAACGGGGGGAAAAAAGAGCAAAGATGGAAATTCATAGTAATAAATATGCTTTGAGATGCAGCTTTTTCTTAAAATATACATCGCTTTTTTGCATATTTTACTGCTTTTCACAATGGCCCCTTGCATCCTTTCATTTTTCAGCATGCGGCCTTGCTGGAAAAGGCGTGGACACCCCAGACGTAGACTATTTACCAGCACGGATCACCAGTCTGGGTTTAGCGCCATGCTCTTCCTCCCCACGTTCCTCTAAAGCCAACGCGTTTAGGATGACCCAGCAGCGCCATTTCCTTAAACATGATTAAAAGAGTTCATGTACGTGGCTTGGCGCCGAGCTGCGCACCAATACAGAGTTACAAACGAAACAGCAGCAGGATAATAAGCTTTGCACAGGAGCTTGGGTATCGGTAAGAAGAGAAACCTTGTTCCACTGCACCTTAAGCGGGGGTTTATGTTGTCCGTGTCACTTACGGTGCGGTTGATCTGTTCGCTCGGCACCCCCAGCCCAGGAGTATTACCTTTACCGCACCGTGGAAAGCCCGCGCTGCTTTTCTGCCTCTTGTGTGGCAGCATCACAGCACTAAGTACACACAAGGCTTGACATCGTAAGTACGTCCTGAAACATCATCCTCACAATTATTTGAAATGGACGGTTTCTGAAGAAGAGGCTGCGCCACTCCATCATTTATAAATGAAATAGTTTCATAGAGCATAGAAAACCTGTCTACTACCTTCTGTAGATATTTTTTTTAATGATTAGAGCCCTCTAGATATGAAACAGCACCCCTATAGTCACGTTTACAAACTTAATAATCAATCTAGTAAACATAATAGGAGAAAATATAACATAAGATAACTGCATGGGCATTTATTGTGCCTATTGTTCTGCCGATCAAGTCTGGTGCTTGTGTGTCTCACCCGAGGTTACGGACACCTAGTGATGAGTGTAGAATACTATATGGTACCACAATGTCTCTGAATGTGTCTTCAGAATGCCTTATATTTGTATTTTACTTCAGTTGGTCATTGCATGCTTCATCCATCCATTTTGTATGGTTTGTATGCTCCAGTATGCTGGAGCCTATCCAAGCTGACTTCGGGCAGCCAATCGCAGGGCGGACATACAACCATTCACACTCACATTCATACCTATTTAGAGTTATTAAGCTAACAAACTCCACACAGAGATGCCCAACGGAGAATCGAGCCCCGATCTCCTGACTGTGAGGCCAACTTGCTACCCACTCAGCCACCGTGTGGAAAAAATAAATATGCATATTTTCGGACACATTCAACTACAACACAGCATGATATATGAATAAATTTTTTAAAAAGGGGACAAATACATGGGAAACATATGGTACATCCCATTACCAAGGAGCAGCTGTACCATTACACCATGGGTAAAATCTGCCATTTTATTCTCCTATTCTGCCGCATCTTTTCTCTCCGGTGCATCCCTGTCGTTCCGCATTTTAGTACAAACTTTTCCCGCCGGATTGGTAGGAACAGGAACGCCTGTTTACTTGATGCCTTGCGCAAAGTCAAAATAAAGAGCAATCCCTGTGCCACACACACACACACACACACACACGCACAGGCGCGCGCGGCGCTTCCTCTCGACATGCCAAAGGCACCCTTCGAGTGCCAAGTACTCCTGTTTCCTCCATCAGTCTGATGTGCAGACAGAGATGATGCTTTACAACAACGCCGTCCAGGAAATTCCTAGGATCTTTTACGGCTCCTTAAACAAATGGAATAGCGTGGCGATAACGACGATAACAGCGCAGCAATCAAGGCAGGCTGTAATGATCTCCAAATGTTTTATATCTGCTGGAATGAAGACCAGAACATGTTGGATGGAAGGTTAGCTGGATTGGTGTGGATTAGAATGTTCTGCCTTGGCATAAACATGACCGCAGACGTGCACGTTTTCTGCTTTATGAAGTCCGACGCATATTTTTCATAAGTATGGCCGCTCTGTTATCAAGTCTGATGGAAAGGGACGTCTCTAAGCGACGCTTTGGAGATAAATCCAACTGGATGGCATCATGGGAGACATTTTTAATCCATCCAGGATGTGCTTTCTTCTCATCACGTCTCGAGCGTCCAAGCAGTACTCCCAGCTCATTTTTTGGCAACCGATGTTACAGACGTTGCATCACCGCGATACAGAGAGAGAGAGAACTAGCGAGAGCTTAGCCCACCAAATGCCTACCCCGCCCCGCCGCTTCCACCTCGGTAGCATCGCAAAAGCATGTGGAGCTTCTAAGGTTTCACACGGGTAGGAACGGGCCAAGTCTAAATCATAAAACCACATCCAACGGGATGAAAAGCCATGCTGCGAGAACTCCTCTACTCTCGCCTTTCACTTCAACCTCCGCTGGAGGGGGGAGAAGATGCGCACCCGCGGCACTCCTCAGGGTCGTCGGTCTCCAAAAAAGGAAAAGGCGAGTTTGGAACTCACGAGAGGATTCTGGGGGGACAGAGGCGTCGAAAAGTGGACCTGATATTTGGTCTGGTTAACGCTGGGGAGCGACTGTTAGAATGTCGAGTCGATCCGCAGTTCGGTGCTGATTGCAAGAAGGAGGATTCTTTTCATTGAAATGATCCATTTCGAGACAAGCAGTACGGAAAACGACCGGACCATCAAAACAGAACAAATCACACCAGACCAAACTCAACAACGCCCCGTTTTGATATGATTCGAGTTTCACCGACCTAGCCTGGGTTCTTGTCCGCTGTCCCAGTAAGCGTACGATATTGAACATCAACTGTTCTATTACATCTCCGGTGCCATATCCGGGTCAGGGATTGAGACCCTGCCCTAAGCGGAGGAGTTTAAGTACTCCGAGGTCTCGTTCTCGAGTGAGGGAAGGGTGGAACGCGAGATCGACAGGCGGATCGATGCTCCTACCTTTACCTGTGGTCATGAGCTTTGGGCGGCGAGCGAAAGGACAAGCGCTTTTCCCTGTAGGGGGGCTAGGCTTTCCCTTAGAGCAAAGGTCGGGAACCTTTCGGGCTAAGAGAGCCATGAAAGTCACTTATGTATTTCCGTGAGAGCCATATCTTTTTTTTTTTTTTAACAACAATTACAACTAAAATGTGCATTTTTATGCAAGATTGACGACTTTAGAAGATAATAAGTCTCTGAATTGGATGGATTCAAGTGCTGAGGAGGTTTTAGGTTTGGAATGTTATTTCTAACACTGTGATTCCTGTCATGTTTTACTTTAAAATGTCAGCAAAACAAAACATTACAAAACAAATATTTTACATTTAATTGTAATATTATGACTTTATTCCCACAATATTTTTACTGTATTCCCATATTAATTTTTTCCCAAAACTAATATTCCAAAAATTACAATTGTGTATTGTTTGTTTGTTTCCCTTAATATAAGAACTTTTTTTTAAATTAAAAAGAATAATTTTTACATTACAATTTATTCTTGTAAAATTGTGACGTTTTTCTCTTAATGTTTTGATTTTCTATTCATAAAATTACATACTTTTTTTCCCCCCCAGTTTTTTCAGCTATTCTCGTAATTATGACTTTTTTCACTTTTTAACGATTTCTGGAAGATAATTTTCCAAAAATTATAACTTTTTTTTGGTTAGATTACAACTTTTTTCTACTAATTTTTTTACTTTATTTTTGTAAAATTACTGCTGATTTTTCCATTGTTGCTGTTTCCTTAAAGTTTTTTGTTAAATTGTATTTTTAGCATGGAATGTGCCCCGGTACAATAAATCACTTTAAACACCCCTCTTGTAAGCAAGATATGTTAATTTTAAGATAAAAACTACATTAAAATAAATAAATGTTAAGAAGGTCATCAAAAGAGCCACATCTGGCTCCCGAGCCATAGCTTCCTTACCCCTGCCTTGGAGGTAAGGGGAAAAGTACTGTCAACCTAGAGACATTTAAGTAGAACTGCTGCTTTTCCACACTGAGAGGAGTCAGATGAGGTGGCTCGAGCATCTGGATGCCTTCCTGGGGAGGTGTTCAGGGTAGAGCAATACGTTGGAGAGACTATGTGTCTCAGCTGGCCCGGGAACGCCTCAGGATGAGCTGAGAGGATCTGGACAAAGCAGCCCGTGAGAAAAAAGTCTGGGCTTTCTGTCCTAGGCTGCTGCCACCACGAGCCCGCTTCAAAGAATCAGAAGATGGATGGATGGATGTTAATAGTGTTGCTTGTTCATTCAGCCATCTTGGATCACAAACCCAACACCAAATCTCGCAATGCTGATATTTTGCATTGTTTTCTGCATCTAAAAAACAATTGAAAAAATGTATTTTCCGGTAATATTTCGGGGTGTCTGGAGCAGATGAATTACATTGACTTTATTTCTGGGAAAAATGAGTTTGGTTTTTGTGTATAATTTTTGGAACGGATTAATAAAAACAAACGAGGTGGCAGTGTATTCCAAAACCAAAACTTGTCTGCTGGGTTGGATAGGTTGACTATTTTTATATTCTAAGTTTACCAGCTCATATTTTAAGAAAAACCTCTAAAATGTACATCAAGATACCTTGTGATTTGTTGGGAAAATAATATTAAACATGCTTTGAACAAGACAAGGAGTTGGATGGAGTTCTGTACGCTGTACAAGCAGCAGGACCCACGGTACTGTAATTGTCATTGCCATGTCTGGCCGAGACCACATCAGTCATGGTTGGTCATTGGCCGGACTTCCAGACAAAAAAAAAAAAGATGCAGAGAAAGCAGTCCCTGTTGCCCAGATCCCTCCAAGGCCAATTCAGGCCACGACGGAGCCAGACCAGGAATAACGATGACAATCTCCAATCCGTGTCATGCCCTGCCAACGCAGGTTTTTTTGTGTCGATTCAGCTAAACACCCTAGAGTTTTGTGGGTGAGTCTTTTGTAGAGTGCACTGAGCTGTGTGAGAAATTTCAAGTCAATCCACCTTTGGGATTTGATCATTAAAAAAGAATAGCGTAGGCAACACTATAGGCGTGCGTTTTGACATATTATTGTATGTAAATAATCACTGGGGGTGGGGGTGCCATATAACATCTCGCTACGTTGGGTAAGAGTGGGTGCCGGCAATAGTGAAGTAATATGTGAAATGAAAACACAATATGTGTAGTCCTGCTTTGGAGATGTTTTGTCATCCAAGCCAAATATGCAGACCTCTCGGAAAACCAGATCGCTGTTTGGGCTGAGTGGAAAAGAGCCGACGTGTTATGGAAATGAGCTAAGAGGTTAAAAGAGCAAGATTCTGCCTAGAATTAGAATTGAGAAAAGGTCAGTTTCCTAACCAGGAGCGCAGTGAAAGCAACCGAACTATTCTGATGAGACCTTTGCCAAGATCAATATTGTTTTATCGAGAGGGAGACCCCCGCATCATCAACACCTCTGTTCTTGGAAACAAGGGGGTGTCCCTGCGGTATCCTTTGATTACACACGAGTTTATCGCCCCAAGGCTAAAGTTGAACAGACCTTGTCCAAAGTCGGTCTGTCAAACACAAATTACACCCGCCGATGGTTTCGCTCTCCATTAATCCTGTTTTTACCCTACTTCCATCTTATTTGTAAGGCTCCCGGTCCAAGACCAACAACGCATCCTACTGGACAAATTTTCTGCTGCATGAAGACTGCGGGTAAGGCAAACTCTACCCAGTGGTAAGGTTGATCTAAAATACGGATAAAGCACCATAATGTCTTCATCAATTCATCAACAACCATTTTATAATCGAGTCGTATCCTGTTACCAAGTCAGCAGCCTAAGCAGAAAAACTCAGACTTCCATCTCCCCAGGTGCTTCAAAAAGCTCCTCCAAGCAGCAGATACCAATCCCAGGACACTTGAGAGACATAGTTTCTCCAACGTTTCCTGGGGTCTTCCCCAAGGCCTTCTACCGGTCAGAGGTGCCTTGAACGCCTCCCCATGCGTCTGGGAGGCTTCCTGACCGAATCGCCTCATTTGGCTCCTCTCCATGCGGGGGAGCAGCGCTTCAGTTTGTCCTGAATGACAGTCCTTCTTCCATGAGGGAAAGCCCAACCACCCCATAGAGGGAACTCGTTTTGACTCCTTGTAGCTGCCATTTTGTCCTTTGGGTCACTACCCAAAGCTCATGACCATAGGTGAGGCTAGTAACTTAGATCCACCGGTAAATAGAGAGCTTTGCCTTTCGGCTCAGCTCCCTCTTCACCGCAACAAACCGATGAAGACTGCCGACACCGCACCAATCCGCCTATCAATCTCGCGTTCCATCTTTCCCTCACTCATGAACAAGACCTCAAGGTCATAAACTTCTCCACCGGGGGCAGGATCTCATCCACGACCCGGAGATGGCCCTCCACCCTTTTCCAGGTGAGAACCATGGACTTGATCAAGGAGGCCCTGATTTACAGTCGTAGCTGTTGACTTCTAACCATAAACAAATCACGAGGTGACATGAGGTGATCCCAAAAATTCCCATCCCTTCTGTGCTGCATAAAAAAACAACAGAGCGTTGCAGACACAAACCTCTGGCAGATCGCTGTGTCGCTGGAGTAGGCATCTGCTGGCCAAGTGTGAGCTGGAGACATCTGGTCACCCTAGTGGGCTCAAACTGCGCTGGCATGAGTCTTAAGTGGCAGACACAGCTATAAATTCAGCTTACGCAATTGGGTCGCACTTATCCTTGAGCTCAAAATCATAACCTTTGCTACGGTAGACCACATTTAATTGCTCTTGATGTATAACTCTGTTAAGATGAAGTGAAGCACTGCACCATGGAGACCAGTATAAGGTATGCGGGTATACATTATGTACTGCATGCATATATGGGCAAAACCAAAACCCAATCACAGTGAAGATGTGATATGTGCTTTCCTATTTGGGGCGTACCAACAACATGAGGCTGAGACTGAACGCACTGCTACATGGTAGGCAGTCCGAGCAATAAGGCGGAAGTTGTACCTGGACACTGCAGCTCCAAAGAGTGCAGGGATACGGGGGTATTGGCGTCGGTCCATTCCCGATGTTCTCCACTGTTAGTTCCTACTTTGCTGTCATTTATCAACAGCGTGCTGTCTGCTTTTCCACCTTGATCACAGGAAACAGTATTTAACAACCTTGTCAACTGGAAGAGAAGTGCGTTTGGATGACTGCAGCAGGTCTTGGCAGAGAGCATTTGTAGCACAATAGGACCATCATTTCTCGCAACAACATGGGGGTAATAAAGCGTCACAAGAGGCAGCCAAAGATTCAAATATCAAACAGCTTCATTCCTACTGCTGGGAGCCCCGACAGGAACCACAAAGTGGACGTAGAACTGCTTTGTTTGCGGGCGAGGTGTTGGGCTCACCTTTTCTCTTGTTGGCATTTACCTTCGAGGCTGCGGATCGGACAGCGCCAAAGTGCTGGATACGCCAGCCCCCGGCCTCCTGAGTTCTGGGTTCCACATCAAGTCCGGCCGCCCAAGCAGACACTGATTTGTAAGTTTCCATCCACTGGTTGTCCAAAATGGATCGGTACCAGTGCTATCATATTCTGTCAATACTGTGCATGAATTTGGGGTATTTTGGCAATCCTGGTTTTGAAAACGTTTGTTTTTTTTTTACAAATGTTCTGGTTTTCATTCGGCATTACGTTAACCAATATTAGGGCACTTTTAGTGTTGCCAGAAAGTTTCAAAATACCAAAAATAAAAATAAAAATCAAAGCACATGCACAGTGTCACAAAACTGTGAATGTTTTGGGGGGATTTGTACATATTTATATATGTGAGCGACAGTCTGCCTGACAGCAGACAAAAAGGCAACGACAAAGAAGATGTTTATGTGTGTTGATGTTTACGTTGTGTTATTTTGTTAATTGTGGGTTTTTCCCCCCAACAAAAGCAGGTAAAAGTGATGTTAAATGTTCAGTTGTCTATTTGTCATTTGAAATGATATTTGCAGCTTTTTCTGCATATAAAACTACAATTATTGTCCCAAAAATGTGTTTTTTGTTAACATTGTTGGGTGTCTACAATGTATTAATTGGATTATTTTCTACGGGAAATTTTGCTTTGGTTAGAGTCCGTTTTGGTTTGTGTCAGACCTTCAGGAAGAGATTAATGATGTTAACCAAGGCGGCTGTATATTATGAAATACTCCACTCGTTTGCTTTGTCACCTATAACACACGGGTTGCTTTAGCATCTTTGATGCACACAGAGTGACCCCCACACCCTTCAAAATATATCAATATTTCATTTTCTTTATTGGACAATTTGCCTGTCAGTGGATTGCTATTGATTTGCATGCTTCATTGTAAATCAGACCGAAACCGTACCCCAAAAACCTGTACCAGTGGTCCCATAATTCATTCCTACCTGTTATTCTCATCATCTGGAAATAACACTGATAATCTAACAATTGGAAAGAAACGGGCTTAAGTCTCGGTGACTCAGCTCTAATAACGGACCTGAGCCTTGGACAGACGTCGAGTGTGTTGTCACTGTCAGTGGAGGAGAACAAAAGCAGGTCCATAGGAACACTTTCAGGACAAAAAGAGTCTCTGGTTTGTGCCACTTTGCCATCGTCATTAGCGTGTCATCCAGGTTGTTTTCACAACCTGTTCAACACCTAATGGTTTTCCTCCTAAATAATGGTTTCCTCAAGGTCTTTGAATTGCCGTGGAGACGGAAACCAGCAAAGACATCGGGATAAGACGGTGGTGAGGTCTGCACGCCTAATAGAATAATGAGCTAACGGAGAGCTTGCAGTGGCAGAGAAATCAGTGGGACCGGGTCAGCCGGAGGGGGAGGCACTGACAGAGTATCAGGGTTACACGCAACAGTCCGTGTATGAAAGAGTACAGCATTGATGGAGAGAAAGTCTGTGTAGTTCTCATTAAGATTTCTCCCAATGCTTTTGTTTTTCATCATTCTGCTGACAGCGGGCTGATGTCCGGGAGTCCCATGGATGTTTTTATTGTGTCCCCTGGGCCCCCCGGTGGCAGTCTGAAGATAAACTAAAATAACAGATAGTCTAGAAAGCGGGCTTGGTTGAGGCTGAGAGACATGCTCTGCGTGTGTACCAAGAATGCGTTCACATATGGTGTGAAGATATAAATCCTGTTTGTCACATATGGCTTAAATCAAATGCTGAAGCCCCAATGGCGTTTAGGAACACCACTTCGACAACTTTTATTGCAAGTGGCCATAGTGATTATAGAGCTACACATTTAGAATGCAAACAAGAACAGTTCGGGTCATGAACTCGAGTTTCTGGAAAGTGACTGCAACATTTTATTACCATACTTTCAGCAGAAAGGAAAACAAACCTTGTTATCAGCGAACACATTCACCAACTTGTTTTCCTTTTGACACCTCACCACTTCTCGACAAGGAGCTTTTTGAGGCTCTGGTAATTTACATCGGACTGATGGGAGGACGCCGGCCAGTGAGCCAAGGCAGGAGAAAGCTGCTAAGAATTTATGGCGGGAGGGAGGCGCTCGGCTGATCCGAATCTGGCAAGCGGCAGCCTGAACTTACGACGGGTACGGTAGCCAAAAGTCTGGTGGGTGGAGCTACAAAATATTGCATAATTATGGTTATTACTACCGCTGCTGTATCTACAAATATGTACAGCATAACAGAGTCAGAATGTAATCCAATGCAATCGCTCCTTCTCACTTGTATATGAAATTTCTGAAATTATACATGATATTTCTGAAATTTCTAGCTGAAATTCTCCAACTGAAACATGGGAAAGTTTGCTTGTACTTTACCTCCAAAGATGCCAAAAAAGGCTGGGATTTTCTGCAAGTATCTTTGTCATTTTGCAAGTCACTGAAGGATTGACTAGCAAATGCTGTTGCATGAATGATCAATTTCTGTTTAAAGTGTGTGTATTGTAAACTCTTGCACATTTTTTGGCACATTCCGTTTCTTTGGTATGGGCTTGGACTGCCGGTTTGGCTGGGATAATGACGCCAATTTGTTGTGGATTTGATTTCATATTGGTTAATGTGTTGGTTATCTTTAAATTTAATTACATAATGTGAATGTATTTTAATTTCATTGTACTCATTTTTATTTGAATAGAATGTTTTTATTATTTATTTTATCATTTCCCAAGGTTTGTAATCTTTTTCAAAACATTTATTTTATTTTTATTCACTAATTATTATTATTTATTTTATATTTGATAAGATTTTTTTTAATTCCATGCGCCCGGGAGGCATCCGGACGAGATGCCCCAGCCACCTCAGCTAGCTCCTCTCGATGTAAAGGAGCAGCGGCTCTACTCTGAGCTCCTGCCGGATGGCCGAGCTCCTTAACCATGCATCTAGTCCGGGCGCCTTCCTGGTGAGGTGTTTCGGGCATGCCCAGACGGGAGAAGACCCCGGGGAAGACCTAGGACACGCTGGAGGGTCTGTGTCTCACAACTGGCCTGGGTGTCCTCCCGGTGGAGCTGGAAGAGGTCGCCGGAGACCGGGAAGTCTGGACTTCCCTACTGAGACTGCTGCCCCTGCGACCCGGACCCGGATAAGCGGAGGGTTTTTTAAATGACTTACAGAAAATTCTGTAGAAACAAAGAGGATTTTGGACTAAATTTCTAAGTTTTCTGGGTAATTGTTTTAGTATAGGGTAATAGATCAAAGTTTCTCAACCTTACTCACATTGCACTGGATCAACCACAAGTATGTTCCTGCAAGACAATCATATAAAGGCAGTAATGACAAAAATAAATTATTTTAGTCATGTTTTTAATTTTAAAAGAGGAGATAAAATATGAGGAGACATTACAATCCTCCGAACATTCAACAACCTACTGACACATGGAGGCCATTTGTTTTGCATGGAAATTGGCGCAAAAAGGTGGAAGGTTTAGTGTGTTAAAGCGGAAGAATGCATGAATGAGTTTGTAGGCTGAGTGCACAGAAGCCTGTCTCACTGAGTGCTTGTGCAAAAACACTGAAAGTGGACTGAAGTCCACCAAAGGACCCCAAACGATGGGATGCTGGACAGTTACTAAGCCTGATGGATTGGCTATGCAGGTACTGCAGCCGTGCTGGCCGTTAGAGACAAGGAAGGCGCCACTTCAACATCAAGTGGCTCTAAAACTGATTTTGGGGCCGGATTCCCGTTGCTAAACAGTTTTAGCAGTTTTTTTCTCTGCATAAGCAGAAAAAAAAGTCTTGAAAAAGCAAATCAGATGGTGTAAAGAGAGTCCAAAACAAAGCCAAGGAGAGTTTATGTTGGACTGTCTTGCTGTGGTCAGTCAGGGAGTTAGATCCTTAAGAAGGATCGCTTACAGCGGATCCCCGCATACAACCAAGCGTTTGACGATTTCTGGTCTTTTTTTTTTCCACCCAAAAAAAGGAAGACCACCACCACATGCGGTCATATATGTTACCAACAGTGCTTATTCAGCCCAGCCAAGAGTACAGTAGAGTTTCATCACATAAGTCCTGACTGCCCAATCACGTCCTCACCTTTTGGTCTGTAGACACAAATACCAGTCCAAACACCAATCAAAGCGCAAACCAAGTACAGTTGACCCTTGTTTAAGACGGTTAATTGGCTCCAAGGTGAAATTTCCGCAAGCATTCTGCAAAGTATGAGTCAATATTAATAAACTGAGTATTTAAAAAAAAACTGCTTTTGACTTTCTAAACACAGGATTTGACATTAAAGCCCTCTAGACAGGAAATAACTCACGTATAGTCACTTTTACCCTCCTGTTATTCCTTGCTTCCATCACATTGCGTAGGCTACGGGATCATGGCAGTGACATAAGAGAGCCGCCGCTAGCGTAGCAAGCCGCAACGATGACTAGTCAGCCTCACCAATTCACTTAATTGAAACTCAAAGTGTTTCAAACGGCGTGAGGAAGAAGGACAAAAAAGCCCAAAACTTACCACTTCCACACAGAATGAGAGGATAACTTTTTTTTCAGTCTAGTGCTACATGTGACTTGTCTTTCAATACATTTTGGCCAGCAATTGGCCATAGTCAACCACCACACAGCAATCATGTATTAATTGATTATTTTTTCAAAGACCGCAACATAGAGAGGGACGCCTGTTGGTGTGTTTTGTTGAGCACAAGTGTGAGTGCAGCCTAAGCAAGGGCTAAACAGAGGACTGGCTTACGGTCCTGACACGTGGACGAGCGGGCTTGGAAGCCGTCTTGACACGTTTTTGTGTTTGGGGCAACCCATTTGTAGCCCTTCTAGCAAGCCTCGCAGGTGAACAGAACAATCCTAAGATCTTCTTACCTCCACTGATGCCACGACTGAAGCGGCTCTCCGACTCCAGAGCCGCCGGCAAAAACAAGCACGTCGCTTCCATTTCAAACCCAGAACGACCACTCCAAAGGTCGCCCTGTGAACTCCACGGAACACCGCGGCATTTGACAAACGTGCTTCCCCGCTTCAAATCGAGAGCGACAAGGTAAAACAAACGCCGGCGGCGCGGGCAAAGACAGCGACGTGTTTTGACATGATGTCACTTAACGGCAAAAGTGTAACGGCGACAATAAACTGGTGCGTATGGCGGTATAAATACCGGTGTAGTGGAAACACATGTTGGCGGTCTTTGCACCAGATGTTGACCATGGAAAAACCAAATCCAAAGTGGGAACGGGCCTCCTGGACATTAAAATACAATTACCTCCAATCATATCTGGTGGTGGGAGTGTGTCATTTCATCTTACCTCACGCCCCCCCCCCACACGCAGCATAGACACCGCAAGCCAAGCGTATTCATGGGTCATTGCATACTTCCTCAAAGTCTACAAATCCACTTGTGCTCAGACAGAAATTGGATTAAAAACATAAAAAAAAAATCAATTGAATGTCACGGTCATCTGCAAAGATTAGTACTTGCCACAAAAATAAAAATCAGCAGGAAAATGCGGTACGACATTAGAAATCCGGAGTGCATTGAAGGGTGCTTAATGTTATTTTTTATGGGATGATGCAATGCGTCCGAGTGACCTGTGGCGTGCCGTTCCACCTGCCTGATGACTCGCTCTGACTGCTACCACATGTCGGAGTACCTTGATACCACAAATGAGCGCACCGCGTTTGCTCGGGGTTCAGCATCTTGCCCGAGCATACGTGGACACGGTCACGAGAGGACGGGGATCGAACCGGCAACGCCACTCGCCGGCCCTTATTACAACTAATAAGAGAACTAAAAAAAGGTTTCCCCTTTTATTTCCTTAACCCTGGTCTTGACCTCCTGCGAGTAATTAACAAGTACACTGAGAAAAAGGAAAATTGTGGCTCATTATTAGGATAATTATGGTCAGCCAGAGGGATTCCAGGAGAGGCTGCCAGGTAATGTAATGCAGACGTCCTTGTGACACAGTCGGTTACGTTCATTTGTCCTCCCCCCCTTTGTCTTTAAACCTCCATTTTGATGCCCAGTCGCTGTGAAAACCCACTTAGCGAAACACGTCAAGCCTTCAGGAAAGTCTTGATGAATAGAAATATGTAAACCAGAGTCACCAAACGTCCTGTTTTCAGCATCATTAGGGTGCCTTGTGGATTATCCATCCATTCATCCGGGCCTGGATCCAGGTCACAGGGACAACAGTCTCAGTAGTCCAGACTTCCCGGTCCCCCGGGCACCTCTTCCAGTTCCATTGGGGGGACACCAATTGATTCCCAGGTCGGCTGAGAAACATAATCCTTCCAGCGTGTCCCAGGGTCTGCCCCAGGGCTTCCTCCCAGCTGGGCATGTTCGCAATACCTCATCGGGTATCGGACGACTGGATGCCCGAGCCGTCCCAACTGACTCCTCTTGAGGCACTACTCTGTGCTCCCCCCGACTAACTGAGCTCCTCACCCTTGTCATAGGGTGAGTCTATCCACCTCACCGGGGAAATTGGCTGCAATTTTTAGGTAGAGGTGCCAAAAAGTACAAAAATATATGCGTTAATTTTTGTAAAAGTTAATTTTCTTACACTTGTTGAGTTGAACTCTCGTAAAATTGGGTACGTCATGCACAAGGGCGGTTCAAATGTCTACGTTTTTGCAACTTTAGAAAGCACATTTTCCCCAAAATGTAAGCATTCCTCTAGTTCTTTCCTTGGAATCATTTTCATGTCGGTTGTCAAACATGTTTGTTGCTTTGGAATTTGTGTCTTTGGTTATACCAGTGGTTTTCAAACTGAGGGCCCCTGGGGGGGGGCCCCGGTTTTATGACAAGGAGGGAGCGGGGCTACCACCAACACTTTTTATTATTACCAGGGCCGGGGGGGGCTGAAAATCATTTTATCTCCCAAAGGGGGGGCGCTGCAAAAAAAGTTTGGGAACCGCCGGGTTTTACAGCCATCCCTTGTTTATCGCATGGTTCCATACACGTGATCACAAAGTAGGATGCGATATTAATAAATGGAATATTTATTACTACCCTGTAAGGCTTTCTAAATATGCATTTCATAATTTTTAGAGCCCTGTAGACATGAAATAACACCCCTATAGTCACTTTTACACTACTACCATTCTTTGTGCACGTCACATTGCGCAGGCAAGGGGTCACTGCAGGAAAAAACAAGATCTAGTGTGACTATAGATAGTATTTAGTAAAATAAGTGTTCTATTAGTACAGAGGAGGCATTCTTTATTGACATCATAAGGAATCTGTGAGTAAACCTGCGGTATCACTCGAATATGTCACTGCCGGGCCCAGTGGCCTGTTTTTTTGTAAACACAATATGGTGACCCCATGTAGAAGTGTCACAAAAGGTGTGCCCCCATGAGTCACCGCGTAAAGTGAGAGGAATCATCTACTTCTTGCTAAAAGCGTGACGTGCTCACACAAACAGTATACTCCCATTGCGTATGAGATAAGTCTCGCATGAGCAGAGCGCATGCAAGGAGACGGTTCAGGGATTGTTTAGAGCTTTCCTTGTAGTCATCCTGAGAAATGAAAACGCCACTTTCCCGTGCCACTTTTTATTTCCAAAGTGGCTGTGGAAGCAACAATGTGCACATTCTGGCATGGAAAACAGCAGAGGTGTGTGTGCCTTGATGATTACACATGACGGCAGGAAGACCGGTGTGAATGTTTCTGACTAAACAATCAGAAACAGGCTCCATGAGGGCGGCCTGAGGGCCCGACGTCCTGTGCTCAGTGCCCGACACCGTAGAGCTCGATAGGCCTTTGCCACGGACCACTGAAGCCCTGTGCTCTTCACCGATGGAGATCAGGTTCAACTGAGCTCACGCAACAGACGTGAAAGCGTCTGGAGATGCCGTGGAGAACGTCATGCTGCCTGCAACATCATTCAGCAGTTTGGTGGTGGGTCAGTGATGGTCCGTAGGGGCATATCCCTGGAAGGACACACAGACCTCTACTGGGGCTTTTACATGTTTTCAACCAACCCACGTCGAAGGATTTACATAATTAAAGAAGAATCTTCGTTATGAGTGACAAAGCATCTTCTTAACATGAACTTTTTCCCTTTATTATTAGTATTATTATTAATTAAACCTAAAATGATTCATTTTTCTTTTAAGCTATTTTCCCCTCATATTGCAACTTTAATCTTGTAAAATTATGATTTTCTCGTCATTAGGACTACCAACTTTTATAATATTATTTTTCTGATATTTTGAAAACTATTGCTGATTTCTTTCACATTTTTTTTCCCTGTTTTAATTTTAATATTTATAATGTGCCAAGGGCAATTCAAAAAACAGCTACTTTGGACACCACTGTGTTGAAGGATCAGCACCTATGAAAGTGACAGTAATAACTAAGCAGCCTAGTTCTTGTATTTAGTGTTTTTATTGCTACATAGAGTGTCCTTCATGTCTACCACGACTACAATTCGGCTTACTGTAGTAAGAGCGGGCGCAGGGTTATGCAACTGGATCTTAACTCAACAAGCGCAGCATACCTTCACTGTTTTGTTTTACGTATGGTGCTCCATCTTGCTCTGCAGTGACACTGTGTTCTCATCCATCAAGCCAAAGATGTATCGCTGCGAGAGCACGAGTGGATTTCCAAAACACAAACATGTGCGCCGCCTGCTTTCATCTCATTAGCGTCTCTCCCCGCCTGTGCCATCGCTTTCCACACTCCGACGTGAACAGGCTACGCGGGCGGTGCACGTATACGTCCAGATATCATCACATCACGTCGTGTAACTCGATTCACCCAAACAAGGACGCGGTCTGCAAGTGGTGTTTTGCATGGAAAGACTTGAGAGGCCGCCCTAATTGTGTCAGAGAGGAAGCCTGCTTTGCCACAGATGAGAAAAGCATGGCATGTCGAATTGCCAACACTTCATTCCTCCGACTGCCATTCATGGAAAACGTATTCAAGTTCATCGCAAACCCGATCGATCAAAACACTTTCCTGTCTCGTCACAATTATCAACTCCCTCATTAAGAAAATCCACAGACATCAATCATCCTCTTGGAGCTTTTACAGTAAAAACGCTGGCCATGTCATCTGTAACTGCTGTGGCGCTGCACTTGAGTTATTTGCAGGGTTTGATGGGAAATCCAGCTGATACATTGGTATCCCGTGGCCGGCGTGCGTCTGGGTCCAGAAGTGGTTTAGACTGAGGCTAGCGAGTGCCAGGCGGGACCTGATGTACGGTGGCATCAGTCTTGCATTCTACACTTCCTGTTGAGCTGCACAAAATACAGAATTCTTCATTCTTTAGCCGGCGTACTAACGACCTCCGCTCTTACGGCAAGTCAAGTCAGGTAAGTACACACGGCGTTATAAATTACAATAATAACTATTATATATGCAAAAATGAAGTTAAAGAGCACTATAAAAGAGAACAACTTTGATCCCTCTAGGCGTCTTGCACACAGTAAGGGCGTTGCAAGCGAGGGAGACAAAGGGCTTTTGGGGGGCAGAATGTTCAGTGATAAGACGATTGCATTGTTTAGTTATCACTGTCCGTTTCAAGTGAGCAGATCACATGTCACATTTCACATGTTCAAAGATATCATCTTTATCCACTAAGTAGGATTCCTTATTTATCCAACAGTTAGTATAATAACAACAGTTATAGCATAGAAAACAATATTAGAGCCCTGTAGGCATGAAATAATACCCCTACACTCACCTTTACCCACCTGTCACCCAATAAAGCAGACAAAGGCCTTAAATAAGACATGTAAGACATAACATACTCACATGTTAGCATTGGGAGAGTTCCTTCTTTTGTTTTTTAAACTCATATTGTGCACCCAACCCTATGTCTAATGCCATGCCATATCTACATCCTAATTGGCCAAAGGAGAACCCATGTGTTGTGTCTGCGTCCTGATTGGCTAAGAGAGAACTCACTCATAGTGTTTTGCGTCTTGATTGGCTACGGGGCTGTAGACCATTGTCAATCTCCTCCGAGCCTTCCTGTGCAGTACAGAATGCGTTCGATTTGCCAAATGTACATGAATGTTCCATCACCAAGGGTTTTACAGCCTTAAACACAGATCAAAATTGTAAAATAACAAAGTTGGCTACCATGCACTTTTCCATAGTGCATGGTTACATTACCTCATCATTTCCCTATGCATTAAACTTGCAAAGAATACCGCTGGAATACAGGAAGTGGACAAATGTCTTGAAATTGACGTGAAACAGATGACATAAGCTTTGAAGCTCCCTACTCATTTTGTACATGTGGAACTGTGGATTGCGTTACGTGATGTAATCCAGTGTAACTTGTATGCATTTTAAAATCAAATTCAACCATACCTTCCTGTTGTGTGCACTTCCTGCGGCAGCTATTGTCCCATCAGTGTAGCATTACCGACACCTAGTGACCAGTGTAGAATACTACATCTTTGAATGCGTCTTCTGAATGCCTTGTAGCAGCCATTTTTAGGCATAAAAATGCTTACCTAGCAAAAAATAGTTAAAATGGTAATAAAAATCGTACTAATTGTTCCAGGTCTCGCCCCGTTTAGACACCGTTTCACACAGGTGATTTTCAAAATGCGTGTTTTATAAGCAGCATTCGAGAAAAACAAATAAATAGAACAATGCAGAAAACTTTCCCGAGGCAGAAGAACGGCAAAGGGAAAAGCCTGATAGCAAAAGCAGACCAGGAGAGGGATTAGGAGCAAGAGCGAACGAGATGGCGTGCGAGAAGGACGACATCTTCGAGATGAACAGAGTGGGAGAATTCCAACGGCGACGCGAGCGCAGACCGAGCGAGTCACATTGAGCACGTCAACACCTGATGTCCAAAAGCGATGCAAAAACAGCATGGCACACGCAGCTGGCACGTCTGCTATTAACCTCGCTGGGCCGTGGGAAGCAAACGAGAGGAGCAGAAGCGGCCGCGGCGAGCTTGTCAGCCTGTAATGTTCTCACATCGTAGCAGTGGTCACACCGAGCCGCTGCGGTGTTTTCCGTTCTGTGCTTACAAACATATCTGCTGTGGATTTCCAGGACGCGTAAGCGGACAGGTATGTCGTAATGTAAATTCATCATGCTGCACTTCACGATGATTGCATGTGACTACCCCTTCCTCACCGCACATCCATCTTGGTTCAACGAGACACACCCCGTCCTTCTCCGCTGACCTCAGGCCATCCGACGTCACCTTTTTACCGGCTGGACCTGCCAACATTTGGGCCGTTTTTGGGCATTTTTCACATTTTGTCTTTTGTAAAACGTCGGTCTCGGGAAACCTGTTTGATGCTGAAGCCTGAAACAATCCCGGGACCCTTTAAAAAAACATTTCTACAGAAGACAAAGCCAAGTTACCAAACGTAGCGTCCATCTTCTCCCAATGAGAAGACAAGAAGCCCAGGCCTGTCCTCTCCCGGGCTGCTTTGTCCAGCTCCTCTCGGAAGAGCTGAGAGACAGTCTCGCCAATGTCTCCCGGGTCTTCCCGAGGCCTCCTTCCGGTCGGTCGTGCCCTCGTGCCCGTCCTGACCAGATGCCAGAGCCAACTCATTTGTCTCCTCTCAATGCAGACAATGAGCTTCTCCCAGATGACCGAGCTCTTCACCCGGGGTGAGTCCAGCCACCCTACTTGGGAAACCCCAAGGCAAGGAGAAGTATGGACTCAGACTTGGAAGCGCCGATTCTCATCTCATGCAGTCACTTCACACTTGGCTGCGAAGCAATCCAAAGAGAGCTGAAGATCACATCCTAATGAAGCCAGCAGTGCGACATCATCTGCATGAAGCAGAACATCAATCCAGGAGCCAGCAAACCCACCTCTCTATAAACGTTATGAACGGAGTTTGTGACGGACCGGCCAAAGGGCAGACCTGCCGAACTCCAAACCTCACTGGAAACTGCTGGGTACCGAGCCCAAATACTTGAATGTCCACACACTCAGGCTAAAACTCGGGCAGCCTGCAAGAGAAGCCAGTTGGAGAGAGCACGCTATAATTTGAATAAGAGGGCAATTACTTGAAAGTATACAAGACTAATGGAGGAGTTGCTGGCCGTTGTTCCAGAATACCAGTAATGGTATCATGAACATTAGTAACTGGTCGACGCACGTATGTGTGGATGACAAAATAACACCACAATTAGACCTCCGACACTGCCCAACAAAACAAAACGCTATTATTATTTCAGATGTTGTCAGCGTTAGCAAAGAAAACAAATCCCGTAATGGAATAACACCGTGTCGGTGATTAGGGGGAACCGAGCGGGCGTAAATCACCTTCTGGTTTCACGGAATGATAGCCACCATCGGCCTCCGGAGAGTCCGCGGCTACGAAGCGCCCACAACAGTGCACGAGACAGGCGGTGAGAATTCCTGCAAGCCACATGGCGGCATTCAGCAGCCCTGCAACACGTAACCAAATGGTTCGGTGTGTACTGCTTTCCCCGGGGTGTGGTGAGAAGAGTGCACCGGCCTGGAGCCAAGGTGGCGGTCGGGCTGAAAACCGCAAAGTGAAAATAGAGGCAACTGGGACCGAGACGTGTCCGGTCCAGATGAAAGATAGGCAGGGCCTCAGCACACAACAAAGTGCGGCGATGAAAGACGGGGGGTCCTTGACAGGCCTGGGGCTCGAGTGTTTAGATCAGTCGCACGGCATAGGGATTGAAAACAAAGTGGGAATGCCAAGCCAGGGAGCCAAAGGGAAGCTTCGTCAAACAAACTCAAGTGGCAGCAGTCAACTCTGACGGGCCGATCACGAACGTGCCCCTCCAGGGAACGCGTGGAACGCGCAGTCAGATAACGCGGAGAATGACCACGGTGGTCAGCGGCCGGTGAGTGGGAAGATGAAAGGGCAACGGAGACCGGTGCAGAAGGAGGAAGTCATTTGCAGGGACCAAGCCGAGACGGTCTGAAAATACCCGGGACCAAGTTCAGGGTGAGTGTGTCTGGTTTTGGTGCGCTTACAACTTCAAGGTTGTGGGCTGGGTTTACACAGGCGGGAGCCGCCAAAGCATGTATGGTATTGGCTCCGCTTTTGCTACGGATACCACTATAATGGGGGACATGGGGTGTGTTACAAAAATAACTATAGGAAGTCCTGAAAACTGGACAAGCGGTATGGGAAATGGATGCAAATAAAGAGGGCAAGCACTCCTCCGCTCTGCTTACAAGAGATTGTGGAAGGAACCGTTTCCAATACCAAAGCTTTCCAAGGCACGCCGGAGATCAGAGAAAAGATGTTCTCCACTGTTTGTTGGCATGCTCGGCGTAATGAAGTTCTCAGACACCTCAAATATTTCACAAGTTAACAAGTAGACATTGAAAGAAAAAACGGGAGCGATGGGGCTCAGACAAGAATGATGCCATTGAGACGTTCATTTTTCAAACCTTTTGACGACTCTGTGGCCGGACCGAGATGCAGCTGGACGCGTGGTGCTTTTTCCGTGGTCGAAAGGGGGGCTGGGTCGACATCTTCCACTCTGTGTGCCAGACAAAAGTGAAAGAGAGACAGACGGGATGCAGCGAGAAAGGGAGCAGTGTGTGTTTCATGCTGTACTGCAGCATTCAAGATGTTGCTAACTGGGAGCAGATGAGACGTCGCACCGGGATCACACTACACTTTTTTCTCTGTCAGCTTAAAGGCTCCCTGACATGATTAAATATGTTATATATTGTTTGTAATTATCTTCTACATTGTTCCCTTTTGGAAAGTGAACGGTAAATTTGCAAACATTACATTTGTAGCTCATGGTGCCACTCCTGACAAGGTAGCTCTCGGCCTTCTGGTTCATTCCGAAAGTGACGTCATCGGGGGGACACCACTCAGCAGAGTAAACAAATGCTTCTCAAGGTAGATATCTGACTCTTTTTCATCACAATAACATTGATGCTAAAATGCTGTGTTGCTGCTGGATGTTAACAGTATCTAAAGAGGAAGTTGTCACTGAGTACTACTTTGAAGGAAGAGATTAAGTTATGTTTTGTTCACATATTATATTCTAAACACTATTCTAAAGTTTTATATATACATCTTTTCACAGTGATATGTTGACTGGGGGAGTGGGTGGCTGCTGTGACAGCATCAATTTTTTTAAAGGCCATCAAGACAACTTTACGCTCATGAAGAAGCCTATTTAAAATAATAATTCAAGGGTAAACCACTCCGGAGTAATTTACCCATACCTTTCTTTGCTTTAAACGTCAGGGAACATGGAAATTGCGAATGAAATGACGCCATCGTGAGGCAAAGGAACGCTCATGTGGGGAAGTATTTCCTCGGTGAACTACTCAATTGTAGCGTAATCTCATCAGAAGCACTAATCCGCCCGCTCCCAAATTAAACATGTCGAAACGGCCGTCGCTATAGAGCAGGCATTCTCAAAACGGGGCCGGCAAAACAAACAATCCGAAGCAAGAGAAAAAAACACTGATATTCAAAGTAAATGCAAATTAATCTCAAACATAATTTGGTTTATTTGATTGAACGACACATTTTGTCACTGGGGTTGCAAGAGAAATGCTAACACGACAAAAAAAAACATGTGTTTTCATTTTGGATTTCAGTAATTATCCAAAACATCCCATGGTGGCATGATAGCACCCAACTGTGGTGCATTCAAAGACGGCAAACAAAACGCAACATCTTAGTGTTTCACTAAAACAAGCTTTGAGGGCTTTCTGTGTTTCTACATTTTACCACATATTTTTTATATTATCATCGACTTACAGCACAGTGAAAACGATGTGCTTTCTGTGTGGAAATAACCCCGCCCATTTTTGGTACTGAGGATCGAACCAGCAATGAGTAAAGTGCAAATAATAAAATAAAAAATACTGAAACTAACAACAATAAAAAAAAACCTAAATAAGTGTCAAAAATTAAACAAAATTTTAAAAAAGTGCAAAAATAAAATAAAATGACAAATAAAAGTGTAATAATATAATAATAAAAATGCAAATAATGAAATAAGTGTGGAAAAAAACCCAAAAAACAAATAAAAAATGACAGTTGGGAGACGACCACTTCACCACCTGAGCCAGGTGCCGTGATATTCCTTCATTTTAATTAAAATTAAAAATTCCCCAAATGTCAAAGCACTTCCAAAGAATTCTGGCCCCCGCATTTCATTTCCAACCTTTCCTCCACTGACCTTCCACCTCCTGTTTCCACAGAGCACTATCCATCAGGCCTAACATCCTGACCTGCGGGGGTCCTCTCATCCATGGCACTTCCTTAAATGTGACATATTTCTGCCAAACAACCCGCAATTGATTCCTGGTATAAGTGATGTCGGAAGCAGCATGATGGGTGACGGGAGGGTGCGGCGGCGGCGGCGCAGGTACAGGTGAAGGCCTTCCAAGATGGATGAGCTACGTAACCACGTGCGTTACGCGGTGCTGAAATCTGAAGAGCAGCAGGAGGAGGAGCGGGAGACAGGATGAAAGATGAGCGTGGAAGCACCACCCGTGTTTTCCAGGCATCCTGCCCGTGTGTTTGTGTTCGTTGGGTATTATAGGAATCTTAGAAAAACAGATCGCTGAGCTCGACTAAATAAACCAGCTCGTACATTCCTGCCGTTTGGCCTCCAGCTCGGCGTGGATCAGCAGGTAGGTGCCCCCCCCCCCCGTCCTGTGAGCGTTCGGCCTCGGAGGTAACGCTACAAGCCACGACGCGCCTTGTGGAGCCCTGAACCTCAGTACGCAATACTCAAAGTCCAGAACATTCTGCTACCTTTCCCGCTTAACGCCATACGAGGCCACGGAATAATTGGCACTTTAATGACTGGCGGGACAGTCCTGTTGAGGGGTAGCGGCAGGGAGGGGTCAGACGGGGAGGAATTGCATGAAGACCTGACTGATATGTGCACGAAGGAAACGGATCCTTTCCGATGTAATTAAGAGCGATACCGTTTCACACAGAAACGCCATCTGCTTGCGCTTGAAATCCCTTTCTCCGGTACTTACACCGGGTTTGGGTGGTACGCTTCCAAGCACCCCCTAAAAAAAAAGAAACTATTCAAAGGAATGATTTTTTAAAACGGTAGGATTGCAATAAAACACAAACGTGCACAGAAAGTCAACAAAAAATATACAGCATCACCATCTCCAACCTTTACTAGATTCCTGATATCTGATATTCCTGATATCTGGAGTGAAACATCTAAACCGGGGGGTTCTCGAAGGGTCCCAACCCGGGACCTGCATTTACCCATTTAACAATGGGCCCACTTTTATTCAAGTAATGTTTTGCACATTTTTATTTAAGTCAGGTTTAGTTAATTTTTTTCCCATTTTTATTATTTACATTATATACACAAACCAAGCAAATGCATATATATATATATATATATATATATATATATATATATATTTTTTGTAATTGCCTTTCATATTTTGAAACCTTTACACATACTGTATATCGGCATGTCCAGTGTGCATTATAGAGGAATTTATTAAGGCTTATCAACAAAATGAGGAAGAACATGACAAATACTTGCATACAAATATGCACAAATTCAAAAGAAATATCAAAAATACCACTAAATCAACTATTTCACTAATAACCGTTCAATGAACATTTTTATTGCTCAAATTTCAACACATCTGTTGTATTTGACATATTTTAATGTCATTATTGACTGTTTGCGACCCACTTTTGGGTCCAAACCCGCCAGTCGAGGACCAATGCACGAGACCAATAACTGAACGAAAGGTTTCCATTTGCGTTTGAAAAATAGGGAAAATTTTGCGGGAAAAAAAGCAGGGAAATTGCCGACTACCGACTGTGGCGCAACCGTTATGCTGATCGGGCTGCAGAACTGCAGAGGACTTTTCATGAAAGTTATACAAAAAATATGACAAAAAATGGGCGAGTTTGTGTTCCTTCCAGAGCTGAGGACAAATTGACAAGCAGCAAATGGCGGACATTTGGAAGAGATGTAAAAATGAAAGCTATTGAGACTGAATAAGTATAACTATTTATTTTAAACAAGCACGCGTCTGTCTGGCGGAGACACTCGGAGCACAAGATGGATCACGGCAGCTGCGGACAGCGAATAAAAACATGTAAAGGATTGTGTGTCCGTCCGTCTCCGTCTGCCTAACAAGCCAACGGCGAGGACAAAGCGAGGGGAAAGAGACCGCCCCGTTATTTATCGGGTCAAACCCTGATAATCACATCGCCGCCGTGCCAGCAACACGCTTGCAAAAGGACACGAGGTTTTTCTTCCGAGACACTCACACGAGGAAATACATCAACGCAGAAACACATTCTTGGTACTTCCGTCCAGGATTAAGCCCGTGAAAGTCTCCTCTGTGTGTTCAGGTGAAAACAATAAAGTCAATCGTGATAACTTAGGACGATGTTGGTAATGGGAAAAAAACAATGGCGGATGCTGTTGGATCCGTGCTCCTCCGTCGGATTTATGGATGTTCCTGCGAGTGTGCAGAAGAGAGCTTTGCCGTCGTGGACAAAGACGTGTCTGTACTCAGCTGGGATGGGGGCTGATGTTGACACCAGAAGCAGGGGCCATAGGAAAACACACACTGGGGTATGTGCACGTGTTTGTAGGCGGTATCTCACGTCCCTCTCCGATCAAAGCTGCATGTCAAGATGCCATACGTGCCCTCACGCTCCATCCCGAGTTTCGCTTGGCAAACATATAGTATGATTTTTCCTCCGAGGAAGCATGACTCTTTAAAGGTATTTTGTACAAGCTTTTTGTCAAATCTGCTGGCAAACTATTACAAAACATAATACCCAAAGTGACAGAGCAAAGGTCACTGAGGAGGTTCCGTTTACATCACGGCCAACCAGCATCATCCAATGCACAGCACGGGGAGCCCTTTCAGTGGCAGATTACTATCACTGTCCACTGATAGACTGAGACGATCATTCCTCGCCATACGCGATACACACACAGCACTGGACTTTTTGCTTAATTATGTATTACACTAGTATGGGTTAATATTATTTATCAGACCATGAGAGAGGATAGACGTCGACAGAGGCGGATAAACGTGTCAGACTAAAGACCCTGGTGGAAAGGGAATAAGGGAGCGGAGGTGCATCAGCGTCAAAGAGCTTTTTAGGTAAAACCCACCAGGGAGCGAGCACTACAAGTCACAACAGTCATGGTTAGGACAGCCCAAGCGCACGTCACCCTGCATGACTTCACCTGATGTCTTTGAAGTCGAGTGGATGTTGTGGCATAGGAAATGGAAGATCAGAAGCAGCGTAAGGCCAAAAGGACACCGAGGTAACATCTCGAGGTGATACGGCGCCGCCCATCCTCCCAACACGGACGTCAGAGGGGGGTTGTTCTCGACAACATACCACGGCTGTGCTGGGTTTGCTCCCCCAGAAACCTTTACCTTTGCCAGCCTATGAGCTCCAGAGAGATCCCCTATCTCGCAGGATGATGCCAGTCTCGTACAGGGCATGGATTTGGGCACCATCTACATTTTTCCTGGTATTTGTGGTTCAGCCTGTCTGCCAGAGTTTTACACCTCTTTGTTCCACAACAGTTACTGTAAATGGAGCTCTTAAACTCCAAATGATGTGGTGTACCATATCTGGACATCCTTCCATCTATGGGATTGGGGCTTCTAGCAGACCAAGCTTATGTAAGGGGTGCCTTTCACACTTAAAAGCAGAAAACCGTTGAACAACCACAGCTCCAGTTGACCTTCTCTTTAGTGCAGTTGGAGTCCACGGAAAGATTCATTCTACAATATAATTTCTCCTTTTTGGGGGTCCCCAAACCCCCAAAATAAGCAGATTCATTTTCTTTTTTTAACAGACGCTTTTTGGCACGCCGAGCAAAGGGAAGCCGTGAAGTAGCAACACTGAGGATTCTGGGAGGAAGAGGATGATGGGAGATAACCAGGATACCCAAAGGGAGGGCAGCTTCTTCTTCTTTGGTTTCACGGCGCTTGGCATCCATTACTTTGGTGCATTGCCGCCCCCGGGGAGAGGCAGTCTTCCAAAATGCCTTCGAAGCCCAATTGGTATTATGAATTTTTGAGGTTCCGCTGTATTTCCTAAAACTGCAAACCAATTTTCCAACTGTCCAGTGGCTCCTCCATGTGTCGAGGAATTTACCCGTCTTTCTGACCGTTGAGAAGCTCTGGTGCCCGAAGCTTGAAGATATTTATCACTATGTCACAACGCAAGTCGTGTTTGTATGAGGTGATGCAAGCCTCGTCAAGCACTATTTGTGTTTCAGGCAGGTTTACTGGAGTGGTAGCTCACCTGCTGTGGGAGCTAGACAGTGCAGACAGGGATAGAGAGTGGGGGGGGTTACACTGTCATTTTATGTTAGGCAATAAATTAAGCCTCCATTAAGTGAAACCCAAGTCCAAAATGAATTTCATGTACCTCCTCAGCCTCAGCTTCCATCGCGGTTATTCCGAGTGGCGGCCGGGGTGAAAAACAATCCTCGCTCACGACGCGGCGAGAGGCTTTGATGCACCGTCTCTGGGCTTTGTCCTGATACCTGATAATCCCGGGGAGACGCTCTGCGGGGCATTTACCAGGAAGCATGAATTTGGAAGTCTGTCATTTGAAAAGAAGCACACAAAAGAAAATCTCAGCGTGCGATGGAGGCTGATAGTTGGAGGTGGCTCGAAAAGGCGATGGCTTGTTGCCACGAGGAAGCTAAAACCATCGACTTTCCTTCTCTGCTGGCAGCTCCAGTTTGTTTGAATTCTTCTACTACTGCAGTGGAACCCGCTTAAGCCGACATCAGGTCCACTGCATTCTTCCAGGCTAAGATATTCCATTGATGACATAAATGTTTGCCATCAAATCTGAGAGTAACTTAAGCACCCTCTACTTGCACAGCATTGAACACACAATTCCTTCCTATTCAGGGCAATGAAAGCCTCAAAATGAAAGGTATTAACGGTCATCTCCCAATCTGAAGGCTGCTGGTGCGATCCCCCGTCCTCCTGTGACCATGTGGAAGTATCTTTGGACACAACCCTGAACTCCTAGTTGCTCCTGATGCTGCTTCATCAAGAGATAAATGTGGTAACGGTGTTAGAACGATAATACTACCCACTTATCCGAACTGGGCATCATACCCTGCGGTGTGATCATAGCCTAAGGGAGAGCCTACGGAAAAAACTCATTTCAGATTTCCATTTGAGAAGCACTGGTTTAGTCCCCTGTTAGCTTCATTGACGACTCTAAATTGTCCATTAGAGTGTGAATGTTTGTTTGTCTGCCCTGTGATTGGCTGGCGACCAGTCCAGGGTGTACCCCTGCTCAAAGTCAGCTGGGATAGGCTCCGGCATACCCGCGTGCCCGATGAGGATAAGCGGTATAGAGAATGGATGGATGGATGGATGGATGGACGGTTTAGTCTCATTCGATACCAGTCTTCAGGACGGGATGGCATTTTTTTGTTTCCATGGGAGTGTCTTCCATCCATGCCATCTTTGCCCAACCAACGCCAAGACTTCCTCGACGCTGATTACGATGATGTATGGCCGCAGGCTCTTCAGAAAGTCGGAGGCGTCCTGATTACAATAAACACAGCTTGTGTTTTCAAACAAAACCGCCCACCAGCAGGAGAGTTTTCTTTTAATCCTCCCCCATCGCTTCCATGCCAGGATTTGCCCTTAGGTTTACAGAGGTGTGGGTGTGTGAACATGTGCGTGTGAATAGGGCACGTGCACGCTCACGTGCACACGTCGCCTCTGGTATACAGTGGCGCTTAACAATGGTGTACGAAGACATTTGATAATGGGCCTGTACCTGGCTGGACATTTTGAAGGACAGGAAAAAACAAGGTCGCGTCAGGGAAGGTGATGATAAAATGGTTCTTGCATGAGGTTTGGTCTTTTCTTGGTGAATGATTTAATCCTGGGTAGTGGAAAACCCAAAAGGACACCTGCTTGCTGTGAAATGATTCGCAGGGGAAGTCACGGTTGATGCGCTGTTTGCAAATCTGCACACGACGTCTGCTACACACATAGTATTGACCGAGTACAGGAACCTTGTGAGCCCAAAAAACTCTGCCTCCATCACCCGTGTCAATTAGCGTGGGAACGCCTAGAACGCCTTTTGTTTCAGCCATAATGCAAAAAGCTGGGCTATAGTCGAGGGGCCAAATGGCTCCATGTGATTATAACCTCAAGTTAACCGTGTATTGATATCTCAAGGTCATTTGGTGTCCAATCATCACTATTGTTATGACTGACATATTTCAAGGTTTTATCCATCCATTCTCTATACCGCTTATCCTCATTGGGGTCGCCTGTATGCTGGAGCCTATCCCAGCTGACTTCGGGCAGGAGTCGGGGTACACCCTGGACTGGTTGCCAGTCAATCGCAGGGCAGACAAACAAACATTCACACTCTAATGGACAATTTAGATTCGCCAATGAAGCTAACATGCATGTTTTTGGAATGTGGGAGGAAAGCGGAGTACCCGGAGAAAAACGCACGGGGAGAACATGCAAACTTCACACAGAGATGGCCAACGGAGATTCGAACCCTGAACCTCCTGACTGTGAGGCCATCATGCTACCCACTCATCCACCGTGCAACACATTTCAAGGTTTTATTTATCACTATTTTTGAAGAACTATGTAAATCTTGATCATAACCAACAAGCAGCGTCAGTGTTTTTTCTACATCGAGTACCTTGTGCCCGGGAGGCATCCTGAGCAGATGCCAGAGCCACCTCATCTGGTTCCTCCCAATGCGAAGGATTGACAGTTTCTCCAGATGACAGTGCTTCTGACCTTATCTCTAAGGGAGAGCCCAACCACCCTACGGAGAAAGCTCATTTTGGCCGCCATTTTGTCCTTGCGGTCCTTACTGTGAAAGAACCTGCTCCTATGAAACGGACAGTGATAACTAAACAGTGTAGTGCTCTCCTTACTTCCTTCTCCCTGTAAGCCAGTCTCTCCCTCCTTTGCAACATCCCTTCCAGTGTGCAAGACTGGGAAAAACAAAGCAGTCGCACATTTCAAGCTCCCCTTGCATCAGCAACAAAAATGTGTCTCCTCCAATGTTTCAGCCCTCTTAAGCTACATTTCAGATGTTCCTCCAGGCATTTGATATCTCCCATCGGCCTGGTGATGATTCCAAACAGCTTCAACAGTCAGGTCAAATTGGCTAAACATTTCCTTATCAGCCACAAGATTGACTTTGCGCAAGGTCGACACACAAAAACACAATTCTGGAGACTTGCCAGAAATGGAAGAAAGGCCCGACTGGTGTCAACAAAAAGCCGTCGTTACATGAGACTTATGAGCGATGCGGAATTGGAATGATTTACACACAAGGCCACAAGCCTGCGCCCACACGCATATGGCTGCAGACGCAGTCGCACACACGTAGTGGCTCTAGCCGACCGCCAAACCAGAAAAAAGCAAAACTTGATTGATTCCTTTTGTGATTTAAGAGCAGCTGTGCAGGAATGCAATGACAGCCTACAGGCCGCTGTCAAGTCCCATCACACAACAGACAGCAACAACGAGCGAGGCGATAGGTCTGAATGATAACTGGGCTCCAGGCCTGCTGCTGCAAGCTTGATGTCCCAGGAATCCTTCCAGCACCGTGCTCGTGGAAAGGACACACACACACGCACACGCGCACACACGCAACATGAAAAACGGCACATGAAACAAATGTGCTCAAATAGGCAAATTCGGAAAAACATGTCTCTGAAAATGAAATCCAGAGCTACTGTTTGTGTTCAGGGTGTCATGATATGCACGCCATAAGCATACAGACTCCAGTGAACAATCCTGGCCCGTTAAGTCTGGATGCTGGTGGCCAGTAGAGCAGCAGGGGAAACTGCAAATTCTAATGCCCCAAAGATTCCTTATCAGTCGCAACCTAACCTAACCTAACCAACCCGTCACGTCCAGACTCGTGACGGGTTGTTGGCAAACAAAACAAAACAGCTCTTAGAAGTTGGTTCTTTGAAGTGAATGGTTGTTCTTGTGAATGATTGTTGTTTCATCGCATTAAATGATCCCAAGGAATTAAAACAAATATTTTCTCAAACGTGAACACGATAGCCTGTAGGAGTGATAACGTGGACGGCTTCAAGTGCCGGATCTTTGAAGTGAACAACAGGAGACGCCCTATCTAGTCTTTGAGAATGAACTGATAGGAAACTTTGTAATGTATATATATATATGTTTGTTTTTTTTTACAAAATCACAAGATGTTCTTGGAAGCAGGAAAACAGGAAGACCTATAAAACTATTTTTGAAAAGTGCTTTGGGTGTGCAAAGAACTACAGTCAACCACTGATGACATCATAGAGGGGCGATGGAGCAGACTTTCACTTCCTGTTTCCATGTGTTAGCAAGCTAACTAAGAGGTTGTGTGATATAAATACATAAACCGAGGCAAAATCTTAGTGTCAATTACTGACCGTAACCAAAACACATGCCGACCGATGTGTACACTAACCAAGGTTCCATTGAATTGTACTTGTTGAACAAGGATAGTTGCGTTCATCAGTGTGTGTGTGTGACTCGTTTTGTTCATCGGACTTCTGGCAGAACTGTGCAATTGTCGACCATAACCAAAAAAAACATGATAACCAGGGTGTATGCTAACCAAGGTTCCACTGTACATGCAGAACAGGAATACTGAAGCTGAGTGTGTCTCCAGGTATTTGTGTGATGCTTGGTCTGTTTACCCGTCAAATTTAAAACCGAACGACCCTGCGATGCAAATCTAACTTGCACAAGAGAGATGAAGATCAACACTCGCCAGAGGGTGAAGTGCCGCTCCAAAACTGGACCCCAGCATTTAAATGCCGACTTTGACTCCTGTCTGTACGCTTCATGTTTTATGGCATCAAATTTAAAAGCGCGGGTCTACAGCGATTCCTGGAAAATGTCATCATCTGTTTAATTTCACATAGCCGCGACAAATTTCAATAGTTACTCTCTGCTATTCATGAAGTCCCAAAAACTCCACCCAAGTCTTTTCTGCAGTAACATCAGGGTGTAAAAGGACAGGCAGGCAGCTCTTCTTCGTTCACCTTTGTAGGAAAACGTCAGAAATAAACGTAGCGTGTGGCACATCTGCTTTGCTACTTGTAGCGCCACACAACTGACTTAGAAACGTTGGAATTCATCTGCTGCTCAGCGAGCAAACGCAACATTTCAGTGCTTTTATTTACAGTTCAGGACACTCTCCAAGAGCGGGTAATGTACTTCAAATTCGTTTCTCCCTTTTTTTGCATAGAACGCTCTTTGTTCTCTTGGTGAGCAAGAAGTGCTCCTGGAATTCAGCACAAGTGGCCTTGTGGAACTAAAATTAGAAGAAAAAAAAACTGCAAAAGGCGCGAGGCCCCGCCAGAGAGTGATTAGTCCAAATCAGAGCATGACTTCAGCATGCATGACCAAAGCAAAAACAGCCCTTCAATTAGGACCTTCTGATATAAGTCACAAAATGCTCAAGAAAAGAAAAACAACTACACAGACTGGATGATATACTGTAGCTAGGCTATTCACCGCCCGAGGATAGAACCAGCCAACTTCAAGTTGAGAGATGACCTCTCTACCAACAGTTTTCCTAAATGCCGAGAAATGCATTTCCAGCAATAAACATGGAAATTAACCATTCATTTTCAACAGGAAAAATTCCAAATATTGAATAATGTGTGGGAAGTGCAGGAATTTTTAAAAAGTCCTGATAGCCTACATGTCCTGAATGAGCTGAACATTTTGATGTTGGAATATTTGTATTAATATCAACATTATATGTTGAGAAATGTGGCAGTAGTTAAACAAGAAAACCACATAATTCAAAATGTTGTAATGTAGAAAATAGAGAATGCTTGTTGATGAATAAATGAACAATTGATGACTGAGGACCGAACCAGCAACTATCAACTTGAGGGATGCAAAGTAAATTGTTCATTCATTTTCAATGAAAACATTCTTATTAAATGTGAAATTAAATAATACATTTGGGTTACTGGGCCGCACGGTGGTTGAGTGGTTAGCACATTGGCCACACAGTCAGGAGATCTTGAAAAACCTGAGTTCAAATCTCCGTTGGGCATCTCTGTGTGGAGTTTGCATGTTCTCCCCGTGCGTGTGTGGGTTTTCTCCGGGCACTCCGGTTTCCTCCCACATTCCAAAAACATGCATGTTAGGTTAATTGGCGACTCTAAAATTGTCCATCGGTATGAATGTGATTGACTGGTTGTATGTCTTTGTTTGTCTATATGTGCCTTGCGATTGACTGGCGACCAGTCCAGGGTGTACCCCGCCTCTCGCCCAAAGCCAGCTGGGATAGGCTCCAGCATCCCCGTGACCCTAATGAGGATAAGCGGTACAGAAAATGAATGAATGAATGAATTTGGGTTACTTTGAAATCAGTTGAAAAAAGGGGAAAGATTTAGTTAACAAAACGTGCCAATGTTGGAATATAAAAATGGAAAATGATATGTAGGTATGATATGTTACATGAGGACCGAACCATCAGGTTTATTTGATCTACCACCAGCGACATGTCACTGTGTGGAATATGCAGAATGTATCAGCAATGGAAAATGCAGAATTGATTCTCCACCAGAAGGGGGCGCCACACTTAATTGCCCATTCATTTTCAATGGGAAAATTGCCAGAAAATATAAAATTAGAATCAATTTGGGGAATTGTTTTTTTTTTTTAAGTCCTGATAGATAGCCAATGTTTCATGAGTGAATAGAACATTTTGAAAAAAGGAAAGAAGCCGTGTGTATCTTGTCTCCACAGGGTCTCAGACCAAGTTATGTTTACTCCCAGAAACACCCCACAGACTTAAAATACACCCTGTGAGAAAAAAAGCCATCACCAACATGGGTACAGACTGCAAAAACAGAAGCGACTGAAAGAAAAACATAACATCCATCATAACGCTACTAAGACATAAGTACTAAGAATCACGCTGAAAGGTGAAACAGTTGACTAAATACATTCAGGAAATCCAAAGTGTCTTTGTTTTTGCTTCGGGATCAAAGAAAACATGACTGTACGTTAAGAAAAATGACCATTTTCAGTCTTGATCAACATCATGGGAAGCAAAGCTATACATCTTCTAAACCGTAATCCCCAGAAACCCAGACAGACCTGAGGAAGCGCCGTCTGGCTGGGAGCGAGCAAGCGAGTGCCGGTGAATAAACGGCTGATAGATGGAGACGTGCGCTGATGGAAGGAGAAACCAAGCCTGGATATTGCAGGCTTGGGTAGTGTTTCTCTGTCTGGGTCCCGGACAGAGGCTGGAAGACTCTGGTTATTGTCCACCACCCAGAAAACTTCAAATGGGTCACATGCCTGTTGGGTTCTGTGTCTACCAACTGCACAATATCCAGTAACAAGCCGGCGCTAATCCATCCTTGTTGGCTTTTTACTCCATCATATTCTTGCCCGCAAGCATCTGATGCGCCAAAATCTAATAAAGACATATTGTGGATTTTTTTCTGAACATAGTACACACGTACATCAGCCATCATCAGTAAGTGCATATACAGTATAGTGCTTATATATCAAAACGTATACATTGACACCAGGGGTGGCGTGATAATCATCAATGACGTCACGCAGATAAATCCGCTACATTCAAAATAGCTCCGATAATTTTAAAAAACGCTCCAATGAGGCGAGAGTTCCCGTACTGTGCAGGCGAGCAAATCAAGCGCTCCTTATTCCTCCTACCTGTGACGTTAACGACCTGTGGTAACCTCCCCTGAGCTCACTTTCCAGAGAAGACATTTTGCTTTCTAGCTGTACCAAATGCTCAGTCATGAGGGGTGAAAAAAAGCAAACAAAAAAACCTTATCAGCCACCTGAAACGCCAGCGCAGCGTCGTATGTAAAGTACAGAGGTTTGCCAGAGACCTCCGTGGCGTCACACCGGCTGCTCGGAGCGTGTGTCCGAATACACTGCACCTTGCTGGGCCACAGCAGGTGGCTCCTCCAGCTCTATACTCTGGTTCTCCTGATAGTAGTAATGTGGTAGTAGTAATGTCATGATATTTGATTAACAGGTACACAAAAAAATATATATACTTTCTACACACTGAGATGCGTCCGGGCCTCATGTCATGTATTAAAATGTCTTTCTGACGTTTATGAAAAAGGTCGGGTTTTATTGTATCCATATGTTTTTTTTTCAGCTTCTGCACCTTTAGTTTGTCTCCTTGCCCTGACCGGACTCCTTGATAACTTAAGAGTGATGGACCAATACTACTACTCTGGCTTTCAGCTCGTTGCTCAACTTAACTTTCATCAAGTGCAGATTTTGGGACGTGGGTTGGACCCCTGGACCATGATGCAGGGATGAACCGTCTTCCACTTAGACATGTTTAGGACGGTGTGTGCATTGGGAGGTTCGATTGATTCACCTTTTTGCTGGAAAGGAGGCTTACGCGGGTGTCCAAAATGCACTTTGCTGTCAAAAGCCACTTTGACAAACATTACTACGGGATTCATAAAAGCTGGAAGGCGACGCGCCGTAGACTCCAGTTATTCATGCGTGAGTTTAGTGCGCAGTGAATGTCGGCCAGTTTGTCTGCCAATGAGCTCATTGAGTAAAAGCCTTGTATTAAAAGCGCGAGCGTCAGATGCAGCACCTTTACAAGTTACAAGGACCTCAGAGCAAGCTGGCAAGAACGCCTTTTAAATTGCAGCGTGAGGACGCGGTGCCAAGCCTATTAGGAGCTAACGGGAGCAGGCAGGAAAACGGGCTGACCGCAAAATGAGCCATCTTGGGGACTGGCTAAAGCCTGCTGACAGAAACTTGGTGTTCACGGAGAGTCCCACCTGAGGCAGGTGGAAATTGAATATTGTATTATATTTCCTGTGGCTTTTTGCAGAGCAGGAAGTTGGCTTGGCGACGGCGCAGCGGAACGTAGAAAAAGCACACTGGAGTAATTGCAGGAACTGAATAGAAGGGAATTGTGTGTGCTGAACGGGTTTGCTTTCATTTCGGTGGCATAATCCCATTACCAGCAACCATCAGGCAGGCTGGCACGCGACCACGCTACGCCCCGAGTAGATACACCAATAGGGGGCGATGCTGAAATACTCAATGCTAGAAAAAGTGGACATTTTTAGAAAATTCCAGAGGGACGTTTTGATGTTGGAATGGTTTGAAGCGGTTGAGAAACGTGGGGGCGGTTAATGAACAAACGGCAGAAACGGCAAAAAAACGGCAGAATTTGGAAATGTTGCAAAGAAAAAATGGAGAAGGTTGAAATGCATAAATAAGTGAAATGTTAGAGTGAATATAAATTCTTTCTTCTCTTTTTTTAGTATACTAAAAACAGTAAAATGCAGCCTGAATGTTGAAACGTACAAAAAAGCTGAATGACTACAGTGGTATTGAAAACTGAACCAGCAATCACCGAGTTGCGTCGAGAACCTTCCGACCTCCTGACAAATTGCCCGTTTAGTTTTAATGGCAAAATTGTCAGAGCATATGAAATTACAGTAAATGTGGGAAATATTTTTGGAAAAAATTGGTCTGGGAATCGGTTGAGAAATGTGGGAAGACAAAATAGCTGGCGGAATACAAAGAGGAGGAGGAATTGTGCACGCTGAAAGATTCCACTTGAACGTGTTTGGCGTAATCAGATTACGGGAAGTGAAAGGCTGCTAATCTCCAACAAGTCTGGATGGAATCATCTGGCAAGTCTCTCATTCTGTCCCTGACACCTCCATTCTGGTCCTCCTCTCCCAGAAGATCCACCCATACTTGTCTGAAGACGGAACATTTCCATATGAGCGACCTGGGTTGCAGTCGCTGTCAGATTAACGTGATATTTGCGCTTGATGTCTATTTTCGAAGTGGAATGGAAACTGGATCGGAATCTGGTGAGAACTTGCGGCGAGACGGAGGAAGGAGACAACCGACGTTTCAGTAACGATGTGCCTCTGATGTTGGCCATGTTTGCGTCACGTGTCGCCACTGTAAGGTGAGATGCTTGGTCTAGAACGCACTAACTACAATATGCTCCCGTGTCAGCATCAAGTAGGAAGCAGCGGAACATAGTTCTGCTTGTCTGGAATGGCACTCCCCATTTCTGAAACCCAAACAAATATTTTACATAGAAGGGACAGGAAATGCAGAGAATGTAAGTATCCTTACAACCTCTCCTAAAGGCTGCATATTGTACTATCGTTCACGTATTTTTCATAAAGTACGTACAGGAATCCTCATGTGAGTTCATAAAACACACACACACATAAACAAGAAAAGAGGCAGCTAAGAATGTCTTTTCTAAAAAAAGCTACACCCACATTGTTACTTTTATTAACATTGTCACGCCAAAGAACTACATTATTGGCGTAGTGACCCCTCACCTCACCTAGCTAGCAATCAGCCCTCACCACACACTACCTCACGATGTCCCGGGCCACTAGCGGAAGGTAACGCTACATATCGAAGCTGCCGTGTTTTTGACGCCGGGTGTAGCGTTCCTTTCTGTGTTGCTTTGTGAAATAAATGCACCCAGGAAGGAGGAAATGAGCAAACTAGCGTAAGCATTCCATGTTATCATGCATGTGCCTCATACTACATGCTCACAGCACCGACAGAAACCCATAAAACCTTGTTGAAGCTTTTTGGAGGCGTTTTAATAGCTGCCTTTCTGGGCGGAATAGGTGTGTCCCATTACGTGCATTCGTTACCTGCCTCTTTTTACCTGTTTCTATATCTTTAGAATGCACAAAAAAGAGAAAGACATGTTTATGTCTCACATAAGGATTGTGGAGGATGTCCAAAAGTCCAAATAAGTCCACTTTTCCTTTAAGGTATCATACCTGTAGTACTTTAGATTTTATTTTAAGACGTGTGGCGAAGCCTGCTTTCCACAAAGCTGTTCTATGTGTATGTGGGGTGGGCTACCGTGGACACTTTTAATTGTCACTGTATTTTTCGGGGGCGCAGCAAACAAATTTTGGGAAGCACTGCCGTACAAGGACATCGGACTCATTTGTCCCACGCAATATTGTACAATAACCAAGACGCTGTATGTAAACCAGGGCAGAGTTTTGGCAACCGAGTCATGCAGACATTGTGGCATTCTAAAAGCCAGTGTTTGACACGGGAACATAATTTCATGGCTCGTGGCTCTGCATATCGCCCGTGTGTGTTTGTGCGCATGAAAGTTTATTCGAAAGTTGTTTTTGTGTGTACAGTATTTAGCGTTGGAAAGACGAGCAAACGAGGCGGTTCGCCTCAGGAAGCGGAGGAGGTCAAAGATTGCAGAGATTCCCAAGTGGAGACGGCCCAGACAGACGGGATGTGTTTTCCGCATCATTTCTGTCTGCAAACAAATAAAGATATCAGGTGTGCTCATATCAGCATTCAGTATCCTTTGGCTTCGCTTGTACGGAATCGTGTCAAATATTGGAATGGCAGCCATCAAAGACCAAAGCATCGGAATTTTAGAATGTTCATCCATCATCACCCTCCAAACTTTATCACTGCTGTCATTCCTCCCAAGTTCCTACAGGTGGGGTTCCTTTTTTTGTATTTTCCTGTCCTAAATAAAGGATTTGATGAAATAATGCAAATGTAGACAACAAGCGTGAGTGCGTTTCCACATAACACGCGTGCCAGTCTTCTTACATCAACCCCTGCGGTTTGGTGATGATCCTGTCCCCATTATGTGATTATCCCGCACCGGGATCTGGGATCCTCATCACTTGAAACCCGACTTTCTGGCTCAGGCAAGCCAGCCCGGGGTCAGCTGGTCCTTTTGCTCGTTTTCAGATTGCAACTCCCAGTGGAGCATCTCGCAAAATGTATTAATAAAAGAATGAAAGAAACATCTAATGGGTGTAGGAAGTGAGGGGGAGGAGACAAGGTAATGTCATTACTACTGGGAGTGCTAACATGCTCGGAGGGGTATAAGGACAAGAAACATTGATATTCCAGGTATGCTCTCACTCGGTTTTCATAATGACAATTCCTCACTGGTTTGTGCTGGGAAAATCTAAACAACCTGATCGGTATCCCTGCCTCGTAATAAGAGTTATCATCACAGCAGAAAAGACACTGAGCAATTTCAGTAGAAGTTGAGAAATGCTTCCGAATCTCTTCACCAACCGGGGATCGAACCAGCAACCATCAGGTTGGGAGACTATGACTATGTTGTCAAACATAGTAAAAGAGTAAAAACAGCAATAGTTGATGTACAAAAAGTTAAATTAGTATAGCGGGATTGAGGACAGAACCAGCAACCATTTAAAATGTGCTTCAAGTAGGGGGTGCCAAATACAGTGAATTCCCTGCTCATTTTCAAATGTGGAAATTTTCACAGCGATTACAGTAAACAAGGGATTTTCTGAAAATGCCCTGACAGATATTTTGGCATCATATTGGTTTGAATCAAATGAGAAATTGCTTGGGTGTGATTGCTGATACCTTAAAAATGTGTTTTTAAAAAAGCTATTCAGCGACTGAGGGTGGAACCAGCAACATTCCGGTTGGGAGACCGTCTATGACTATATTGTCAAACCTCTACAACCTGAGTAGATCGACCAGTAGAGGGCGATGTTGAAATTGTCCATCCATTTTCAATAGGAAAAATGTCATAGAAAATATTGACTAATAGAAAATGTGGTTATAAAATCATAATATATAGCATAAACGTCCTGAATGAGCTGAACATGTTCATGTTGTAATGGTTGGAAGAGGTTGAGAAATGTGGAAGTAGTAGGTGAACAAAAAAGACTCCATACAGTAAAACAAAATGATTTTTCTCCAATAGGGGGCACCACTTAATGTGTCCATTTGTTTTTAGCAGACTAAAAACAGCAAAAGTTGATGTACAAAAAGTTGAATTAGTATAGTGGGATTGAGGACAGAACCAGCAACCATTTAAATGTGCTTTAAGTAGGGGGTGCCAAATACAGTGAATTCCCTGCTCATTTTTAAAGGCGGAAACTGTCACATAAATTACAATAAATAGGGATGTGACTGCTGATACCTTAGAAATGTGTTGAAAAAAACCTATTCAGCGACTGAGGACGGAACCAGCAACCATCAGGTTGGGAGACGCGATAACTCAACAGCCTGAGCTATACGTGTTAAATGTCATTTAAAATTTCCACCAGTCGGGGGCCACCAAATAAACTGCACATTTATTTTCAATTAGGAAATTGTCACAGCATGTCTGAAATCACGTGGGATTTGTTTGCAAAACGTGGGAGGAGTTATCGGACGGATAAATGAAGTAGTAGAGGGGTAAATAGAATTTGATGCCTGAATGCAACAATAAACTTATGAAACATGGTGTAGATGTGTGTATACTTGTGGAATACAACAGAAGGCAGGAGTTTTGAAGGCTCCGAAGAAAAGTGGCTGAAACAAAGCCGTGTTTGTGCTGCAGAGCGTGCGGTAAGAAGCACACGCTCTGAGCCGTGGACGGAGAAATACAGAGAATCCAAGGTCAAGAGAGGGCAAACATGTATGGATGTGGAACATCAGAAAGCATGTCCGACGCAGAAATCAACAGGAAACGAAAGGACGGGGACCATCGGGCCAAATCCTCACCACCAAAGGGTGGGCCCGCTTGTTTCGTGCTGCGCCGCTCCGCCATTCACTTGATTTGTTTTGCCTGAACTATTCTGGATCCTCCGCGTGGAGCCCGTGTGAAGGCGACTAGCTGGCTTGCAGCGGACCGCTGTGTTTTGTTGTGGCTAGAACCGGACCGGCCCCGCCCAGAGGTCCCGATGACCGTGGCGATGTTGTACAGGATGGATGGGGGGGGCGAAAAGAAAAAGGAAGTGAGCGTTTTGCATGCCAAACAGAACTTCCCCTCTCATGCCTGATCAGTCTGAGAAAACAACATTTTTTTGTTTCCAGACAATGAAATCCGTTAAACATTCAAATTGCTACTTGCTCAGGTCAACAACCTCTGAGGGTTTTTTTTCTGCAGGGCTGCAAGACCAGCTAATTACAGGGACTAGGCTAACAACAGCAAATTTGCAATGCAAAATAATCCTTAGGTTTAGCGGCGTTTGCGTGCTCGCCACATTAAAAGCACGCAGACCTGCTGCGAGACATCAATAATTCTACACTGTTTGTTGACGCCACGTCAAATACTGTAAATAATAATAATAAATATGACATTAGTAATAAATACATCAATACTCAGCACTGAGGCGGAATATGACACAGTTCTTATTTTTAAAGCATGGGGTGCCCCTGCCCAAAGGTGGGCCCTGTGGCACCCCCCCCTTTCACGCGTATAAAGGAAATTGAATTTTTTTTTACTGCCTTTCATTAGTAATGCCTATTAAGACATACAAATAATTGATAATATTTTTATGATATAATCTATTAAATACACTATTCCAAAAAGACCTCCCTATGTACCCCAGACTTACACAACATGTGATAACTGTTATCAAAAGCTACAAAAAGCTACACATGCACACCGAGGCGTGGGAAATACCACGCGACTCACGGCTCGGGATGTTTCCGGCGAAAATGATTCCCGCACACATGCGGAAAGACTTTTGTCAGTCTTGACAGCCGGTGGGCGGGACCAGGGGGACTTCACATGTCTCAGGTGCCAAACGCAGGTGATGACGGAATATCCGCTCTCCGCGCGGGAAAGCGGCTGACAATATTTCTTTGGTGGATTCGCTGGAGTTGAGCGATCCCGCCAAAGACAGAAAGACGAGGCGCCTTTGCCAGCCGGCATCCCGGACGGCGCTTTTAAGGCAACCGAATGCGATAATCAATAAACGCTCAGGTTCTGTATCTTCCTGAAATGCTGTAAGACATTGTCAACTCTCCGTCTCCACCTCCCACCGTGATGTTCCAGTCGGGCTTTAATTGAGCATGCTGGACGATGAGTGAGCGGACTGTGGACGAATTCATGGTAATCCAACAAATAAAAGTCATCATTTGTCTCCATCCATCATTGTTTTTCCAGCCCCCGAAAAACATCATGTGGAAATTTCACTCCCGATGTTAAGTGGAAAGGAGGAGCGCTTCCAAAAGCAACAAATCCTGGGATTTTTTGGTTTCTGTATCAATGTGGCCTCCAAACACCCTCCCCCCGAAGCTTCCCTCGAGTCTCGGACAGACCTCCAAAACATCTGGCCGTAGATGCTCGGGATTCTTGAAATCAGGAAGATAAAATGTGCATTTGAGAGGCAAAAGGACACTTATACTGTATGTTGGGATGTTTTGCCGTGTCGCCAACTCTCTGGCACAGGAAGTAGTCGTGGGGCTCGGACAGGATAAAAGGGGCAATGAAGGCTAATGTGCAAACATGCGCAGGAAGTTATTAGCAGATCTGGTGAACGCGCATCGTCCCATCAAAAGATGTCGTGTGAAGACGGCTCATCCCCGCAGCTGCTTGCACGGCCGAACCACTGCTGGCTTTAAGTGCAGTGCTGGGGCCGTTAACTTTGATAGAACATGCAGGCACCGCTTGGAAAAACAAAGCTGCTTTAATGGGGTTATTAAAAGGCCATGCAGTCTTTTACAAGCTGGAGGACTTCAACAAAGTGCGCAGATTTGCGCGAGCTATCTGCCATATTTCTTTTTCGGAGATTTTCCTCCCGCTTCTCTGGACTAGGTTGCTATCGGAGAAGTAGTCAATCACACAATTAAAAAGGTTTTTAAATTGTATGAAAAACAAAAAAGTGGTTGTGGGTGTGTACACAGCACCAAAAGCAGTGCCTGAGCCCCTCTAGAAAGTGAAACATAAGCTTGTGTCAGAGAGTGAAGGTTGATCTTGTGTGAAAGTGAAACATAAGCTTGCGTGAAATTGAATGTTAGGCTTGTGTGACAGGTGAAACATAAGCTAGCGTCAAAGTGAATGTTAACCGTGTGAAAGTGAAACACGCTTGGGTCAGAGAGTGAAAGTTAAGCTTGTGTGAAGATAAAACATAAGCTTGTGTCAGAGAGTGAAGGTTGATCTTGTGTGTAAGTGAAACATAAGCTTGTGTGTAATTTAATGTTAAGCTTGTGTGAACGTGAAACATAAATTTTCGTTAGAAATTGAATGTTAAGCTTGTGTGACCGTGAGACATAAGTTTTCATTAGAAAGTGAAAAATAAGCTTGGGTGATAGGTGAAACATAAGCTTGCGTCAAAGTGAATGTTAAGCTTGTGTGAAAGTGAAACACGCTTGGGTCAGAAAGTGAAAGTTAAGCTTGTGTGAAAAAAAAACATAAGCTTGTGTCAGAGGGTGAAAGTTAATATTGTGTAAAAGTGAAACATAAGCTTGTGTGTAATTTAATGTTAACCTTGCGGGAACGTGAAACATAAGGTTGTATTAGAAAGTGAAAGTTAAGCTTGTGTGACAGGTGAAACATGCACTCGTGTCAAAGTGAATTTTAAGCTGGTGTGAAAGTGAAACATAAGCTTGGGTCAGAGAGTGAAAGTTAAGCTTGCGTGACAGGCGTGACAATGAAACAAGCTTGTGTCACTGTGAGGGTTAAGCTTGTGTGAAAGTGAAACATAAGCTTGTGTGAAAGTGAAACATAAGCTTGCGTGAAAGTGAAAGTCAAGCTGGTGTGAATGTGAAATATAAGCTTGTGTTAGAAAGTGAAAGTTAAGCTTGCGTGACAGGCGACGCATAAGCTTGTGTGAAAGGTAACGTTAAGCTTGTGTGAATGTGAAACATAAGCCTGTGTGAGAGAGCGAAGGTTAGGGTTTTGTGTGTCTGCCTGTACCCCCAGTGTTTTTCCATCAGTCACATCTAAGTGCTGAGCAACTCTGATTGTGCTATGTGAGTGTGCATTCGTGCGTGATAGTCATGCAGGCCTCCTGCGAGAAGCTGTCAAACTTTTCTAAACGGAATCTAAAAGTGTACTGATTATAATATCTAACAGTGAAATGCTTGTTAAAAAGCTGGATTTTGTGAAACTCGTTCAGGATAGGGCAGGGGTCCCCAAAGTGCAGAACTCAGGGGTCATTGATTGGTGCACCATGTACTATAATTTTGGAATGTGGCAAAATAATTATGTTTAAAAGGTTATAGGAAATAAAGTGCATCATTATTATGATTTTTCCAGCATTCCTTCTCACATTACGTTTGACTTCCCCAGCCCACAAATGTCGCTATTTGTTTTTTATTTTTTGTTCTATTCTTATTGCTACAGCGTGCCAATCTTGTCTTAGACGCAAACATTTGTCTTGTTACTCTCTGGTGAAATGATGCATCATTTCGGGCCACTTTCATTATAGATGAATGAGAGAGACACATTGGATTCTTAAATTAGACTTTAGCACCCTCTAGTGGGAACTTTCAGTACAGCAGGGAGAGTGGACACTCCTTTTGCTTTGCTCCTCAATGTACGTTGAATGGGTACATTGGGCACCCCCGTTCAAACATTCTAGTTGGTTAATAAGCTTCAAAATACGTTCAACGTGTGCCGAAACAACAACATTTACCTGTCGCGACCCCAAAATGTAGAGGAAGTGCAGGTAAAAGTCTGTCCAATTAGCGGCAGGTGAGCCGAAATGGAAACGTAAAGGCAGCTGACGACGGAGTGGAAGGAAACAGGAAAAGGAACAAAATAAAGGCATGAAAAACCGGAACTACAAAACAGCAATCACTACTGAAATGAAGTCACAATTACAAGGAGAAAATGTTGGAACGGAGTTGGAAAATAAAAAAATATAAAACACAACAGAAATTGGGAAAAAAAACAGCTAAATAAAATAAACATAAAAAATAAACATTTTGGGAGAAAAAACTCATAACATTATGAGGACAATGTCATTTTAGTCCCCCCCAAAAAATTAAAAGTAAATGTTTTGTTTTGTTTACAAATTGTAATATTCTGAAAAACAAAAAAAAAAAATAAAGATGTATTTTTTGAAAAATGAGGTTGGGAGAAAAGTTATAATATTGTGGGAATAAAGTCCAAATATTATTAGAAGAAATTGTACATGAGATTATTTAAGAAGAATGTTGAAATATTAGTATTTTTTAATAATAATAAAACAAGTTTAAAAAAAACAATGGTAAAATTTATATTGTCAAAATAGTCAAAGAATAAAGTTTTAATTATAGGATTTTTTTTGTACATTTTTTAAATAACGAGAAAAAAGTCACAATTTTACGAGAATATTTTTGAAACTAACAATATTATGACAAAAAAAATGGCTTTTCAGTGGAATAGAGTTGAAATATTACATTTCAAGGAAAAAAAATGTATTTCTGAAGAAAGTAGAAATATTTGAATGTTTTGCTGGGGGTGGGGGGGTGATATTAACAATATGCTTTTTCACTTACGTGACAAAGCTGAGATGAAATCGATGAAAAAAAAGGTAGTTCTGGCAGGCTTAGATGAAATTGCAGGCACGTGCTCGCAGCTTTAAGGATATAATTGCAGTGAATTCAAGTGCGGGAAGGGGGAATATTAATTTGCACAAAAAGTGGAGCTGCGTTTCGGTGGCGTGTGCGTAATTACGCAGCATTACACTGCGGGCGTTCATGGACATGACAAAACTGCATTGGAAATACAAGCTTCAAGACAAAAAAAAGATCCCTCCTCAGCGCAAGCAGCAGCTTTTTGCTGTTTTTTCCCCCGTGGAAAAAGACGTTGAATAATGTCTTCCTCCTGCTGCAACACGAACGCTGCCAAAACGTCACCACGTCCACTCTTATTAGGTGTCAAGGCCGGGGGAGGAGGGGCTTGTGTGTTCAGGCGCGTGCCATGCTTTCTCAGGAACAGATGTTTGCTTCACCAGGAATGATTGGCACTGATGGAGAAGCACACATTTCTAGCACAGCATATCTTCGGAAGGAAGAGTGTAGGTCTCACTTTTGTCGTAGGTGACAACACGGCAAATTTGTGTAATATGCAATATGAACTAACTGGAGACGCTTTCTCATGCAACAACATGATGAAGTGTCTCCAAACCTTTGACTGGTAGTGCATGCCATTAATATTGTATTAATATTTGGAGAATATTATGAGGGCCGGGAAAAACGACATGATTCTGATGACTTACCAGGCACAGAAGTGGAAATTGTTCAAATGTTCTCTCGATACCGACATCATTTTGCTTTCAAATTAGAGGTGAAAAAACATCCAAAGAATGAAATGACATTTTGCAAGCAGGTGTAAACTCGTAGCATCAGCACGAGGTTGACACGGACACCGGATTTAAGACGAGCTGCTTTAATAAACTAGAAAAGTGACAAGCAAACCGCGCACAAAACGCCAAATCAAGGCAAAGCATCCTGGAAACTATTTCTAAACAAACTAGAGCATGAAAGTCCAAGAGAGATATGTGCAGTATATAAAAGGTTACAAAAACTAGCAGATATTAGAAAATATATTAATTTTTTCCTCATAAAATGTTAAGAGATGTACCAGATGATGCATAGAAACATTATATAAGACTGAAAGGCAAACATATTCCTCTTCCCATCCTTTTCCTGTTTGCTTTTTACGTTCATGTACAGTCTGATGAGAAGAAACACGACACTTCCTTTGGTTTCTCATAGTCCAATGTTTGCAAAAGGCTGATGTTCTGCTGGTACTGGGACGGTCCAGGCTTTGATGAGTGCCTCCTGGAAACATGTCCGCACACTGCGACCTGCTTGGACCTTAAACTGAGGTTGACCTCCACACAGGTTCAGTGGCTGTCCGAGCACAGCAAAAGGTCCCAGCCTGCATGTTCAACTCTTCTTCTTGCCGGGCCGCGCAGGCCTCAGGAGTGAGTCCAGCTGACAGGAACCCAGTGAGAATCCATCTCCACCCTCTTCAGCGCCAAACGCAGCTCGCCAAAGGCTTCCGTCAGCTCGTCGTTGACTATCACCTTCTCGAAAAGGTGACCGTACTGCGTCTCCATCGTCTGGGCGCTCGCCAACATCTCCTCAAAGTCCTCCTCCTGTCAAAGCAGGGGAAAGCTCAAAGTGTCAGTGGATGAAGAAACTCCAACAAGCACCACACATACACACCTCATTATAATAACAATAACCATAAACCATCTCATGACACGCTTTTCATAGCTTTTACTGGAAATCATCACACGCCCGCTTTCTTTTACTTGGCAACACACTAGTTGGGCCTGAAGTCACTGACTGATTGATGGATGCCCATATTCCATTTTTCATATCGCATATTCCACTGCATAGACACATAAGCCAGAAAACACAGTCATCGCCTACATTAGCCTGGGAAACTCATTGAAAAGTCCATGGGAAACGTGCAATGATAAATTATCCACGTTAAATGACACAATGAGACATGAGAAATGAGAAGTGCGAAATGACGAATGATTGATAAATTAATGATAAACGAGCAATGGTTGATGAGACATGAACATTGCAAATTGTCAAATGTGCAATGACGACTGAATGATAAATGATCGATGTGAAGCGACAAAATGAGACATGAGGAATGTGAAACATGCAATGATAAATTATAAATGATCAAAGTCAAATGACAAATGAGAATTGTGAAATCATACATATCCAATGATAAATGATGAATGACAAATGATGAACGAGTGATGAGGCATGACAATTGCAAACTGATAACTGAATGATAAATTATCCGTGTGAGATGACAAAATGAGACATGGGAATTGTGAAATGACGAATGATTGATAAATGAATGATAAATGATCAAAATGATTGATGAGACATGAACATTACAAATTGTCAAATGTGCAATGATGACTGAAAGATAAAATTTCCATGTGAAATGACAAAATGAGACATGACAAATGAGAATTGTGAAATGACAAGTGATTGATAAATGATAAGTTATCAATGTCAAACGTGGAATGCTAAATATGCGGCGATAAATGATGAACGGCAAATAATGAATGATAAATGATCACTGAGTGATGAGACATGAAAAATGCAAATTGTAAAACGTGCAATGATAACCGAATGATAATTTATCAATGAGAATGAGAATTGTGATAGATATGCAGTGATAAATGTAAAATGACAAAACCATTATCATCATCCTGGGGAATTCATAGAAAAAATGAAAGGGAAATGTGCAATGAGAAATGAGAAATCAATGTGAAAAGTGTAATGTGTAAATGAGAAATGTGAAAAATGCAATGATAAATGACAAATCATCAATGTTTAATGAAAAGTGACGATTGTGAAATGTTATTTATGATAAATGGTGAATGTGAAATGATAAATGAAAGATAAACTATCAATGAGTGAGACTGAGACATGGAAACTGCAAATGGTGAAATGCAGAATGATATATGAATGATAAATGAGCACCATAAAATGAGAAATGAGTAATGTGCAATGGAACAGGAGCAATGGGGATTGACAATTTCCCAATGGTAAATGACAATTGATGAGCGATGAGGCATGAGAATTGTGAGCTGTGAAATGTGCAGTAATAAAATCAAAATAATCTTCTTCTTTTCCTTTCGGCCTATCCCTGTTTGAGAAATAATCAATAAGGAACGAGACATGAGAATTTTGAATTGTTAAAATGTGCAATGATAAAAGAATGATACATTTTCAATTTAAAATGATTTTTCAAGTGGACAATGACAAACGATGAGTGTGGAGACATGAGAAACGTGAGCTGTGAAATGTTCAGTGATACATTTTGAATGAACAATGACAAATAACCAATAAGTAATAAGCAATGAGACATGAGAATTGAGGTGTGGAATGTGCAGTGATAAATTCTAAATGATCAATGAGAAATAACTAGTAATGAGACATGAGAATTGTGAGCTGTGAAATGTGCAGTGATAAATTCTAAACAATCAATGAGAAAAAATAAGTATTGGGCATGAGACATGAGAATTGTGAGGTGTGAAATGTGCAGTGATAAATTTTAAACAATCAATGAGAAATAATAAGTAATGAGACATGAGAATTGTGAGCTGTGAAATGTGCAGTGATAAATTCTAAATGATCAATGAGAAATAATAAGTAATGGGCCATGAGACATGAGAATTGCGAGGTGTGAAATGTGCATCAACAAATTCTGAATGATCAATGAGAAATAATTAGTAATAAGCAATGAGACATGAGAATTGTGAGCTGTGAAATGTGCAGTGATACATTCTAAATGATCAATGAGAAATAATTAGCAATGAGACATGAGAATTGTGAGTTGTGAAATGCGCATCGATATCTAAATGATAAATTATCAATTGTAATGAGTGAGGAGAGACTGAGATGTGCGACGATAATCCAAGGACAAATGATGCGAAACCATCAATGAGAAAGAATGAAATGAGACATGAGAGTGCGTGGCGTGTACTCACTGCGAAGGGTTTAGCGGATGCTTTCTCATCCTTGCTTGGAATGACTTTAGCATTCTTTCTGGTCTCCCGCAGTCGTTCTACGGGCGGAGGCTTCACGAACACCACAAAGGGCTTAAACTCTGCTGTGCGAAGGTGCTTGATGGTCTGGAGGAAGAAGAAAACACGAGGAGGTTGGAGGAGCACATAAATGGCGAGGATGCTGAAGATGGCGTAGGAAGCACTCACGTGGGGCTGCACGTCTAGCAGGCACACTTTGTTCTTGGACAGGACGGACCGTATGGAGTCTAAACTGGTCCCGTAGTAATTCCCTTTGTACTCGCCGTACTCGATGAACCTGACGAGTCAGAAAAACGGCGTGAGTGACAGGCAGAAAAGCTCCATGCATTGTTGGTGGAAATACATCTCCAGCTTCCACTCACTTATTGTTGTGAATATCCGTCTCAAAGAGATGCTTGGAGATGAAATGGTACTCCACGCCGTCGCTCTCCTGGTTCTTCTTCGGCCGACTGGTATCTGACAGAGAGAGAGAGAGAGAGAGGTGGTGAGACGTGACCTCCGTCTCACGCACACTCGCTGCTGGCTCAGCGTGGAAGGGCACTCTCGGGTCTACAAACGCCGCATTGTTTCAAAGCTGCGTCTGTGGGATGTAAGTACTCACCTGCAGCAACGTATGCTGTGACGATAGCGTCCGGTCACATGACTGGCAAAATGACTTTTAAGGCGACGCACGGGCCTGAAAGGCAGGAAAACTTACGCGGGATGGTCACACTGAAGTGCTGAGGGTCACAAATCAGAAGTTTCCTTTTAAGCTCATTCAAGCCGACCCCGGTCGGTCCTGCGGGCGAAAACCGAAACATGCAAGCCCTCGTTTATCACTGTTATTTGCTTCCACTCCCGACCGTGATGAATGAATTTCCTCAAAGCAGGATTGCTCATGGAGAAATGCAATACTTTGGTAGGTAAAAGCATAAAAATACACACTTTTTAACATTATTAGAGCCCTCTAGACATCAAATAACACCCCTACAGTCATCTTTACACTCCATTTATTCAATGTACAGTAGTAAACAGGGGAAAATAGGACATAAATAAAACTTCATATAAAGCCACACTAGCATTGGGGGAGTTCTGTACAGTACTTACTGTAGTGGCTATTATCTCTTCAATGTAATGTTACTGACACCTAGTGACCAGTGTAGAATACTACATATCACCATAATTTCCTGGAATGCCTTGAAAATATTTTGTATTTTACTGCATTGAGCCATTTTTATGCTTGAAAATGCCTCAATTTAGGCCAAAAAATGCTGGAAAAAAAGGCCAAATGTACTTCAATGTGCAATAATAGACCTCATTCAACCACAAAACAGCTTGATTCATGTGTTGTTGAGAAACCCTGGTACGCGTGAAGCCACAAAATTGGTAGCGCGGAGTACCAAGGAACACCCGAAAAATGCTATTTTATAGAAAAAGAGGTTTGCATGCAGACAACAATGCAAAATATTGCAAACAAGGAATAGATGGAACTTTTTGTCCGGGCAAGATGGAATTTAATCGCGTTTGTCACCCTGTGCATCAAAATGCTGAGACTTTTTTGGCCCCTTGGCGGGTTGTTTGGGCGCTCCTTTTTGCAAAACACTATTACAAATATCACTCACCAACCAGAATCACCAGCCGGTGTTTGGCTCCGTTCTGTCTGCGGAATAAAGCCACCTCTTCGTAAGTGGGGACGTCGGCCATGTCGTACATTTCGCTCTTTTTAGACTCGTACATCGACTTGTTGGTCTTTTTCTCTCGCCTGCTCAGACGGAAGCTTCTTCGAAACCCGACTAGAGACAGACAGAAAAAAGAGTCAGTGTGTGAAATAAACCAAGTGGAGCCTGAGCACCATTCCCAGCACGCTAACAACAGAACCATCAAAAAATCAGCTGTGACTTTACGAGAATAAAGTCAAAATATTAGGAGAAAAAGTCTCAGAATAATGTCATTTTAGTAGCACAGAGTAGAAATATTAAAGAAAAAATATGTAATATTAAAGTAAGAAAAAAAAGTAATATTATGAGTAACAAAACAAAAAGTTGTCATTTTTGGAAAATCAGGTTGGGGAAAAAGTTACAATATTATGGGACTCAAGTCAAAATATTACTAGAAGAAAATTTACTATGGGAATAATTTAATATGGGGATAATAAATAATAATATGGGAATAAAGTCATAATTATGAGAAGAAAAATTACAAGAACAAAGTTTAAATAGATTTTTTTAGATTTTTGAATAAAATACTGCTAACATTTTTTTAAAAAAACAGCTGTAATTTAAAAAAGGCAAAAAATTACATGAAAAAAGTGTTATTCTATTGGAAAAAAGTCATCATTTTCTAAAAATAAATTTGTAATATTATGAGAAAACAAACCATTTTAGTAGTTTTTTTTTATTTATTAAAGTTGCAATAACAAACCATCAAACAAACAAACAAACAAACAAAACAAAACAGCAAATATTTGGAAAATTTGTTTGGGGAAAAAAAGATAGTCATAATTATGAGAGGAAAATTTACAAGAAGAAATTTTTGAATAAACAACAGCAAAAAAACCAGGTATGATTTGAATAAAAAGTAAAAATGTTATTTTACAGAAAATAAATTTGTAATATTATGAGAGAGGACAATAGTGTCATTTCAGCAGGGTGTGGTAAAAAATATTTTAAAATATGTTTAGTAAAGTTGTAATAAGTTGTAATACTATGAGAAGCATACAACAAAGTATAGTGTAGAAAAAGTTATAATATTGTGGGAATAACGTCAAAATATTACTAGAAGAAAAAGAGTATTTAAGAAAAAATGTTGAAATGTTTGGGAAATAAATGTAAAAAACGTAAAAATATTATGCAAAATATGATATATTTTTAGCATATTGCTTTACTAAATATCACGATGGCAAATTTGCAGCTTTCATTTTTCACTATGCGAGTTTGGACACCCCTGATTTATACAGTACAGTGGATGGGATGCTGCAGATTAAAAAAAATAAAATAAAATAAACATTTGTACAGCACAGAGAAGAAAATTCATGTTATTATTTGAATGTTCAAAAATTCCAACCGCACATAATCGTGGTTACAGAACTTTGGCAAGGAACTCCACGGCTGGAAGTCCAACACCTCGTGGTTGAGTGCTTGAATGTTATCTTTGGCTTCCCACGAGTGGCGAAAGGCAACACAAGCAAGTGCTCTTCTTAATATGAAGGACAAAAAGCTTGGGCTGAAACATGTAAATGGTCTGACCAGTCAGGGAAAGGGTACACAAACGAAGCAACTGGGAGAGATACGTGGTGATGACAGGAAATACTTTTTCAAATTTGCATACTTTCCAGGACCAAGAATTGCTTTAGAATGGGAGCAAAGTGGATGTTGAGCGATGTTGCCAAACAGGGGTGCACAATAACTAACGGTGGCTTGGGAATGCGTTATTTTGACAGCAGTGTTGGTGTAGCTTGGAGATTGTAGCTGCTGCATCCGCCCCTGGCTAACTAAAGACACATATGATTTTTATTAATTTTTCAAATACAAAATTAAACTTTTAGTGTTAAAATACGTGCTGTTTGGAACACTTCTACTAAGGGTGCGCGATAATTATCATGCTGACGAGGGAATTATGACAAAATCCTGTTACCGGTAATTTAAAAAAAACACTGAACTGAAGCGAGATTAACCGGAATGTGCAGGTGAGCAAATTGAGCGCTACTTTTTTTCTCCTACCTGTGATGTTACCGGGTCACTTGTAAACAAACATCCACTTAAAGAGGAAGGATGTCATACCAAACGCTCCTCAATGAGCACACAAAAAAACCTTATCAGCCGCCTGAAACGCCAGCGCTGCGGCATTTGGAAAAGTGCAAAAGGTTTGCCAGAGACCTCTGCGGCGTCACACCGGCTGCTCGGAGCGTGTGTCCAAATACAGTGTACTTTCCTCGGCCACAGCCGGTGGCTCCTCTCCCTCAATATTCCGGTTCTCCTGACAGTAGTGATCTGGCAATAGGAATATTAGGACCAATAACTGGTATTTTTGATGGTGGCAAAAGGACCTTCTAGATGCCAACAAGGCGACAGTAAAGAACCGTATGGTGATAAAAATGATACCTTGTGGTTACTGTCTAAGAATTCAGCTGAAGAGATCATCTTCACTGAGTGCATACAGGCACGTCTCGGCCACGATGGGCACAAAAGGGGCAGGAAAGGAATTAGATGAGGGAGACAGAAAGCCAAAAGAAGACACGGCTCACCTAAACGGCAGCTGCTAATAACGTCGGCATCCTCTGGTGATGAGAAGAGGAAGAAAGGAGGGGCCAAAAGAAAGGCACGTTATCATTTCAGAAGAAAAAAGTCAGAAACGTTGGGAAAATTAAACGGACCACAGCATCACTTGGTACTTTTTAAACGACTGTTTACTTACATTTGCTTATTATACCTAATGCTGTGTATTACATAGACAAAGCTATATATTATTATACACAATGTTATTTATTATTATACACAATGCCGTATATTATTATACACAATGCTATATACTATATTATTATACACAGTGCTGTGTATTATTATGTACACAACGCTATATAAGTATTTTTATACACAATGGTATTTATTATTATACACAATGCTATTTATTATTATACACAATGCAATATATTATTATAGACAATGCTGTGTATTATTATATACACAATGCTGTGTATTATATACATAATGCTATTTATTCTTATACACAATGCTATATACTGTATTATTAAACACAATGCTATGTATTACATACACAATGCTATTTATTATTATACACAATGCAATATATTATTATACAAAATGCTGTGTATTAGACACATAATGCTATATATTATTCTTATTATACATTATGCTGTGTGATATTATATACACAATGCTATATATTATTAATATTCTTATTATTACACACAATGCTGTGTATTATTATATACACAATGCTATATATTATTATACACAATGCTGCACAGTCGTACAATTGTGTTATTCGGAGAAAATGGATATTAATGATTTTCATTTTTTTAATGCATGAATGAATGAATGTAATGCATACAGTTGCACTCCAAAATTGTCAAGCCTAAACGTAAATTGTATTTATTTGCTTATCAAATTGCAGTACGGTAATCCCTCGTTTCCCTCCATCACCGTTTTTCAAAAGTAAATTAAAAAGTCATTATTATGGCTACCTTGTGGTTGAATACAGCCATTATTAGTATTAAAAAATGCATATTTAAGCAAATGTTACATATTATTTTACCTGTAAGTGAGGCATTTTCAAGCATAAAAATCTGTAAATGACAAAATATAAATATCTGACATTCAGAAGACGGATTCAAAGATCCATGCATGTAGTATTTGGCTATGTCCACTAGGTGTCAGTAGTGTTACACTGATGAGACAATAGCCACTGCAGGACACAAGGAACTTTCCCATATTATGTCTTATTTTCTCTTATGTCCACTATATTGAGTAACAGGAGTGTACAGGTGACTATAGGGGTGTTATTTCATGTCTAGGGAGCTCTAATATTGTTAAAACTAAACTTTGAAAGTCTTTAACAGGTGTTCTAGGTTTGTACTACAAAAATATTCCATCTATCTTTCCATCTATGACGCTTATCCTCATTAGGGTTGCGGGTATGCTGGAGCCTATCGCAGCTGACTTCGGGGAGGGGGCGGGGTAAACCCTGGAATATTCCACTGGCACTGTCCGGAAGCAAAATCGAAGGATTAAGTGAGGTTTGAATTAAGCCAACATTCTGTTGCACGACTCCCGGGCGCCACTGCTGCCGATTGGCTGCTAAAAAGCAATTAGTTTGTAGCTGGGAGGCCATGGTTCGTTCTTTCGTGCTCCGTGGACATTTAACAGTCTTCCAGTTGTTTCCCTGCCATCCTGCCTGGCCCTCTGCTTCTCCGTGTTTTATAACGGTAAGATCTTTATGATGCCTTTTTTTTCCAGTGAACTCGCAGTGTCGTTTCTGCTCCCTCCTTTGTTGGCTTTGTTGTACTTTGTGCGAGTCTCGTTAAAAGAAAAGCTATTGTCTTCCAGGGGACTAATACACAAAAGGTCACTCTTCGTCCACGAAATTGATTGGACGTTTTGAAAGTGAACATCATTTACAATGGCTGCTGAATATTTTGGAGCGCAGAAGGGGAATGGTTAGAATGAAAAAGGTGTTGGTGCGTAGTACCTTCTATTTGACCAACTGTGACAATCAGTGAAGGAAGAAAAAAACGGAATACAGGTTATAGAGCAAATGTTGATTAAAAAAAGGGGGCGGGGGCATAGAAAAAGAATTGAGAGGAAAAAGAGGCAGACACCTACCAAACTCTACAGGCACGTCATCTTCAAGAAACAAAGCAAATATGTGAGTTTCCGGTACAAAGGAAGGTGATTTCACGACAGTAGCAGCCTAAACTGTCCAACACGGACGCAAGGCGTCATTCATCTCCAGCTGACGGAGCAAAAATGATGTGCTACTACTAGGAAAACTACGTACATCCTCCGCCACACCGACATGGAAACAGGAGTTCAGAACATTCGGGTTTCTTTCAAAAATGTAAAACAACAGCAGTTATTCGGTGTATTAATTGCCTACGTAGACGAGAACACACACCATGTTGATAACTATTGTTGTTCACAAACTGATAAAAGTCCACACCGGCCATCAAAAGGCCAAAAAGTATGAAGTAAGAGTGTGAGAGTTAAGCACGACATTAGAAGCGCAAAGTGTCGAGGAATTACTGTAACAACAGTGTATTGACTTTGAAGTCCAACATTTCCCAATTTCATGAAGCAAAACTTACAGGATCGCCGGCTTGAGGACCTCTGGATTGGGAGAATTGCAGCAGGGCTTCGCAAAGCAAGTCTCCTGTAAAAACACAAAACAAACATCAACACATGATAACAAGTGTTGTTCACGACTGACAAAAACAAACATCAACACAATATAACAAGTGTTGTTCATGACTGACAAAAACAAACATCAACACAATATAACAAGTGTTGTTCACGACTGACAAAAACAAACATCAACACAATGTAACAAGTGTTGTTCACGACTGACCAAAACAAACATCAACACAATATAACAAGTGTTGTTCACGACCCATAAAAACAAAAAACACAATATAACAAGTGTTGTTCACGACTGATAAAAACAAACATCAACACAATATAACAAGTGTTGTTCGTGATTGACAAAAACAAACATCAGCACAATATAACAAGTGTTGGTAAACGATTGAGAAAAAAAACAACACAATATAACAAGTGTTGTTCATGACTGATAAAAACAAACATCAACACAATATAACAAGTGTTGTTCATGATTGACAAAAACAAACATCAACACAATATAACAAGTGAGGTTCATGACTGACAAAAACAAACATCAGCACAATATAACAAGTGTTGGTAAACGATTGACAAAAAAAACAACACAATATAACAAGTGTTGTTCACGACTGACAAAAACAAACAACACAATATAACAAGTGTTGTTCACAACTGACAAAAACAAACATCAACACAATATAACAAGTGTTGGTAAACGATTGACAAAAAAAACAACACAATATAACAAGTGTTGTTCATGACTGACAAAAACAAACAACACAATATAACAAGTGTTGGTCACGACTGATAAAAACAAACATCAACACAATATAACAAGTGTTGTTCATGACTGACAAAAACAAACATCAACACAATATAACAAGTGTTGTTCATGACTGACAAAAACAAACATCAACACAATATAACAAGTGTTGTTCATGACTGACAAAAACAAACATCAACACAATATAACAAGTGTTGGTCACGACTGATAAAAACAAACATCAACACAATATAACAAGTGTTGGTCACGACTGACAAAAACAACAACACAATATAACAAATATTGTTCATGACGAATAATAACAACAACACAATATAACAAATATTGTTCATGACGGATAAAAACAACAACACAATATAACAAATATTGTTCATGACGGATAAGTACCCCCTGCAGCACAAAAGAAGTGCTGGTAGAAGCATAGCCACACAGTGATGTTCCATGTTCCACTGACGTGTCTAAATTAGTAGGATTATGATGCATTCAGTGTCTGTTTGGGATGGAATTGTTTCTCACCTCTCCTGAAACTGTTTGGACGGGATGAGGCCAGCGCGGGGGTTTGCGTCCCCTTCATGTTTGGCTTGCCACCAGGTTGCGTCATCTTGGCTCATGATCTGGAGGATGGACCCCTTCTTGAAGGCCAGCCCCGCCTCTTTGCACGGGATGGCTTTGTCCTCTTTTGGATCGTAGTCAAAGAGCGCCTTCACAAACATCTTCAAATCAAAGAGGAGAAGAATGATTCATTATGGATGAACGCTTTCTTAGACAAAGATCATCATGCCTTGAAAATTTGCCTCAACTCTGTCCCACCTTTGGCTCCTTGTTTGAAAGCTCATCTTGGACTGCAGGAACAACCTTAAAGGTGATGGCCCCTTGAGACTGAGCCTGAATATTAGAAGAAAATTAATATTATTTCACATGTACCATTCAGTATTCTTGGACATGCAAGTTCTCAGATATATATTTTTTTAAATATATGTAATTATACATTACACATAGTCTTTAATATACTGTATATGACATACAGTATATTTATGATAAACATATTATTAAATTGGTAATAACTTTTTACATCAGATTTTTTACAAACATCTCATTCACCCATAGTCAGTAATAATTCATAAAAAATATTAGATTTTGTTTACGATAACACAACTCATTCAGCCTAAATTGCTAATATTTTTTAACAGATTTTTACAAACACTTTTTAATTACCCTATGTTGGTCATTTTTTTAAAATTATAGTATAATTTTTTATTAATTTAATTGTAGATTAAGATATTTTTATATTTTGTAAATGTAATTAATTTATTTTAATTTATTTTTTATTGAAATAACTCATATTTTATCCGATTTTTATCTAATTCACCAGTAATAATTCATAAAAAAATATTAGATTTTGTGTGAAAAAAATCATTAACCATAAATCGCTAAAAATATATATATTTTTTTAAATAAACACTTTTAAACACTTTTCATTCACCCAATGTCTGTAATCATTTTTTTATTTATAGTATAATATTTTAATAATTTAATTATAGATTATTAATTTGTATTTATTTTTTGTATGTGTTATATAATTTTTTCTTATTTTTTAATTATTAAATTCACCCTGTGTTGGTAATAATTGATAAATACCTGGTAATGCAGGTAACCAGTGTAGCATGCATTTAATGTTGTTTTTCCCCAAGAGATTTCCTACTTTTTCCAGTGGTCCTTGAATGCACCTCAGCTGCTGTGAGACCAAAATGTGAAGCGACGATGTAACAGATCGTAAAAGAAGCAAATACATGCCGATACGTAAGTCGTGAGCGGAAGGACAACAGGCAAGGGGTGTGATTATCCCGGCTTGCAGAAAAATCTTCATCTCCATCTGACATGTTGGCTCTCCTCTACGCATTTGTGTCACTATTTTAAAACGTAGGAACCGAGGGAAGGCCTTTTGTGCCGACAAGTCATCCCCCTGATGGCGATTCCATTGATGTGATTGGAGGAAGGGAACTACGTTACATCCTTTACATGGATGTAATGTAGTTCCTGGACCACACCAGACGCGCTACTTTGGCAAAAGGGAATGGAGAAGTGACAAAAGAGACGAATCCTACCAGGATACGAATAATTTCCTCTGGTTTCTTGTCATCCACTGGGATCCCATTCACCTCCTTCAGCTCATCCCCGATGTGGATAAGACCTGCCACACGCGCACACGCGACTGAAGTTACCCGATGAACATTTACGTTTGTTTTATTTGCCAGTTTGTAAAACGTCGGAACCGACCACTTCTGTCGGCCGCCCCTCCTTTCATGATCCGCGCCACCAGGACGGCGCCCGTGACGTCATCTTGCGTTATTGTTGCTCCCTATGAAACACAAACGATAAACCGGGAATTCATGACTGAAATAAAAAGGATTCCGAGTGAATGCTGAGGAAAATTGAGGTAAATGAACGACTCACCAGCGGCTCCTTGTTTTTCACCAGTCTTATGATCTTCACGGAGTCCTCGTCTTGGTTGATGTCTTCGGGCATGGGAGGCAGTTCCGGGTCGTAGCACTTCTGTGCCACCGTGTCGTGGACGGACAGAAGGCTCTGTGAAAAAAGGGGCGGGGTTAATGACAACACGGAAATGGATCAATCTCTAAAAAGGGATCCAGGGATATTAGATCCTAGCTCCACTCCATAAATCTCGAGTTGAGTGCAGCGTAAATCTGCATTCTTCTCCTCTTGGCCTGCCTTCAAGAGGCTGCATGCTAACGGTTGTCAGCAAACAGAAAGAAGAATTGGATATGGGGCTTCTTTGAAGGATGCTGCCTGTGAAGTAGCGAGAGCAGAGGAGCCGTGACTGTGAGGTAAGTCTTTAGCTCCCCGGAAAACAAACAAATCTTCTCCTTGCTGCCTTAGTCTGGTTCAGATTTACATCTGAACATCCTTGTTCCACAACATGTAGAACAAGGTGTTCCCAACTGGGCCTGAAACCCATGTTTTCCAACACTTTTTCCCAATTTTTTTGCTACCCTCTGGAGGCCCTGGCACCCTTTGCCAGCTGGCTCGGCAAGTAATGCATAGATAAACTTTTACATACAAAAAAACACACAATCAGCTATGTCACGGATCGTGGTGCAACGATTAATACAGGACTGTATGAGTATAAGGAGAGTAAAAAAAACAAGTCAAACATCAGTGGTATTTAATCTAATGCATTTATTACTGTGTGTTTATTGTCATTTTTGTATTTATTTTCTGAACCACAAAATCCTCACCTTTAAATGAGGCTTGACCAGCAGCTTGAGAAGCTCTTTCATTTCCCCGTCCACTGATTCCCCCTGAAGCTCCTCAACCAACTGAAAGAAAGTGTGATGAGTACATTCACGGGACCCCTTACTCATAAATGGAATATTTTCATACTTAAAAGCATAGAAAACTTGTTTACCACTTTCTAAATACACTTTTGGACATTATTGGAGCTCTCTAGAGATGAAATAACACCCCTAGAGTCACCGTTACACTCCTACTGCCCATTATAGTAGACATAATAAGAGAATAATACATAATATAGACTCAAAACTTCTTGTTTCCTTTTTGTTTTGTGTTTTTGCACTTCCTGCAGTGGCTGTTGTCTCATCAATGTAACATTACTGCCACCTAGTGATCAGTATAAAATACAACATCCTCACAAAGTCTTTGAATGGGACTTTTGAGTGCTTTGTATTTGCATTTTACTTCAGTTAGCCATTTTCATGCTTGAAAATGTTTACAAAGTACATCAAATGTGTTGCATTATGCGTATTTTGACTAATATTTTTTAAACGTGCGATAGAGTGAAGGCGTGAAATTGGAAGGGATTACTGTGTAGTCATGCGAGCAATGCTAGTGAAAAGATGAAGGGCGGGGTGGGAGTATGCAGGGTACGGCCGGCACTTGATGAGGAGGGGTGTGACCGCCTACTTGGTTGGCGAGCGGGGCGGCGTTGTTCAAGACGGGAGTGGGTGTGCTCTCCTCATAGCGTTGCAGTTTTTCATGGATCTGAAAGTACAGTTTGAACCGGCATGGCGGCTGGGGTTGTTTATCAAAGCAAGTATTCCCAAAGAAAAAAGGCGGATGTTTCATTCGACCTTGAACAATGCATGCAGGCTTTTCTCCCCAAACATGCGCTGGAGGAAGGTGTTGTCCTCGCGCTGGCCGCCGTGGGGCTGCAGTTTTGAAGGCAACGCTGCCAGCAGCTCATACAAACCTGTTGGGACAAAGAGCAAACTGGGTGAAATTGAGTATTGAGTGGGTTTGAGTGCTGCAGCTATGAATCCAGCAGGGTCTCAATTTGAGACAGATTCTTCACTTCTGCTTTGTCCGTACGTTATAGTGGGGGCGTCCAAACTACTTCGATCAATTGTGATGATATGTAGTGTTCTACTCTACTCACTTTGTGCCAGTAATGTAACTAATGAGTCAGTAAACGCCACATGAAGTACAAAACTGGAATACATATTATGCCTGGTATGTCGTGTTTTGTGTTATTATGTTTACCACAATGGGTCATAGGCGTGTAAAGGTGACTATAGGGGTGTTATTTCATGTCTAGAGGGCTCTGATGAGAAAAAGCATATTTAGAAGGTGGTAAACTCATTTTCTATGCTGTATGTTATTATAATCATATTCAATAACATAACCATATATTATTAATATACAATAATTCAATACACAATAGGTTGAATGAGTAACTAATAATAAGTTAATACATTCAATTAAATGATAATAATTAGTAAAAAGTATTAAATATATCCAAATGTAATTCTCTAACATTCTAAATAAGGAATCCTGCGGAAGTTGACTTATCTCCGCCGGGTGTGGAACCAATGAATCTGATGTGCGGGCCGGGCACTGTGGGTGGTACCTGGCTCGGGACCCACGCCGGTGGTGAGGGCGGGCATGGCTCTGCCGATCACCCCCCCTTAGCCTGTGGGGAACCGCAGTGTGGAGATAGTGTGGGGAATTCCTCAGCAGCTCTCCTGCACCGGAGGACCGGCTTTAAGCCAAGGAAACCTGCAAGAGGAGATTTTGGCGCATCATCAAACGCCGCAATAGCCGAGTATTTTCCTGACACGTCCGTCTCGCTTCATATTGTTTGCCAACTTGCAGATATTATTGCAGCTCATACTAAGCATGAAAACAGTGCAGAGTCCAGAAAACTCCCGATGTAAAGGGTGAATCTGAATCCCATCCGTGTTTCACAGAGACGCTTTTGTCATTTTGCGCTTGTAAATGGAATACCAGACAATGGGGGGGTACTACGCTGTAATACGAGCTCTCTGCCTTTTGTTGCGTCCAAAAAGAAATGGCGGTATACTTCCCCATATGATAAAATGCACTCTTTCCATTCAGGAAGCCTCCCCATGTCCAGCAATGAACACCTGGAACATTTTACAAGGCCGGACCGGGCCGTAAAGGACAAAACGTACAAAAACAGACAGTTCCGTAAAAACCCTTCACCATGTCAAATCAAACGATACAATATGACATTATCGTGCGTCAGTATGAGCAGGACGAGCCTGAAGAAATGATCAAGCACCATCTGGTACAGGGGGCGGGAACCTTTTGGGAGCCATGAATGACAAAGTTTCCTATTTTTTCAAAAGTGATTTTTGTAAAAGAAAGTGTCAAAAAAACATTATACATCATAAAACAATTATATTTTTATTTGTAATAGTATGACTTTATTCCCACAATATTTTACCCCCAACCTAAGATTCACACAACTTGATATTGTTTTGTTTGTTTCTTAATATTGTGACATTTAAAACATACAAATTAACTAAACTGACATTGTTTTTACTCAAAATATTACAAGTTTATTCTCCTAAACTTGTGACTTTTTTTTTTTTTTTTATATTTTCACTTTCTACTCGTAAAATGACAGCAATTTTTCCATTTCTGGTGTTTTTTTTTTATTATCCAATTTTCAACTCAACTTTTCTCATAAATATGACTTTATTCCTGTAATATTTTTGACTTTATTCTCTCGATATTATAACCTTTTCCACAAACTAATTTTCAAAAAATTAAAACTTTTTTTGGTTAGATTACAACCTTTTTTCTCCTAATATATTTTTTTAATATTTTTATTTTTTTGTAAGATTACTGCTCATTTTTCACTTTTTGCTTTTCACTCGGACCGCACTTTCGAACACCCTTTTTGTAAAGCAAGATGTTGTATATATTTTAAGAAAAAAATCACTTATAATAAATAAATGTTATGGCGTTTAGAATCTTCTCAGAGCCATATGTGGTCATCAAAAGAGCCACATCTGGCTCCCGAGCCATAGCTTCCCTACACTTGATCTAGTGGGAAAATTTTAATAGCATTTTAATACCACACAGTTGCAATATGTAGTAATATAAAAAATAAAATTTACAAAGATTGATTATAAGGGAAGTGAAAATACTGAAAGCTGAGATGCAATTATAACTTGTTATGGTATAAGCAGCACGGTGCAAGTACATTTAGACGTCCATAAAGAAGAATCTGGCACCACCTAGTGGAAGCTTTTATTACAGCAGGGAGAGCTGACAATGACAATACACTAAAAATAGTGTTTTTAGATCATCTTTCATCACGCCATCATCCCTAAAAACAACAATGTAGTCATAAAACTATGAATTATATTTTGTGTTGTGTGACCCTTTAAATGTCATCATTGAAATATATTTCGCCCATAAAACGGCCAATTAGAACAAGAGAAAAAAATCACAACATACCTCTCCATTGGTCCCGTCTTAATGAGCTGTTAATAGATTTAATTTGTATTACCACGGCGTGTTGAAAGCGACACCTTCATCACATGTTAGCACCCCCATGATCACACCGCCTCCTCCACTTTGATCTCTAAAAGGAGCACTTTGATCCAAGTAATCCACCAGATCCCGCGTCCGCAGACTCACTGGGCTCTGATTGGTTGATCTGCTCTGATCCTCCGTCAGATTATGCCTCTGGCTAGATAACACCTGCTCTCACCTCGCGTATGATGATAACGTTTTCACAGCAATGTCTTGATTGAAAATTGGGGATAGACTGGAAGTCATGGAGCAAAATACCCATCTTGGTGTCCAATTGATCACTTCAACATCACATTTTGCGAAAAAATATGGCAGCCATTCGATTTTTAGTGTTTTGAGCAGGGCTGACATTTATACATATATATATCACATTTTAGTCATTTTAGTCGAGATTTAGTCAGACAAAGATGAATATAGGGGTGTTATTTCATGTCTGGAGGGCTCTAATAATGTTAAATTAACGTGAAATATTATTTTATTAAACCATATATGAAATATATTATGAACACATTATTGATATAGAAATAATTAAATAAATACTTTAAATATTTAACAAAAATGTAATAAGTTAATACAGTAATAAACTACATGACATACAGTGAGGGAAAAAACTTTGAAGCCCATCTGATTTTGTAAGTTTGCTTGCTAAGAAAGAAATTATCAGTCTATAATTTCAATGGTAGGTTTATTTGAACACTGAGAGACAACAATGACAAAAAAATCCCAAAAATGCGTTTCAAAAAGAGTTATAAATTATTTTGCATTTCCATGAAGGAAATAAGTATTTGATCCCCAAATCCGTCAGCAAGATCTCTAGCTCCCAGGTGGATCTTATACAGGTAACGAGCTGACACTGGCAGCCCTCTCAGCTCGTTACCTGTATAAAAGAGACCTGTCCACAGAAGCAATCAATCCAGATGCCAAACTCTGCACCATGGCCAAGACCAAAGAGCTTTGCAAGGATGTCAGGGACAAGATTGTGGACCTACACAAGGCTGGAATGGGCTACAAGACCATCGCCAAGCAGCTGGGTGAGAAGGTGACAACAGTTGGTGCAGTTAATCGCAAATGGAAGAAACATAAATTAACTGCCAATCTCCCTCGGTCCGGAGCTCCATGCAAGATCTCACCTCGTGGAGTTTCAATGATAATGAGAACGGAATCAGCCCAGAACCACTCGGGAGGAACTTGTCAATGATCTCAAGGCAGCTGGGACCATAGTCACCACAAAAACAGTTGCTAACACACTATGTCGTGAAGGACTGAAATCCTGCTGTGCCCGCAAGGTCCCCCTGCTCAAGAAAGTCCATCTACAGGCCCGTTTGAAGTTTGCTACTGAACATCTGACTGATTCAGAGGAACACTGGGTGAAAGGGTTGTGGTCAGATGAGACCAAAAGTCTCCAGACCTTAATCCCATAGAAAATCTGTGGAAGGAGCTGAAGGTTGGAGTTGCCAAACATCAGCCACAAAACATGAAGGACTTGGAGAGGATCTGCAAAGAGGAGTGGGCCAAAATCCCCCCTGAGATGTGTGCAAACCTTGTGGCCAACTACAAGAAGAACTACAGGCTGACCTCTGTGATTGCCAACAAAGGTTTTGCCACCAAGTACTGAAGCACGTTTTTCAAAGGGATCAAATACTTGATTACTTTCTGGAAATGCAAATTAATATATAACTCTTTTTGAAACGCATTTTTCTGGATTTTTTTGTCATTGTTGTCTCCCAGTGTTCAAATAAACCTACCATTGAAATTATAGACTAATCATTTCATTGTTAGTGGGCAAACTTGCAAAATCAGCTGGGGTTCAAATAGTTTTTTCCCCTCAATGCAAAGACTAAACTAATAAATATTAGTTTAAAACTCTCTCTGTATACAAAGTACACCTGTAGAAGTCTACTGGTGAATAGAAAATCAAATGTAGGTATGTTATAGGTTAAAAAACATAATAATGGGCAGAAACGTCAATACAATAAATAAATGTGTAAATAACTATCATATTCAAAGTAAATGGATAGGAATTTTGGACATATGTGCCATTGAATAAATAAAATATAGTTACAAATCCAATAGTTTGGCATGTTTACGTTGTTTGTTGATGACCAGTCCAGGATGTACCCCGCCTCTCGCCCTAAGTCAGCTGGGATAGGCTCCAGCGTACCAGCGACCCTGATGAGGATAAGAACATAGAAAATGGATTGGTGGGTGTTGTTTGTTGCGAGCAGCGACCCGTCCCACTTTGTTTGACGGTCCTTGAACGCACCACCCTGCGCAGAGCCTACTATACTGTATTTTTACTCTTTGTCTTTCACCTTGTTTATTTTGACAGGATCAGTCTGACACTTTTTCCGCATTTTTGACCTCCATCAAGGAAGAAGCCACAAATTAGAAAGTGCCTGTTCTGTTATGCTGTTCTCGAGTCCCGTCCACGCAGGGACGTGGACCAGTGGTGCGCGGCTATGTGTCTAACTGGCACCAGCTTGTGTCAATCCAGGGTGTAGGTGGGTTTGCCATCTACTTGTGCAAGCTGTAGCAGGCAGATAAGGTTCCACTGTTTCATTCTACAGAACTTCTGTTGTTTTGTTCTAGTCAGAGGTCATACAGGTATTGGATTTGATGACGTTTTGAGTGCTAATGTGCATATTTGTTGGTGCACAAGCTCCAGTTGGCTGGCAGATTGGACAGAGAAAAGCCTAAGAAAAGTACTATCGGGGGCGGGTATGGACCGGTGTCTTAGTGGTGTCCATGTTGGCCGATGAAATAATCATGATTAATAAGGAAAATTGTAATTATTGTATGAAAGACAGGCTGCCATAACAAGATTCCAGCGGTCACAGAAGCAATGAAGCAACACAGGACTCGGTCGCTTTTGCGAACACAAACAATACACCGAGTTAGCAGGCGGAATAGCCACGAAACAAGCGGATACCGCGTACTGTATTCCTTTGAGGAAATATACTTATGATAACAATCAGGCAAACAAAAGCAGACCTACCAGATCCTGATCTTGCTGCAAGTGTAAGAAAGGCGGCGTGACGCGCTTGTGCGGGCACACCCACCTGCAGGAAAACTCCCGTACAGGAAGCGGCCTGCCCACCAGGTGCATCTATCTGCTCACCTGAACAGACCTGAAACTCTTGTTCCCCTACAAAAGGCCTGCACCCTCCTCCTCCATGTTAAGACCACAAACGCAGCACTATTACTACAAACTACTCATGGATTTTGCCACGGTGCCGTTCATTCCTCGCACGGACTCACTTCTTCGTTGAAGAACAGCAGCAAAGCAAACGGTTCAAATTCAATACCAGGTAAAAAGATTTGGCGAATGCTCCTTCTTGTGCTTTAAAAGCAAAACTTCAAAGCTAAAATCAGTGTGCAGTGACAACAATGACCACCAGGTGAGGCTCTAACAACAAGAAACATAAAATTCAAACTATTTAGAAAATGGTACAATAGTAGAAATCGTTCCTACATAAATGTATTAATATCATCATTATCATAACCATAATAATATCCCTTAGCAAGCTTAATATAATACTGATGATTCATTATTAAAAATACTGTTTTTACATGTACACATAATACCCAAAAATGCTTTAAAAAATACATTACAAATTATTATTATATATAAAATTATATAATATAATCATATATTATTATTATATTGTTCTAAAAATATCATTATAACAATATATTGTTTTTCCATATGATTTATTTAGCTTTTTTGTTTATAATGTTTATATGCTCTAAATGTACAAAACATTATCATTATCCATATTATATTATTATTATATTGTTATAACAACATAGTATTTTTTACCATGATTGATTTTGCTTTGTTTGTTTATAATGTTTATATGCTTTACACGTACAAAACATTATTATCAGTGTTATACTATTATTATTATATTGTTATAACATTTGCATAACAATATATTATTTTTTCCATATTACTTATTTTGCTTTTTTGTTTATGTTTACAAGCTTTACACATACAAAACATTATTATTATTATCCATAAGATATTATTATTATATTGTTATAACAATATCATTATAACATTTATATATATTTTTTTCCCATATGATTTATTTTGCTTAGAATGTTTACATGCTTTACACGTACAAAAATTATTAGCCATACTATATTGTTATGACTATTACTAATCATTAATTTGTTTAAGCTGTAACGTGTAAAAAGCTACATCAAATGATAAAACGTGCAGAAAACATTATTTTGTAATAACCACATTTTAAAATATCCTTATTATCAATACTCTTTTTATATTGTTTTTGTAAAAAATGTAAAACATATAACCAAAAAATAAAAAAAAAATAAAAATGTTATTTAAATATTATTATTGACCAGTCCAGGGTGTACCCCGCCTCTCTCCCAAAGCCAGCTGGGATAGGCTGTAGTACATAAAGTACATAGAAATGCGTAACCTAACCTAACCTCAGCCAGTATTGTTCCGATGAAACTTTGGGTCACCTGCATGCTACACAGGGACAGCATGCAAACTGTGGGGCGAGCTCCCACTCTGCCATTCTCAATTTTTGGTCATGGCCATGAGTAACTCCACATCGCTGTTGGTCCCCCACCATCCTTGTCCTGTTTCCCTGCTTCCCATTGAGAAACAGCAGCTCATTGTCTCACACGGTCACACTAACCGGGCCGCAGTCGGTGTCAGCCGCCACTCAGGCATTCCTCTCTCTCACACTCACAGCATCAATGAATTCATGGGCAGTTTCACTCCCAAGAGTATTTGACCTCACCGACGTGCCAAATGCATGGGCGGCTAATAACAGGAGGTGGCGCATCACTTCAAACTGTGGCGGTGAAAAAAATCTGTCAAGGAAAAGCAGATTTTTGATCGATAAGGTTCCTTCCTTTCCTTTGTAAGGCAGTAAGTAGACAAAATAGGACACCATCTTCTTTTTGGTGGGAAAAAAAGATGCTCGTCATTCAATCCAAGCATGGACAGACGTTTGGTTGCACAAAGATAAGTCAACAGTGCCATCAAGTGGCCAAATGAGGCAAAGACGCACATCACAGGCCCTTAAAATGGGGGTTCTGCTGGTTATTCAATGAAAGAGAGGCGAGTGCACTCATCTCCTGTACATACTGTAAGTACCCTGACATTAATGGGATGATAGTGGATTAGTGCAACAACGGCAGACAGGAAGAGAACAGCAGGTAGCCATTAAGCCTCACTAATCTGCCGCGTTTATTGCTTGCTGCTGGGTAACCCTCATGCATGCTCAGGTCATTCTTGGAGCACAAACATACATCGTCAGGTATGTTCACTGACACACACACGTGTGAGGGGTGTTTACAGAATAATGTAACAGCACTACTAAGGGGGAAGAGGAAGTCCGTTCCATTAAATTAATAAAGTTGATGAAAGGAGACAACAAAAGGCGTGCACACTTTAAAAAAAATACGTATATTACCTATTTATCTCCTAAACATAAGTACAAAGGAGTACTAGGAGAATATTAAGAAGTGTAACTGTTGATTTGTCCTAATCAAATATCATGACATTACTACTACGAGGAGAACGAGTGGGAGGAGCCACCTGCTGCGGCCCAGCAGGGTGCACTGTACTCGGACACACGCACCGAGAAGCCGGTGGGACGCCACGGAGGTCTCTGGCAAACCTTTTGCACTTTCTGATAAAGTTTTTTTGTGCACTCTGAAGTTTGAGCATCATTACTGTCACTCAAGGTTGCAACACTGGTATCATATCGGAAGTGATACGGGGCGCGATTTTTGGGACACCCTGTATAATATGGAAACCGGGATCAACACAGCAGACGCTGGTAGGCTTTGGGTCTCGGCCCTCTCCCCATGTTCTTACTTCACAAGGACGCCAGAGGAATAACCTCAACCTTATGATCCAAGCTCCGATGCACCTTCTAGAAGATGACACCATCCTACCTCATGAACCTTGGGTTTATCGGCTCATGATGGAAATAAATTCCGATAGCCCCGCAAGCTGGTGCTGTGCCCGTAATTTCCAACAATACGTTCCTACTCCAGCACGTGAAAAAGGGGACGCATGTTGCCATCCCTGCTCTCCATCTCCGTGAGCCTCTCTGGTGTAAAACGCCCACATGGGTAAATCAGTGACAACACCCGCATTTGCATTGGAAAAAGCACCCAAACTGCCGAGCATCCTCACTTAAACGTTGCTCTCCTTCACCCTCCTTTCCAAAACCAAAGGCCTCGGGAGGCCCCTGAAGAAGCACAAGTGTTGCTCCCGTGCTATGTTTATGAGTGTCACTGTCAATAATGAAGACAAGACAAAAGCAAAGTCCGTTAAATATGGCTTCTCTCGCCAGCGGCAAGCAACTTGATGCTACCCCGTGTGCCCGACGCGATAAAACCCGACGTATGCGCGTGATGCCTAAACTTGCAGAGAAATAGGAAACCGGATAACTGGACGTCATAAAAGTCAGGAAAGGGTACACGTACTGTTGAATGTTGGCAACAGAAGGCCTCTGTCTGTTAGCACACCAATTAACACATTCCGCCACCTTTCCATGTCAAGTGGACATTCAAACTGATGAACTGGAGGCAATGGTGTGTGTGTGTTCCTGTTTCCTGGTATCCCTAATCATTTGCATGGGCTTTGCATGGGTTGCTAGGGAAAAGGAGAGTTGGCACCGAGACCGAGGGCGTGGAAAACAATGCGGCGATTGTGCATCGCCGAATGACGGCCCGTGAAGAAAATGACTAACATTATTTAAATGCCCTGGGTCTTTCGGGTGCCTATGGTCTCACAGTGAGCTGAAAAGGGCCATTGAGGGGCGAACCGCCACCATGGATGAAAGCGTCACCAACATTAGTGATCCTCAGTTATTCCAAATAAAAGCATGAACACACAAACCACCACAAACATACCCTCACACCCGCTCGAAGAATCGGATAAAACACCCCTGTTTGACATCTGTCCAAGGGTCAGTACAGAAACTGTAAGCACCAGATAGCTTTACTTTACTTTATTCATCTCCAAGAAAAAAACTTTATCTGTGTACGGCTGCAAAAAAAAAACTTGATTTTCTTTGTGGATGCATCTGAAGCTTGTTGTTTCTATTGATCACGTAATTGGTTAGGCCCCAAACTTTTTCCACCAACTTATTATAAAACTGAAATACAAAAATATAATATATCGCGCGCAAATTTAAATCAATTTTTTTTTTTTAATCCAATCTTGTCAAACGTCTTTTTTTATTTTTTAACACGAAATAAGATGAACAAGGACGCTGGTGTAAAGACGTTGTGTGCAAAACTACTAACAATATTCTCAAAATAATCAGTTTTTCACTCATTGAAAAATGTTCATCTGCTTGCAATCAACCCCGGTCGATGTCACGCCCCTGAGAGCCATATACCCCAGGGTATATAACCCACCGTGATGGGTAGGTTCGCACACAACACAGTAAAAAAGTGCCATTCATATAAAACTCAAGGGCCGCACTAACATTAAACTTTCATATTAAGGTGGGGGCCACAAAATATCCTATTGCGGGGCGCAATTTTAAATTATTTTTCCCTATAATATATATATTATATAAATATAGCTTTTGCAACTTTTTTCTCAGTCAGTTAGGACTGTTTACTCTTCATGTTTTGACTTTATTTTCGTAAAAATTGCTGTTTTTCCCCCCATTTCTGCTGTCCTTTTTGTCTCTTTAAATTTTCCACATTTTCCTGTAGTTATGACTTTATTCCCATAATATTTTGACTTTTCCTTTTTTCATAATATTATGACTAAAAACTATTTTTTTCTTTAATGAATCAACCGAAAATGACATTAATTTTAATATAATATTAATTTGTATTTATATAATTAATTTTCATCATGATATTACAATATATAACATTATTATCATAAAATTACAACTTTTTCTTGTTAAAAAGCAACTTTTTTGTCTTAAAAATTCACACAAAATTATTGTCTTTTTTTATGATTTAATTTTATTTTTACAATATGCCACGGGCCATGAAAAAAAACTGCAGATACAAGCAATTGGCCTTGAGACTGCAAGACGGACCAAATCAATAGAACGCAAACACAAACAGCTAATGGTTTGGACCACAGTTTATCAGAAAAGATGCGAAAAAAATGTCCATCGCTGTTTTCCAAAGCTGGTGTGTGTGAAGATCTTGTTTAGCCATGAACACTAAAATAATAGGTTTGCGTTCTTGGACGACAAAGCAAATTATAAAACATCTCATTTTCAGAGGCTGAAATCCAAGGATACTTACATTTTGAAAATTAAAAACATGACTAATCAAACACCAAAACAACTGACGATTTATTGGATTATTGATTGATCTTTGACCCAGTTCTACTGTCAATCGTTAAATGTCAGTGTTCAAAAAGAAAATCCATAACAGGAAGGTACGATCAAAATAATGTTTTTAACTCCTTTGGCCTTTCCTGACTCTTGTATAAATAGCAGGGATCGCTTGTATCATTCTCAGAAATCCCTACAAACACACAGACACTGCAGTTCTTCATTAGACAGCGACTCATTCCCCCATTCATACTTTTATGTCTGCAGCTGTCTACATCACTCAGAGTTGGGGATACATTTCCACACTCCTTGAATCCCCAGCTGACCTAAAAGCAACTTGTGGTGGTGACGGAAAGATATCGAATGCTCGGCGTTGAGTAAAGAAATGTGAACACCGGGCATGTAAACGACACACAGACGGCGTAAATACATGCGGGTGTGTGCAGAAACACCGTTTGTTTGTTGGAACTTTCATCTTTGCATGCCTCCACAGTCTAAATCAGGGGTCTCAAACGTGCGGCCCGCGGGATGCTATTTTGTGGCCCCCACCTTAATATGAAAGTTTAATGTTAGTGCGGCCCTCGAGTTTTATATGAATGGCACTTTTTACAGTGTTGTGTGCAGAGCTGACGAGCCTACCAATCACGGGTATATGGCTCTCAGGGGCGTGACATCGACCAGGCTTGATGCAAGCAGAGAAACCTTTTTCAACTAGTGAAAAACTGATCATTATTACTAGTTTTGCACACAACTTGGTTAAACCAGTGTCATGACGTTTAAGAAGATTTGATTTTAAACAATTTTTAATTTAAATCGCGCGCATGTGCTCCCGGCCCAGGCTCGGCCAGACTCTGCCTCCAGCGGCCCCAAGGTAAGTTGAGGTTGAGACCCCTGGTCTTAATGTTAGAAAGGCTGAGGAGAACACTGAGGAATCATAGCACATTAAAGGTTCTGCACTTGCCAACCTTTCCAGTGTGGATACTTTTAGGTGAGGAAACTGACATTTTTCAGTGATAATGTCAACAAATTAAATACTATGTAGAATCTAAAAAACTATTACATGGACTTGGGTTCACGATGAGTTCATTTTGCTTAAAAAGAGTCGGAACACTGCCAGGGCAACCCCACACTCTGTAGAACTTCTGCCAAGCTAGTTTTCTTAGGGGGGAAGAAAGACATACCCGCTGCAGCTGCAAACTTTAGACCAGCTGCCAACTGGTACTTGACACAGATTAGTCCAAACAAGTCTCAGAACTTTTCAAAAATGTGTTTGCCTAGAGCGAGTGGAATGACGGGCACAAAACACCAACAAACATCTCTCACATGAAGGCATCAAATTGAAACTGCTGATGGGAAACCCAAAGTCTGTGTCCCTATTGTGCTAGACATGCAGTCATCCTTCCATTGGTGACCCACTTGGCTTATAATGTGCTCTGTTTACTGGGTGCCAAATGGTCAAGTCATCATCACCTTTTTAACACAACTCTTTTGCTATCGCAATGAAATCCTCCCTGAAAGTGAAAGACTACTGATCTGTACGTGAAAACAAAAAATGGACATAGAACAAGATGTTTGTTACGGCCAAAATGACCCTAAAGTGCAAAAGGAGAAACTGGGAGGCTGAAAGCCCAGAACCGCTATACAGAAACACTGTTGACTATACTTATTCGGTTTTCCTACGTCCCAGTTTTTGTACTCTCATCTGGTCAGGAATCTTTCTGAAAACCTCCCTGTGGAGAAGTTCAGAGAATGTCCCACAGAGAGGCCTTGGGGAAGACCCAGGACGCATTGGAGAGACTATGTCAAGGCCTCAGAATTCGCCAAAAGGAGTTTGACAAAGCAGGATTCTCATCTTAGACTAATGTCCTTGCAACCCGACCTCGGATCACTTAGGACCACATCCCATGTTTGTGATGGTAAAAAGGACCCCTTGTGCCAGGACATGTACGGATGGTAAGAAACACTCCTGAATTCAATCCCCCCAGGAAGTAGGGGAAATCCGCATCAACAATATGTTCCATACATTGTCATTTACCATTTTGCTGTATTTTTTGTTAACATATTTGGGTTTCTAGAAGGAATTAACTGAATTTACGTGAATTTTTGTGGGCAAAATTGCCCCGGTTTTCATGCATTTCAGTTTTGAGTGGACCTCCATCTATCCATTTTCTATGCCGCTTATCCTCAGTAGGGTTGCGGGTATGCTGGAGCCTATCTCAGCAGCTTTGGCGGGGTTCAATCGTGGGGAACATATAGACAAACAAGCATTCACATGCACATTTATACCGATTGACAATTTAGAGTCGCCAATTAACCTAACATGCATGTTTTTGGAATGTGGGAGGAGTACCCGAGTACCACGCACGCACAGGGAGAACATGCAAACTCCACACGGAGATGCCCAACGGAGATTCGAACCCAGGTCTTCCAGATCCTGACCGTGTGGCCAACGTTCTAACCACTCGACCACCGTGCGGCCCTTGCACATTTTGAAAAAAAAACCCAAAAACGAGGTACCACTGTACTATTACAGTTTCATGGCGACACCAAACTTCGTCGCCTGCAGATGACCCTCAATTCCGCTCACTCCTTTTTGAAAAGCGGGGAATTTGTGTCAGTGGTTGCCAGCTTAGAACTATAAATATCACACGTTCATTTCACCACAGACAGAAAAAAGTCAACTTGAAAGGCACATCCGCAGGGCTTCCTTATCATTAGTGGCGAGCCAAGACACCATTTAAAAGATGAGCCTGCTCGTTTATATTTAGGCAGCAGAGAATGAACGCCATTATTTTTGTGCTGGAGTGGCGTCCTGTGTTCAAGCGTTCCAGAAAAAATAATCACTACTTTGTGGTGGTCACCCATCCCCAAAACCAGAGTGTGCGATGAACACACACGGCAACGTTTCTTCAGATCTTTAAATGCCATTACACAGAATAACTGCATGGACACGAGATAAGCCATTGGCGTACGGATTATGAATGCCGTTGAATTGCTTTCAAAAAAACAGGAAAGGGAGTTTGTCCACAAGGAGCCTAATGGGCTTGAGATGAATGAATGCCTGTCTAATGTATGCATACGCTAAGATAAACACTCAAACGCTTCCAAATTCAAATACAAAAGCATTCCTTCAGCCACTTTCACACGCGCTCTGGCTAAACTACAGTCTAACCGCGGTCTAACCACAGTACCAGAAGGTCTGTAGGACGGAAGTGACCAGGATGTTTTCCCACAACATCATGAGGGGAGACACTGCAGGATAGACAATACTCCAGACTGCATTAGAAGGTCTACAGACAATATCAGATGAAAAATACATTACCGGTCTTGGGGCAGACCGCCTCAAGTGCCTACAGACAGGATCAGATTATCTTCAGACAGATCAGAGGTTTTCCCGACAATACTCCAAAGGTACGGTGAGCAAGTTGGTTCTGATCAGTTCTGTCTACAGACAGTATCAGGTGCCTAGAAATGAGCAGGATTCTAGTCGGAACAGGACCAGAAGGTAAACCGTACAACCATCATCAACATAATCAGACTGTATCTACTCGGGCTGCATTGTAAAGGTTGCCTTAGACGTGACCCGAGTCAGAGCTGATGTGTATGAAGATAATAGATCTGCTTTCATGGATGACAAAGGAAATTAAGAAGAAATACTCACTCAAAATTTCTCAAAATTTGTCAACTAATTGGTTAATCGCCGAATCATGGATTCGTCGATTAAATATTGCGGCTCTAGTATCCAGTCTGCCAAGAGGTGACCAAAGCAGCGGCACTCTGTCGACAGGAACAACATAAACTCCTTACGGCGCCGCACTAGCCATGAAAGGCAGAGCTCCTCCCGACTGACAGGAAACACCCTTAGACAAATCACCTTCGAATGACCTTCCGTGAACTCTCATCCCATCCTATTGCTTTTAGTAAATGCTAATGTTGATCACTGGTACCTAAAGACACGTTGCTGCTGATACTAGCTTCCTTATCTTATTTACAGTTACATTAATTACCATCTGTATCTTGTCAGGGATGGACGTTCCCCTCAATGCAATCTCCACCAATCCCGAGGCCGGCTAACAGACCAGAGGCGCTCCATGTCAAAATACCATCCCCCGTGATCACAGGAGTGGATAATAAGCAAAGCTGCTGAAAAAAACATGAAGCTCCGAGGTCAAGTGGCAACAACCGTTCTCTGTTCAAGGCAGGTGGTAGCAGCTCTTGGCCAAACGTGAGCGTAAAAGCCTCACAACATGCGTGCTTGCTGTGATTTGCTGGAGGCGGCCACAAATAGGACACAGTTGGCCTGCTTGGCTTTTGTTTTTTTTACTGAGGGTATTGCATAATTTAAAAGGGCAGACATAAGGTAGGGAGGGGCATGTATAGAACCCCACATCAATAAAACAACGCTTGACAATTAGGATTTTGTAACGCAAACCCATTGCTTGGGAAGACGGTACGCTTCCAAGACAAGTTGTTTACAAGCTACGGACAGGTCCAAACTTGAGTTTACATTTATTTTGTACAATCGTACCATTCCTGGGCCTCACATCTAAAGTCTGTAGCTAAAGTCACAAAAAAGCTGTAATGTAATGCAATAGGAATACTCAAAATAATGCAAAATAACAAATAAATACATTTGTACTGCCAGCAGTCTCTTGTCTCCAAAACAAGTCCTCCATATGCTTATCACCTGATTCAAATATACTCAAATAATTTGAGTATAGTCATGCCAAACTTCGTGTTGCTGCTGGATGTTTACAGTTTCCGTGATATAATGCAAGTTAGTTTCCTTGTCCAAAAGAGGCCGGTTTAAGACAACAATGAACAAAGCAAGTGCCGAGAATGAGCAACACCAACCTCTAGTAGTGGTCTTTGCGGTGATCATTTTACTGATGACTTCCACACATTTTAAAAAGGTGATGCTATGCCGCCAGTACAGAGGGAAAAAACAACACAAGAAGAACTACCACTATGTCAAAGTTGCCGCAACTTGTTTGTATAATGTCTTCTAAACACAATTCCACGATAGCGACAAGGCTGCAAAGCATTATACATGTTATGTAAATATCTTTTCACAGCGACATATAAATGTAATTTTTGCACATGTACCCTTTGCTTGCACAAATCAAATAATGTAGACGATAATCACAAACAATATATAAAGCTATAAGTTAGAAATGTACCTCAAGTTGATGAGTCATGTCAGGGACCCTTTTTAGGGACTCGGTATTTGCAGACATAAAAATAACGCTGGTGTCTAATGTCAGTTATCTTCTCTGTTAGCTCGTTCCAAGCAGCGACGCAGAGGCTTGATCGACACCGAGAGCAACCCTACACTTGTGCGGAAGCTGGCAGGAGGCGCATGGACAGCATCACTACCAGTGTTGTTCCTTCACTGTGACCCTGCCAAGTACATTACATTAATCTCTCCGTCCCACAGTGGGAGCAGGCTCACAATGTCATTGTGGACTCGCACCGGGGATTAGCCATACAATGGAGTAATACCTGATTAAGAAGGATGGGTAGCTGGACGGATTGAGAGACGCTCGGGCGGGGGAAGAACGAATGAATGAAAGAAAGGTTACATGAATGGAAGATTGTGCGGATGGAACAAAGGCGGTGTCATGGTGCATTTGATGGACGGTTCTACCATGTCCCTTCGTGTTTATGCTGCTCAATTCATTTAAATCACAAAGAGAATCCTTATTTTACTTGAACATGGAGCATTACAGTGCTATAGGATACTTTAGAACCAAACCAAACCATAGCATCTGGTTGTCTGATTCTTCCATTGACTCTCGTGTCTAGCCTATTTGAAATGAAATCCCACAAAACATGAATCCCGTACCTGTACCTTTCGTATACAACGCAGTCAAGCAACATACTGTGGTAGATAATTACATTATTGTATGGCCTTTGTTGGGGGCACTAATACTGCCCCGCATTTGGGGTGGTGCTGTTCTTACAGAAATGTCGTTTTGCGTCACTTCTGGACCAGAATGTCCCCATTTCTGCAGGGCAGAAATCTCACAGGAATCCATTTCCCACAAATCTCTCCCCCGAGTCGGTGTCCCTCCAAGACGGACCCCAAAACCCTTAGGAATGTCGGGAGCTTAGGAGACACCTGTAGAGACAACCAACACGTTGAGCAAAAGAGCCACGGTATGCGGTCTCCTTCCCGCCATTAATACCAATGAAACCGTCTTGCGTCTCAAACAACAGCAAAACATTTGCTTGATTTGAATACGGTTGGGTTAAACCCACAGAAGTACGGGGATCTGTGATTGGAGTGCCTGTGGCCGTTGGAAGCCCAACTGCTCAGGTCCTCAACCACAGTTGGTATCGGATATGTTGCAAGTTTTACTTTGATTCATGCCTTTAAGGCATTTTACTATCCCAAGACTGCTGATGTTGCGCAAAACTGGGTGAAATGTAATACATAGATCACCCGCAATGGAAAAGAGACGCCATCATACGCTTGACATTTTTGTCAGAGTGGCCCAAAATGCTCCTTCTTCCAGAATGGAATGTAAACTATGGACCTCATAGCTAAAAAAAAAAAAAACCATTCCTTTATAAGAGAACAAGGCAGTTCCCTGTGAGGGTCGGCCAACACCACAAACCATTAGGGATTTGAAGTTATTACAGAAATATGTCAAATATCTGAATATCGCTCAAAGTGTTTTCCTGTTTTTCTCATAGCCAGTGATTACCGCGTCTTAATTACACTACTTAGAATAAGTCAGGGATGTGGCTTTCGGGTGAAATTTCAGGATGAAGTTGGGATGCACCAACGCAGGTGTCCAGCTGTTCAGTGTTTAAGTACTTTTTGCACATTTTCCTGTTTTCTATTAAGGAACTGAATGATGTGCCATCCATACATTTTCACAGAAAGGCACGCAGTCTTTGTAGTCCGACTATTCCAGCGTCTCATGATGCAGCTTTTGATGCACTGGACCAAAAAAGGCTCATTCTTTTCCATGTTGGACCTTCAGACAAAACGGCAGGGAAAAAAAGATGTCGTTGACAAAACCGCACGGATCCTGTTTAATTAGTACATGCAAAGTCAAAGTATGCAAATGACTGAGTTGGGAATGTGGGGGAGGCTGACCAAGTGCTGAATTTTTTACTTGTGTGGTTTTTGGTGCACCCTATACATTGTCACACGGCGGCTGGACATTTGAATGAGTGTTACATGAACGTCTGCCCGACTCATAGATCTGTATTCACCAAGCATTTATGTGAGCCCCAATTTACATTTAAAAAAGTATAAAAGTAAGCTGGGGAGTTTCAGCTTTGAAGGAATAGCAACAAGCCCATTGTTGCCAACTGTGAAACTCCTATTATTTCCTCTTTGGTCAACATAAACAACCCCAGCCTGGTCGAATGCATGCATTTAAAACGAAACTGGCGTGGCTTTGGCAAACAGTTGGGTGTGTGATGGTGATAAGTGTGCGTACCATGTTGGTACTTACATTGCATTGGAGATCGGCGTCGAACGGGTTCCCGCTAGTGACGGTATAGTCCAACCATACCGTAAAAACAAACGTTTTTAGGATGCACTTCCAAAAACTGTGATTCGGTCCTTCATAGCTCGCTTTCTCGCTGCTAAAGTGATCTTTCAAAACGCTGGGTCTTGGTCGAGCCACACTCTCGTAGGAGAGTACAATTATTTTTCGGGTGCTGACTTGGGAGCAGTTTGTTCGTTTTGATACTATATTCTTTTTCCCACGTGGGGAACGTACAAAGCTGATCTGCGGTCTGTGTCGCACGCGGCACGGGCGACAGGGACCGCCCAATCTGTTGGGTCTGCGTCTTTAAAAGGCGGGCTCTCAGATGAACGGGGTTTAATTGGTGTGCTGTGTGGCCAATCACAGAAATGTATTCTGCCAACCGGACACCTTGTCTCAACTACTGTACATATGAATCTGTTTCCAGGACATATTTTGACATATTTTCTCATTTAACTTGTTTTTCTTCATTTCTCTCCAAATGTCTCGTGAAATTACTGCTATTCTTTCTATTTTTGCTCTTTTTGTGGGGTTGTTGTTTATGACGTCTAAATATAAGTCACCGCTATATTGTGTTATGATAAAAAGTTACGTTATAGCTTGTTGCTCTAAATAATTGATATCGTGTTGTTCTATTTTAAAGTCATTTGAAGATGCATTTTATCGTATTATTACTACACATAGGAAGTGTTGTGATCGGCTTGGGTGAGTGAGTCACATCGGATGTTGCTACCGGAAAGGGCGTGGCTTTTAGGTAAAGTCGCCAGGTTGGTAAAAATGTACACACTTTTGTTCTCGTTTATGATTTCTGTTTATAGCATTTCTGATGCGTAGAATAGCCAATTAATTTTAATGATAGTTAAGACTTATGTTGTTGTGTTTTGATGAAAAAATGAAATAATGCATTAGAATTGGCGAGAAGGTCTGGCAACCCGGCTACGCGCCGCACTGCTGCGCTGTGACGTCAGAAGGGGGGGGTGAAAACACGACTGTCATGACATGGACTCACCGAGGGAGGGCGCTCTTTCCACCACCACTGCTGCTGATAGCATTGAAGTACCAACCAGCTAGGCAGAAATCGACGAAATTCAGCTCGGCGAATTATCCAGAAAAACACAGTGCCGTGATCAGTCTTTCACATCCCACTCCAATCACAAAAACACGGCATTGATGGTAATGTATGCGAGGAAACAACCGAGATTCGGCGATGGGTAAACACCTTTTTAACATTACTTATTCTGGTTTTTCGCTTCCATGTAGCTGTGCTTTGACAATCCGCCATTTTTATTTACTGAAAGCAAAATAAGTGTCTGGAAAGTTGCACATTCACTTTGAGCTATTCGTCGTCTTTGACACTTGGAGTTGTACGCTCACGTATGGTTTCTTTTACGTTTGCAGGTGTGACCGAAGAGATTCTCAGCCCTACCAGGTACTTGTTAGCTGAATGCTAGCTTGCTAGCAGCAAATCAGATTAAAATGGACACTCCGGTTCAGGCTTCTCGAGAGCTCTACAGGCCTCAGCTAGGGCGGAAAATAAAGTGGAAAAGTAGAATGTTTGATTGTAACGCTACAAAAAGCACCCCGCGTTAAATACCGCCAGGTAACACCGACGTAATAGCGGGCGCATTAATTGAAAGGAAAGCCCGAGGCGAGCTTTACGGCAGTTTTAGAGCTATTAGCTTGTTGCTGTTAGCTCGGCTTGCTAGCTAGGTTGACTCAGGCCTAAATCTTACACACATCTCGGAACGTCTAAACACATTAACAACAGAGTTGTAACATCAAAACATTGTTTTGTTTTTACATTAAAGTAATACTGCCAACAACAGTTGCCATCTTTTTTGCGTTCTCATACATAATATATGGCTTGTTATCGCATATTTAAACTTGAACACTGTTGTGAATGAGCGTACCCTGTTTAAGGACGCCGGAGTTGTAATAATGTCAGTTTTTACCCTCCCCAGACTCTCAAATACTCATCCAAGAGCCATCCAGGCGGGGATCACCGCCATGAAAAGATGCGAGACTCCTCAGATGTCACTCCTCCCTGCAAAATGCTCAAGAGGTCTGACAGCCCTGAAAACAAGCACAGCGACTGCACCGGACACGGCAGAGCAAAGGCTGTCCATGCACACCGGGCCCGGGATCGAGATGGAGGTGAGACACTTGGAAATATTGTATATTTTAGTCGAACAAAAGAACGGAATCAACAACTTTTAATGGTGGAGATATAAAAACGCTGCAACTATTTCTGGAGGTCTTGCTCAGCATCCTGGTACAGTTGAATCTAATCTGGAATTAACAGAGCCATGTACTGCCACTTAAGTATTTATTCTACTGCGTTGTTTCCGACATGCTGGCAGAAATGTTTGCCTTTTGAAAGTTATCATGCTAGCATACAGAACATGTGAAGAACAAAAGCTGTGCATGAGACTGCTGCACGGTTCTGTAATAGAGTTCAGCACATAATATTTTGCCCTACGAGTCAGCTTTTGTTAATATTTTAACTGTAGGTTATGGTCGCTCAAACACATTTATTTTTAAAAGACATTTTCTCCAATTGTAGACTTTTGTCCTTATAAATGGAGACATTGGACTGTTTTCAGAAGTCCCGCTTTCAGTGTAATGCGTGTGGACGTATAAAACTGAGCTTTTCGGTTTGTGTCCTAAGAAAGGTGCACCGTGATCATGTTTTTAAACCTTACTCAACACCTGAACACAAAGTATATATTTCAACTGGGTAAAAAGAAAGATGTTCACCAATGTCAGTGGGAAAATGTAAACAAAAAAATATTCACATTGGAAAATCTTGACATGCACAGGTGGATGGAAAAAAACCTGTGCTCTGTGTGAGCGAGTAGTGCACATCATTGTAGATTTAGTATCTTCCTACATTGTTGACCGGAGGTTTTCTAATGCATGACTGAGTCAGCAGTGGTTGCTTTTTACATACTTAATGATTTTGTTTTAACTCGGCTAGTGTGGATGGAAATTTTATCTTCACGTGTGTTTTTTGAAAATATCCGTGTTCATGCGGACGTGGCCTTACAGCTTTGAATTAACGTTTGCTTACTTCACATAACTTCTAATACATAATCTTTTTTTTTTTTTTTGTCAGGTTAGCCGGCAAATGGCTAATTATCAAAATGTCCCACAAAATGTGCATGGCTTTCTCCCATTTATGTAGACACCTACTGTATATGAAGCAGAGGGGGTGTGTGCTTCCACTGCATACACACAATGGAACACACAACTCCACACCAATCACAACCCTTGACAATCAACAAAACAATAACATCTTCCTTGATGGCTGTTTAGGTGTGTGTAGATGAGTGTTTTATTTTGACAACATCTGTTGCTATGGTATCTTATGGCATTATTACATAAACCGTACACATAATTGTTGTAAACAGTGTTTTAACGAGACACTTTGTGACATACTGAGCAAATCATCCCTGGTGTCGTTTAATGTCATGCCTCGTAATTAGCGATGAATGAAAAGTTCAGCTGATATCATGGTGGCAGGTAGAATGATTACATTTCCTGGAAATTGTAGCGCTGAGAGCGCTGATTAAAGGGCACATGGCACAGTTATCACTGCGAGTCATTTTGCATACTAATTGCTTTCGTGCATTTTCCTCTGCTTGGTGAGTCAGCCCACGTCAGCAGAGATCTCTGCTAGGAGTTGGATGACTACTGATGACATTCGTTTTTACATTTCCTTTTCAAGCAAAGCACTTGTCTCTGCTGACCGACAACAGCGGAGTCAAAATGTTGCCTACAAACACCTCAAAGGAAGAAGAGCACATCTTTCGGTCAGGGGTGCCTTTTGGTTCTTTTACATTGTCCATTTGCATGTGAACATCATAATAATGGCTGATGACGGTCTATTGGGTCAGTTGGGAAGAAATGGGAAATGAAATAATTCGTTGTCCAAATGCTTGGTGGTTCCTGGTGCAATAAAAGTGCAAAGTAAATGATGCTGGTATATTTTGGATCCGTTCTTGGGTTCTGATGATGTGATGTTTATTCTGTTTTTATTTTTATTAAACCTTTATTTAATCAGATAAGTTCCGTTGAGATCAAGATCTCATATACAAGCACACATTATAATAAATACAAAATTCAAGCAAATAAAAGCAACACACAGGCATCGCTCATAGGTTTCTTGCTCCCTCGTGTGTAAAACAGAACAAAAAGATTCGACTGAGACTTTTTTTTTTCCCGGCCCGTTCGAAATGGAATTATTAAATTATTAACCATACAGCCCTAGTAGTGAACTTTTATAATAGTTTGTTTCAGATTCTGGTAGTAATGTCCAAGGTGCCAGCTCAAAAGTTACTGTTTTGGTTTTGTGTTGATGCTTTTTGTGTGAGACTGATCCTCGCTAATCTTAACCCGTTCACACACACTGATTTGGTATCCTTTCCTTATTGGCCGCTAGCACTGCTGCAGAATTGTAGTACTGTCCAGAATATGACAGTATTGTTTGTCATTGGTTCTCAGATATCTAATATTTAAAGGGACTGTTTGCAATACAAAATGAGCTGCAGACGGGTTTTTATTTTTTTAATTTTTGCTAAAATACAGGAGCTTCCATACTTGAAGGGTAGAGGACCTACACTTGTACGCATCTAAAGATGTTTATAGGATTTTTCCTGTTCCATTGCAATAGCTGCCAAATGCAGAGTCTGTGTTGTATCACAGGCTGTGTTTGGGGTCGCAGCCCCTGCTTGTTCATACACAGCAAACTTTGTCCAAACTGGATAGGATGTGACAGGAGGATGCATACAATACCCGATGCGCCTTGATTTATCAAAAGCTGTCAATGAAAAGCTGCACACACATCCATGTGAATGATGCGACAACCTGCTCTGGAAGGAAGAAATTCTTGCAAATTGGAGGAAAAGTAATGTTTTTAGGGAGCCATAATTGTTGCTTGTCTCTTCCGTCTTGTGTTGCAGGGACCAGTAATTCCCCGCACGAAAACTCTCACAACCACAGCGCCAACTCACATTCTAACCCCAACAAAACCTCAGACACAGTAAGTGTTGCCGACAAGAGTATAGCTTTAGCGTGTTTACATCCTACTGTCGGCCCGTGCTGACTTGATGCTGGGAAAGACTAATGCTTTCTGGGAAAAGTGATTATTGGAAGATTACTCAATGTTAGCTCCACCTTTTGAACCATTTAGTTGAAAAACCACATGTGCAAAGCACCCAGCAATGCAAAAACGTCAGAAATACACGCATCCTGTGTCTTTTGTTCCGCTTCTATTTCTCTCAGCCTCACGAACCAGGTGATGACTGGTCGGAGCACATCAGCTCATCTGGGAAGAAGTATTACTACAACTGCAGAACCGAGGTGTCCCAGTGGGAGAAGCCCAAAGAATGGCTGGAAAGGTAGCGGTGTACACTTAACTCTCATATTTTTAATGGTCTTAACGCATGCACAACTTCATTGACCTATGAGCTCTTATTTTGCAGAGAACAGCGACAAAAAGACGCAACAAAACAGACGGCAGTTGTCAACAGTTTCCCAAAGGACAGAGACTACAGAAGGGAGGCCATGCAGGCCTCGGCACCCCCTGGCTTCTCAGCTACAAGTAAGGACTTTGAAGCACTCAGTCTTGGTAATGGTTTTGTTCTTTAGTTTGTCGTCTTTAGACAGAAGGCCAACATACCTGGAACATTGGTTTGTCTGTCTCTCGGGTGTACACGTTAGCTTTAAAACTGTAGTACATTACAATATCACAGTTCGATTATCGCTCCCTCAATATATCATGTTATTATAAGTCAAAACACAAGTCCATTCTATTTTCTTCCGCTTATCCGGGTCCGGGTTTCGGGGGCAGCAGTCTCAGTAGGGAACTCCAGACTTTCCGGTCACCGGAAACCTCTTCCAGCTCCACCGGGAGGACACCAAGGCGTTCCCAGGCCAGCTGTGAGACATAGTTCCTCCAGCGTGTCCTAGGTCTTCCCTGGGGCCTTCTCCCGACTGAGCATGCCCGAAACACCTCACCGGGGAGGCGCCCGGGAGGCATCCGGACTAGATGCCTGAGCCACCTCAACTGGCTCCTCTCGATGTGAAGGAGCAGCGGCTCTACTCTGAGCTCCTCCTGGATGGCCGAGCTCGTCAACCTCTCGTCATCTCTTAGGGTGAGTCCAGCCACCCTACGGAGGAAACTCATTTCATTGCTTGTATCCGCAATCTCATTCTTTCGGTCATGACCCATAACTCATGACCATAGGTGAGGGTGGGAACGTAGATGGATCTGTAAACGGAGAGCTTTGCCCTTCCGGCTCAGCTCTCTTCACCACGACGGTCCGGTACAGCGACCGCATTACCGCTGACGCTGCACCGATCTGTTTGTCGACCTCACGCTCCAACCATCCCTCACTCGTAAACAAGACCCCAAGATACTTGAACTCCTCCACCTGAGGCAAGACCTCACTCCCAACCCGGAGGGTACAGTCCACCTGTTTCCGACTGAGAACCATGGCCTTGGATTTGGAACTGCTGAGTCTCATCCCAGAAGCTTCACACTCAGCTTCAAACTGCTCCAGGAAACGCTGAAGGTCACAGCCTGTTGAGGTCATAAGGACCACATAGTCTGCTAATAGCAGAGACGAGATCCTAAGGTCACCAAGCTGGACTCCCTCAACGCTTTGACTGCGCTTAGAAATTCTGTCCATGAAGATTATGAACAGAATCGGTGACAAAGGGCAGCCTTGGCGGAGGCCAACGTTCACCGGAAACAAGCTCGACTTACTGCTGGCAATGCGAACCAGGCTCCTGCTTCGATTGTACAAGGACTGAAAGGCACGTAGTAGCGGACCACCAATCCCGTACTCCCGGAGCACCCCCCACAGGACACCACGAGGGACATGGTCGAATGCCTTTTTATAAACGAGCGATGTAAGTATGCTATGTGCCAAACAGGTGATTGCCCACTTTGAGTGACTTACCTAAAGAGTTCACATAATGTCATAAAAGAGTAAATATAAGCTTTTCAAATGAAGTCATGGGGAGTTAGAGTGTAACTGCATTGCTTGGCATAAAGACTCTCATAACTCACCTTCCCTTTATTGTACTGAGCAGCCAGGACACAGACAATCACTTTCGTATTTGTCATCGTATTGGTTCTTTTGATGCTCACTGCTACTCTTGTGGTTGCATCACAGGAATTCTAAAGAAAAAGCAACAAAAAAAAGTCTTATGTGATTTGCAAGCGTCAAAGTAATACATGTTTAAAGGGTTGTGGTCAGATGAGACCAAGATTGAGCTCTGGCATCAACTCAACTCGCCGTGTTTGGAGGAGGAGGAATGCTGCCTATGACTCCAAAAACACCATCCCCACCGTCAAATATGGAGGTGGAAACATTATGCTTTGGGTTTTTCTGCCAAGGGGACAGGACAATTGCACCGCATCAAAGGGAGGATGGATGTGGTCATGTACCTTTAAGTGTTGGGTGAGATGGGTCGTGGTTGGGTATTCTAGCATTACAATGATCACGACCAAGGCAACAAAAGATTGGTTCAAGAAGAAGCATATTAAGGTCATGGAGTGGCCTAGTCAGTCTCCAGACCTTAATCCCATAGAAAATCTGTGGAAGGAGCTGAAGGTTCGAGTTGCCAAACATCAGCCACGAAACATTAATGACTTGGAGAGGAGTTGGCCAAAATCCCCCCTGAGATGTGTGCAAACCTTGTGGCCAACTACAAGAAACGGGTGATCTCTGTGATTGCCAACAAAGGTTTTGCCACCAAGTAGTGAAGCATGTTTTTCAAAGGGATCAAATACTTAATTACTTTATGGAAATGCAAATTAATTTATAACTCTTTTTGAAACACATTTTTCTCATTTTTTTTTTTGTCATTGTTGTCTCTGTGTTCAAATAAACCTCCCATTGAAATTATAGACTAATCTAATTTCTTTCTTAGCGGCCAAAAGTACAAAATCAGCTGGGGTTCAAATAGTTTTTTTCCCTCACTGTATTGCCATGTGCATACATGTCCATTTTCCTTGTGTCCAAACAGACAGGATGAGGATTCACTCTGTGCATTGCTTTCAGCACCGTGCCGCGTTCCATACAGTCTTTGGCTGGCTAGCATACACACTGATTGGAGAAGAGTGAGGCCTAGTAGAAATTGGATTAGTAGACATTCATGTGGGGTTTCTTTTTAGTAGTACTTTTCTTGAAAGTAATGTTAAACTCTCATCTTATTCTTCTTCAAATAGTTTCACCTTGTATTGTATTTTTAGTGGATTGACCAGCTAAGGATTGACTTAGCTAGTTCTAACTTCCTTCTTGTTTTCTTCAGAGCCAGCACAGGTGGAGAAGCCCACAGCGACTCACGCCAGCCAGTCTTCATCTTCTGGCTCAGCGAGCATGAACCCAGCCTCGGGCCCCCCCGGATCATCAGCATCCACAGTCCCCGTCTCGCCGGTCATGCAGTCCCCAGCCCCTCCGCTTCTGCAGGACCCCACCTTGTTACGCCAGCTTCTTCCAGCACTTCAGACAGCCCTGCAGCTCAATAACGCCAGCGTGGACATGGCAAAAATCAATGAAGGTACACTGACATTTTTTATACTTGGGTCTTCTTTTCGTTGCATGTTTTCCTCTGCGCTAACTAAAGTGTTCTCCTTTCGTAGTTCTGACAGCGGCCGTCACACAAGCTTCGTTACAGTCCATGCTTCATAAAATCCTTACTGCTGGAACATCACCTTTCAATATTACTACAATTCTCTCTCAGGCTGCTCAACTCTCCAGCCAAGGTGGGTCAAAGCAGCTTTGTAGAAGGTTTTCGTGGTTGTCCCTGGCGGTTGGCACGGTATTTGTTTTGTCATCAGCAGCTCAGCAGTCGAACCAGTCGCCGATGTCGTTAACATCAGACGCCTCATCGCCCAGGTCCTACGTTTCTCCCCGCATCAGCACCCCACAAACCAACCCTGGTCCCCTCAAAGCCCTGCTCAGCTCACAGCCCGTCATCTCACTGTCAAAGGTAGATGCTTGGATAAGAAGTTGGAAAATAGGGTGCCAAGGATATTGCATGGACTTCAACCTTTTGGACCCACTTACTGTACGTGAAAGTCATCATCTTGCATTTGGAACTTGTTTGTAGGCCAATACACCAGCCATCAAGCAGTCATCTCATTCCCAGCAGACGTCCCAGCAAACCCTTCCCAGCGACAAGCAGCACAGTCACGATGCTACTGTAGCTTCTCCACGCACACTTCAGCGCCAAAGGTAAGCACACCTCCACACCCCGTTAGCAACAAGCTTGCATCATAAATGTCCTCATGTGACGAGCCTAGCAGTTCCATGGCCATTCCGAAAATAAGACGGAAAAAGAGCAATCAGTGTGTTCTCCTAAATCCAACATAATGATGGAACATTAAAGTATTCTGTCACTGTCTTTTTGTGGCACAACCTCTGAAGGTGAGACAGTCTCATTTATGGTCACAAAGAGTAGTGGAGAAAAAAATGTAAAAAAAAAAAAAACTTGATGCAGTAATCTCTCGCCCCTTCAAATGTCACAGCTTCACTCTGTCACGATTTTTCTAAAACATATTCATTTGTTAATTGTTAACCGTTTTGTGATTGAATATGGCCTATTAGTAAAAATGCATATTGACGCAAATTGTACACATTTAATAGGCATTAGGAAATACAACTACTATACAGCGTTCCGAAGATGCATTAAAAGATGTTATGTGGTATTCTGAGCTGGCCACTATGGGTCAGTAATGTTACTGTAATCTTGGTTGAGACACACAAGCACCAGACTTGAATCAACATGTATTTTGACATGGACACTATGGGTCAGTAATGTCACTGCAATCTTGGTTGAGACACACAAGCACCAGACTTGAATCAATAGGCATAATAATCTCTAACACTGGCTACTGTTGTGGTCACAACTCACACCAAGCTAAACTCAACTCGACACTGGACGCCACTTCCTGTCCAACACATAATCAGCACCATATGAGCGTACTTTTTATTGACGTCTTATATTCTCTAATGTCTCCTATCTCGGGTAACAGGTGTGTAAAGGTGACTAAGTGGGTTATTTCATTTCTAGAGCGCTCTAATGTTCATCCATTTTTGCTGCCACCTCTTTTATATTGTCAAAAACTGCATTTAGAAGGTTATAAACGGGTTTTCAATGCTTTAACTACCAAAATATTCCATTTATCCGCCGTGAAGGAAGGATCACTCGCATACAGTACAGGGTATATGTGTACCATCCACCTTAATTCTAGCAGTAGCCTTGAGTTAAATGACAATGTCTTTATTTGCTTATCATTCCTAGTTTAGTAGAACATGAGCCTGGTGTCAACTTACACACACTTGACTTGGACTTGTGTTAGCAGCAGCAGTCAGAGGAGTCCCTCCCCGGGATCCAACCATGTCCCACCTGGCAGCGGCGGCAGCAACGCCCCCACTTCAGCGTCAGCTCCACCTGCCTCCTTGGCGACCCGGCCGTCTTGCTCCTTCACCCCTACCCTTGCTGCCCACTTCAATGAGAATCTCATTAAACATGTCCAAGGGTGGCCTGCTGAGCACGCAGAAAAACAGGTTTGGACCAATATCTTTTTTGCAAACTGATACCGATCCCTCTGATTTGATACTGATAACAGACTTTTTTTTATTTATTTAGATGTAAGTGTAGTTTGTGCAAGCCTGGAGGTAAGGAGTGGATGAAATTAGGATGTGACCAAGTGTACCTGTTGATTAGTCCTAAGCAAATATGACATTACACATTAAATGATCACTACTCCTAAGACCCAGGCGTCGTAGCAACGTGGCCGCGTTTGGGGTGGCTGCGGGAGAAAAAAGGAGCGCTCTATTTGCTCACCCACACGGTACGGAAAATCTTGCCTGATTGGAGCGTTTTTTTAATTTATCAGAGTTATTTGTAAAGTTATCGGTATGACATCAAAACTCCCTCATACAAGTCTGGCCGCAAAATCCTGATCTCGTAGTCTCAATGAGGAGTGTTTTCTGCACAGGCATCAAGATTACGTGAAGAGGCTCACACGATGGGCAGCATTTGCATGTCAGAAAACTGCACCGAGCTGAAAAACCTGCGTTCCTTGGTCCGAGTGTCTGAAATCCAAGCCACACTGCGAGAGCAGAGGTGAGCATGCTTTATTGCTTACTCCCTGTAAAGACGCCACCACTCACATCTCCCTGTGCACTCCTCCCACAGGATACTCTTCCTCAGACAACAAATCAAAGAACTTGAAAAGTTGAAGAACCAGAATTCCTTCATGGTCTGAGAAGTTCTTCTTGCAAGTAGAAGCTGGAATGAATGGGGGGGGCATTGCACATAGCTGGAGGCCAGAGGGAAAGCGGTTGACTCGTCCAAGCTCGGACCGCTTTGGCGGCCGGGCGGGTGGGGTGTGGGGGGGTGATGAGAGAACCAATAGAGGAGGAAAGGAAGAGTTGTTTGGAGAGAAGGACGGGGACGGGGGGCAGACTTTGTAAAACAGGAGAAAAAACACCATGAGAGGAAAAGAAGTGTAGATTTCTTGTAGATGTTGTTGTCTATGTTGTAAATATGTTTTGTAGATGGAAGCCATGGAAAGCCATGCCTATCAAAGCTTTGGACATCCCGACTAATCAGCGCCCGGGAGGCTACGTTCTTTAGCCAGCCTTTCCCGTCACCTCATAGATCATGGAAGCCGTGAGCATGCAAGTACACGACCTTTGTCTTTCGTCCTCAAATATCGGCCAAGCCATCACTCTTTTTCCCTCCTCTGCCCTCTCAACGTACACAAAAGCACCCCCTAGTGGTTGGCCGGTAGGTTTGCAGCTTCTCGTGGCCCTGACAAAATAGTGCCTGGTGGTGTGCTGGTGTGATTTCATAAGACAAAATCTCCCAGACGGGACGGCGTGTTGCTTTGAATCATTCCCACGTGCACATCTTGGAGGTTCCCATTCTTAAGTGCAAGCTGCAAGTCCATTCCATTGTACAGTTCCAGTGGACTCCATTCAAAGGATTTATTTATGAAGACGTAGTTTGATTTGCACTCAGCGTAGGTAGGAAGGGGGGAAAACGCAAGCGGGCAAGGTCAAAATGTGAATTTTATGTATGATAATAAACATGTTAAGATAAAGAGAGCCCGGATGATTTTATTGGAGTGCTTTTGATATGATGCTAGTGCCTTGCTGAAAGTCTCATCCACATACACGACTCTGTCATTATAAGCAGGTCCCATCCTACTACCATACTTGTTTGTCCTTCACCATTGAATGGCAGTGCCCCCCACGCTGCAAAATGTCTTTGCACCATGCTACCTGAACTCCACACATTCATTCATTAACATGCGACCACATCCTTGCTTTGTTTATTCTTTCCTGAAGTACAGTATATGACACATGAAATAAAATGTCTCTCCAGGGTCCATGTCGTCTTGGCTTTTTCACATCCCAGCTTGATTCCCTTTCTTCCCTTGTCTTCCTCATCTTTAATCGACTATTAGTCCCCAAAGATGAGGAAGAAGGGGAAACAGAGACAAGAGTTTGGTGACTGTTTCTGGTATGCTTCAGGACAGATAAATTTAATTCAATGCTTTTTTATGTGCCTTGGACGGGGTTGGAATCTTAAGTCACCAAGTCTAAGTTTAGATTCAACTTTATTGCTAAAAGTTCAGTAAGAGTCACCAAATTTGTCACAGGGTTAGACTTGTTAAAGCCGTGTCCTGATATTGTAATTGCAGATTTTTTCATCAATAACGACATATGTATGCCACTTGCTTAACTTCTCAACTTTTATTTGATATCTTTATGCGCTACTGATACATCAATTACTAAGAAAGTTGTCAGCTTCAAGATATACTGTAAATGCTATCATGAGCCATTAAAAATGTTATGAATAGAATCAACACAAAAATGAGGCAACAAATCCCACCTTTTAAATTAAAAAAAAGGTGCAGTTTTAAACAATGTGACTAATTGGCACACAAGATGTATCAGGTTCAGCTAAAATACACCTAATAATAGGTATAAGGATAACAGCCTGGTCAGTCGCCCATTGAAACTTCACGTGTTTATATACTGAGTGTAACAAAGTCAATTTAGATTACCGTGTCAAATTTGCAACGACTGAAATCACATGCTACGATAGCACTTTATTAGGGTGCTATGTTAAATTCAAAACAACAACACGTTTTAAGCCTCGGTAACTTATTTGTCACAACAAAAACAACACCGCCGAGAATGCTGGGAAAAATACGTCACACACCGAAAGGAGGCGACACGAGACGATCATTCATTTTCTGTAGCTGCTAAATGGAAGGTGAATACAATATATACAAACATTTGTTTCTAAAGACCTGTGCGACAAAACACACATTATATTTCAGTTCATTTGGACAATAAAATAAACACTAGTAAGAATGTTTTGATCCGCTATCATAGCGGCGATGTAAATGTATCCTGTTTGTTCTTCCTAAATACCTTATTTCAAATCAAATTAGAGGTCAAACTTCCAAACTCGATTCGGTTTGGTAGTGAGTTCATATTTATGGTTTTGTGTTGTGAGTTCTTCGGCACAAAACAATCATTTTTTGTTGAGAGAAACAAAAGGCTGATCAAGGCCGACAGTGAGAGTGGGGAGAGAAGAAACGTAAGTTCTGTATTTCACTGTAGCAATTCACTGAAACTTCACTGCCATCGGACCAACCATTGGGCGATCGGCGCCCTGTTGAATTTATAGTCTTAATTGCAATCACCAATTTACGTTACGGTTTTTGGTTTGTTTTTTTTTTTACATTGGTAATCTTTTCCGGAGAATATATTGTTTGACAGCGTCATTTATTCACACAATATACAGACGAATCGAGCCAAGTTTTGTTTGACTAAATCATTTATCGCCACAACAAAACCGCTAAGAATGCTGGGAAACGACGTCGCGATGCCGGAAGCACTGATAGACACCAGGTCAGAAAGCAAACGATATTCAACACAAAATGCGGCCAGAAAAAACATGAAGTGTTTTAGTTAACGAATCGATTTTTAGTCCTGAGTGTAAAAATAAAAACGCACAGAGAATGGTCGGTTTGCGGTTAGAGACGTATAAATATAAAGGACAAATGTACTATTTTACAAGTTGAATCACGAGTACACCTGAACTAAAGTGAATATAGAATATAGTCTTAGCGTGACGGCGTCGACATTTACGCTTTTGTAAAATGCTTATTGTTGGAGTCAATGGACGTGATACTTTCAGGGTGCGTTTCTACCTGTCTCCACCAGATGGCAGTATTGCGCCATGTTGAAATCCCTAAACCCCGGCACGATAAACAAGGTGCTCCTCAGACAGTTACCAACCTCGGGGGACTCAGCCGAGAGGTGCAAATTGTCCCTTTTCACGTGTGAGGGGAAAGCTCGGGATGCTGTTTTGGACAACAAATAACATTTTTCTGGGTCAGCTCAAAGCAGACGGTAGCCTTCGTACATGTAATTCGCGGGGTCCCCAACTAGCGGGCCGCGACCCGGTCTGTTGGCGGGCTGAACTTGTGCTTGACACCGGGAGAATTTGACACGGGACTGTGTGGAAATTGCTCTACAAGTCGCCATGGCTGCCGCATGGGGGGGGGAGGCAGCAGGCCCGGTCGTTGCCATGGCCACAGATGCACTTCAACCGGCAAAGAGCGGGATAAGTTTTAATTAGCGCTAATGATTAGCCGACACACGCTCGGTGGATGAAGCTTAGTGAAGCTCGTTTTCCTCCTCCTTTTCCCTTTATGATCGCCCTTTTTCCTTCATTACCGCCCTTTTTCCTTTATGATCGCCCTTTTTCCTTCATGATCGCCCTTTTTTCTTTATGATCGCCCTTTTTTCCTTCATGATCGCCCTTTTTCCTTTATGATCGCCCTTTTTCCTTTATGATCGCCCTTTTTCCTTCATGATCGCCCTTTTTCCTTCATTACCGCCCTTTTTCCTTCATTACCGCCCTTTTTCCTTCATGATCGCCCTTTTTCCTTTATGATCGCCCTTTTTCCTTCATGATCGCCCTTTTTTCCTTCATGATCGCCCTTTTCCCTT